>NW_026846588.1:81580778-81722758 GCF_025583915.1 Anolis sagrei ordinatus
TTCCGTTGGAGCCTGCGCAGGCGCAGTCTCTCCACAAGTGTGCATTCGCAGAGACCACGAAGAAAAAATATAAATTACACAAAGGGTATGCAAAAGAAGTGTTTGAGGGCAGCCAGAAAGTACAGTGAGCTTAGTTTAACAAAATAATGGTTCTCCACTTTAGTGAAGGTCCATTTCCAGTAAAGCAAATGTAATGAATGTACCTTCAACTTGCACCCAGTTTGACAGACCAGAATTAGCTTTGCTTTCAAATAATCCCCTCCCCTTGGGTTATGTATCTACCGTTTTCCCTGAGCTACTAGTTACTCAAATGGCTTACAAACTTGGTTTTCTTATAAAACCCCAGATACATTTTGTGTTTCTTTTAAAGTGATGTAGAGGAGGCAATTTGAGAACACAGAACTAGTTGGAGGTCACCTAATCCTTTACCTCCTGCTGATTCTTCACTTCAGGCTGCCTTGCAGGATTTAAATTCATGTTTAACCTTGCAAACATGAATCTCAACATCACCCCCAGGGGACTGCATTGTAATACTGCTTTGGAATGAAAAATGGGATGTTGAGAAAGAGTTAACTTCCCCGCCCATTCTGCTTCTCAGCTCTTGACCAGGTTCTCTGAAAAAGTCCTTTTTTTTTCATTTGTTATAAAGGAATTGGCACCTTGAACTCACACATTTATGCATTCTGAGTGGTTAGGCCCTTAGATTGAGGTTTAGCATACCTGAATTCTCACCGTGACTGGTAAATAAATACAAAATGTGATGTGCCTAATCAAAAAGTCTCTTAGACTACAAAGGCAGGAATTGCTTTGGTAGTTTGCTGTGTAAGCATTCAAGAGAGGGTCCACCTTCAGGTATAACACATACGCAAGGTGATAATATTGCAGCTAAAAACAAATATATACAATATGTCAAGTGTAATACAGCATACAAAGGGGAGAAAGTTTCCCAGGCAACAAAAACACATTCATTCATTATATGTCATGCCTTCTTGCTAGCATGACATATAAACGAATGTCTTAGCCTTGTTGATGGTAGCTGAGGACGCTGCCTGATCACATCATTCACGTTTTTTCCCTGTGGACGTCCAAAGGAAATATTGTTTGGCTGCTGAAGAATGCTAAGTTAAGGGGGCTTGAAAGAACAAACATTTAGGAAACAGGCTATTTCTCTTCCATGAGCAGACCCTGAAAGTAGTTAAGAACTACAAGACTGCAGAATGATGCCGGCAGAGCTCTGAAGGTAAAGAAACTGCTCTTATTTATTAGGAGTGGAAAGAATATCTACTATGATTTATTTCCTAGCCAAACAATGGGTTTTCCAGCACTGAAGAAATGTGTTCAGAAAAGAATAAAATGAGATTATTTTGCCAAGGTTTTTTTTTATTTGCTCTGTTAAGAGATACATGTAATCTTTTATGTAACGGTCATGGAGTTTGTGTAAATAACCATGGCCAAGACCCTGCCCTAAACGGTTCAGGACCTGCTTATCTTTGAGATTGCATGTTCCCCTATGAACCAGTGCGTATCTTGAGATCTTCTGGGGAGTCACTGCTCTCTCTCTCCCTACTGTCACATGCACGGTTGATGGGGCGAGGGAGAGAGCCTTCTCGGTGGTGGTCCCCCGCTCTGGAACTCCCTCCCTAGGGAGATCAGACAGGTTCCCACCTTGTCCTCCGTTTGTAGTCAACTAAAAACCTGGCTGTTCCGGTGCGGTTTTGACTAAGCAGCTCACCAGTAAATTTCTTGTTCCTACTTGTTTACAACGGCCCGCATTTTACACTGGCATACGTCCTACCTCAACATGTGCTTGACAGTATTTCCTGCCCGGTTTACTGTATTGTTGCACTCATTGAATCTGTACCTCAGCTATGTTTCTTTCAGCCATATTGTTTTATATTGCTTTCAATTGTGTTGTTATTTGTTTTATCTGATGTTTTAATTGGTTAAAGTGTTTTACATGTGTGTTTTAATTGTAATCTTGGGAGTGTCCCTTGTAAGCTGCCCCGAGTCCCCTAGGGGAGATGGTTGGCGGGGTATAAAAATAAATTTGTTGTTGTTGTTGTTGTTATCATCATCATCATCATCATCATCATCATCATCATCAGACACATAATGATGATTTTGGTTTTCCTTTGTCATTATTACATCTGAAAATGCCACCCCCCAAAACCTACATTTTCAGCCATGTATCACCTCATCTGAATGGTTTCTGAAATGATGCAAATCACGGTAGAATAATTGAATCATAGAATTATAAAGCTGGAAGTGACCTCAAGAGGCATTAAGTCCAACCCTCTCTGATACAGATCTCCATTTACAGCATCCCCAGCAGGAAGATGTCCGGCCCATTTCTGAAGACATCTAGAGAAGGACACCCCACCAACCAGCCTAGGGCACTGGTTCCATTGCCATACAATTCCTATTGTCCAGAAGTTCCTTCTAATTTTCAATTGAAATTTATCTCCCTGTAACTTAAAACCATTAGACTTGGCCCTGCACTCTGGGGTAAAAGAGAGAAGACCTGTCCTTTCCTCTCTGTGATTGCCCTTGAGGTATTTAAAGAGTATTCACATGTCACCAAGCTGAACAAGCCCAGCTCCTTCAATGTTTCCTCATACATTTTGTTCTAAGCCGAAATCCTAAAGAGTGAAGAAATAATTGTCTTTGTATAAAGTATAGAGCAGAAGTGTTTGTTTGTTAGCATAATATTAAGACAGAGGTTAATTCCAGACCCAACTTAACCAAAATAAAGTAATATGCCTGAGAGAGTAAACCAATGACTGACCTATAATGAATCTTGTCCGCTCTCCCTACTCTCTAGAAGGATTCAAGGACAAAGTAAAATATTTTACCCTGAAAAGGAGTGACACTTTGCCCCCTCTTGGTTTAATCACAGAATCAATGACAATAATTCATTTCCCCATTTTTCCCAGTTCAGATGCAAAGCAGCTTACAAAGGTTAGAAGAGACCTTTAAAAATTTGCATCATGTGAAAGTATAATAAAACCGGTCTGAGTCCCTCTATGGAGGTATCGATAGTTAAAAGCAGTTAAAACATGATCATTTCAGAAAATCAGGAAAGGAAAGTGATACAGCATATTATAAAAGGCCCTTTCACTCAGATTAATCTACCTCCAAAGGCTTGCTGCAACAAAAAGCTCTGCCTATGGAAGGGTAGCAAGGAGGCCACCAGGCAGACTAATCTAGGAAAGGAGTACTAGGGATCGGGAGCAGCAACCAAGAAGTCTCTCTCCCATGATCCCATTAAATGTCTCTATGAGGATGGTGATACTGATATGTCAAACCATGGGCAGGGTTAGGATTAGGATTAGGGTTGGAAGAATGCATCTGAGTAAGTAGATTTACCCCATGGAAACTTATGCTACCAACTTAGTTCTCTCAGTTAGTTAATAATAATAAATCTTTATTTATATCCCACTTTTCTTTGGTGGCGCAGTGGGTTAAAGCACTGAGCTGCTGAACTTGTTGACTGAAAGGTTGCAGGTTCAAATCCGGGGAGTGGTGTGAGCACCCGCTGTTAGCCCTAGCTTCTGCAAACCTAGCAGTTCGAAAACATGCAAATGTGAGTAGATCAATAGGTACCACTACGGGGGAGGTAATTATCAAATACACT
This sequence comes from Anolis sagrei ordinatus, assembly GCF_025583915.1. Taxonomy (NCBI): domain Eukaryota; kingdom Metazoa; phylum Chordata; class Lepidosauria; order Squamata; family Anolidae; genus Anolis; species Anolis sagrei. Next base: position 81,584,413 of record NW_026846588.1, read on the forward strand.
GATAATAAGTATAAAACATCATAAAATAACAATGTAAAACAACAATAATTTACATTCACATTTTTGTGGCATCATGTCAGATCATATTGCACTTTATTCCAATCCATAAACATGATGATATTTCTTATCACTCCAGCTTAGTTTCCTTCACTAAAGGCCTGTCGAAACAGGAAAGTTTTTAAATGGTTCTTGAAGGAAGAAAGGTAGGGAGTTGTTTTAATTTCTTTTGGAAGGGTGCTCTACAGGGTTGGGGCAACCACTGAAAATGCCCTCTCCCTCGTCGATGTCAGTCGTATTTGTTATGGTAGTAGAAGTGAGAGTCCCACCAGAAGATCTTAAAGAGCGGATCAGTTAGTATGAGGAGATGTGGTCAGATAAGTAATTTGGATCTGAACTGTTTAGAACTTTAAAGGTCAAAACCAGAATCTTGAATTGGGCTTGGAAACAGATTTGCCAGTGCAGGTGCTGTAGCAGAGGGTTTGTCCGCTCTTTGGGTCCAGCACTTGTAAGTAACCTGGCTGTAGTTCTTTGGACTTATTGAAGTTTCTGGGCAGTCTTCAGGGGTAGCCCCATGTAGAGGCCGTTACAATCATTTAAGTGGGATGTGACCAAGGCGGGGGCCACTATTAGGCCTGGGTAACAACAGAAAAATTTGTTTCTAAAATCGATTCGTTTTTTGGGGTTTTTTGCGTTTCGTTATTTAAAATAATTACAAAATTTTCCTTTAAAAAAGTTCGATATTTACGAAATTTCGTAAATTTGAAAAAAATTACAAAACAATAACGAATCGATTTCCGAAACAATAACGAATCGATTTGTTAATGGCGGACGCGATCGCGCAATACGCTAAAAAACCTCCAAATGGGACAGGGGGAACTTCTGAAGCTTAATTAAACCAAAAACAACTATAAAAACCCTTAGAAAACCAAAAACAACTATAAAACTTGCCCCAGACATGCGGAAATAATAACGAAACGACCTCAAAATGATAACAAAACGAATACAATAACGAAATACAAAACATTTACGAAACGATTTAAAAATTCATTTTTTTTAAAAATTGCTCCAGAGTGGTTCGTTATCGTTTTGTAATTGAAAAATTAACGAATTTTTTAACGAATTACGAATTAACGAAACGAAACCGCCCAGCCCTAGCCACTATGGTCAAATCTGGCTTCTCAAGGTATGGCTGCAGTTGGCACACAAGTTTTAATTGTTCAAAGGCCCTCCTAGTTCCTAAGGTGCTACGCGATTCCTTTGCATATTAATGTTCCCAACCAAAATAGCCCTGTCTTTAAATTGAAGAATACAATTCATTGGATAACCTGAACCTATGCATAGGTGACTACAGGTCAAAACTAGTATTTTGACTTGCATTCAAAATAGATTGGCACTCAGTGCACCTGTTGCAACAAGGAAGTTGTATTTTTCCTGTAGGTAATTTCAGTTAGCAATCTCCTTATAGTACTTTGTACAAGCTGAAGTTTCCAAATACTCTTTAAAGGCAGAGCTATACTGAATGCATTACAATAATTTCCCATTTCATATCTCATTAAAATATCAAAACCATATGGATCTGAGTTTTGACTTCACAGGAAGCCCTGGATGGGCTTTTGCTACTTTTATTTGTATCCATTGTCTTTATCCACTAGATTATGACAACTTTGCTTGTATCAATGTAAGTAATCAGAGAGTAATGATGAATGGATTAGTTGAAATAATATAGGCCTGAGAATAAGACACAATTGGATAGTGATCTAACTTTTCTACTAGCCACAGAATATCAGCCTTCTTAATATGATTTGGATTCAGTTGTATGGTTAGCTATGATATATCTACCAGTACACAATTCAAAGTGCTGGTTTTAACCTACAAAACCCTTTATGGTTCCGGCCCAGTTTACCTGTTTGAACGTATTCACTCCTACGAACCATCAAGGGCATTAAGATCTTCCGGAGAGGCCCTGCTCTCGGTCCTGCCACCTTCATAGTTGTGTTTGGTGGGGACGAGACAGGGCCTTTTCTGTGGTGGTTCCCTGGCTATGGAACTCTCTTCCGAATGAAATTAGATCTGCCCCCTCCCTCCTGACCTTTAGGAAGTGAAGTCTTGGTTGTGGAACAAGCAGAGGCGGCCCTAGGTAATTTTCAATGGTAAGCAAACAGTATTTTGGTACACCCCCCCCCCCAACCAATCACTGATATATATTTTCTCTTCGTCGTGGGAGTTCTGTGTGCCATATTTGGTTCAATTCCATCATTGGTAGAGATCAGAATGCTCTTTGAATGTAGGTGAACTATACATCCCAGTAACTACAACTTGCATATGCCAAGGTCTATTTTTCCCCAAGAGCGCCTCAAGAGCGCCCCTGGGCAAAATCAACTATACTGCAAATGCTTACTTTGCGTAATGGGTTGAGCCACCCCTGGGAACAAGACATTTGCAGAGTGATGGCTGAGACCGGTTATTGACTAAGGTATTGATCACAATGTGCGGACTGAGTTGGACGTTGTTTTTATCCTGGAGAATGTTTTATTATGCTTTTTATCTGATATGTATTTTTAACTTATTGTTTATATATGATGTTTAAAAGGTTTGTTTGTGAGCATTGAATACTTGCTGTTAGCCGGTCTGAGTCCCTCTATGGAGATAGAGAAGATCGGGATATAAAAGTTTTAAATAAATAATAATAAATATATAAATGTTGCATTTTCATATTGGTGGAACATTTCAGATATGCACCACCACAACAGAGGTCAGTTATTTTCCTTTAGCTGAATGCACCACAATGTGCATCTTCAGGAATATCCTAGTGGTTCTTGGAAGGTCCTCAAATGCAACATTATTGATGGACATCTGGGCAGTGGCTACGGGTGTCTTTATCCCCCCCCCCCCATGACTTAGGGATGGGGCTAGCACACTGAAAAGGTGGATTAAGGGGGATGTTGGTTATTGTGCATTCAGAATGGGATTCTGATCTCAGCAAAGAATAAAAAAAGTTTTACAATTACGTCACTGCAGTTCATTAACAGGATTGAAATAATGGTTTTGCATATACCTTAGCTGTTTGATGTCTCTCCACATAGCAAAACAATCAGCCGAATGATATTTCTTTTCCTCCTCAAGTAATCTGACTTCACTTGATGAAATCACGGGCTGAAAATCTAGCAGCTTCAACATTAAGCATAAGATTTATAAGCAATTTCATCCTGCATGTTTGAAGAAGTACACATGTAGCATAGAATGGATAATTAAGAGCAAACGAATGATTTGCCAAATAATACCTTTATCTTTGTTGACAAAATGTTTCTGAGCAGATTACAAAGTTCTTATCTATATTTGTTTCTGCAATGATTGTGACATTTTATATTGGCTCTAGCCCATTTTTATTATCTTGCATAAATAAACTATATAATGATGTTTCCTTTCCCTGTCTAGCAGTCTGATCTACAGATTTGCTGCACCAGCGTAAATGTGCTTACTCAGTATCTGGCATATCAATTGCTACACCAGTGCAAAACACCGAATATAACACAATGCTGAAATTGCGCTGATGTTACATTTTGGTGTCACATGCAGATCTGCTAGCAGAAATGTTTAGGAATGGAATATTAGTCATTTACAATTCTGGTAAAACACATTATGATTTGAGCAAGATCATACTCAGGCAGTGAAGGCTGACAAGACTGGAATCAAAACAGAGCTGTTTTGAAACTAAAGCAACTGAAGGAAGTTTCGGCATTCTTGTAGGCAGATTAAAGTTTACTGAAGTATATATATATTTAAAATATGCTTCTCCTATTAAGAAGCAGGCCATTAAGGAGTGAAGAAGAAGAGTGCAGTTTGAAGACTCCGTATTTTAAACATTATTTATTTATTTATTTATTTATTTATTTATCATGTCAGGAGCGAACCAAACAGTTGTATTGCATTAAAAACAAACAAACAAACAAACAAACAAAACACAAAGTTTGCAAACTTGGTAGTTGATTAAATTTCCTTTGGCCAGTAGCTGGCCACTTGGAGTGTCTCTGGTGTTACTATAAGAAGGTCCTCCACTGTGCATGTAGCAGGGCTCAGGTTGCATTGCAGCAGGTGGTCTGTGGTTTGCTCTTCTCCACACTCGCATGTCGTGGATTCCACTTTGTAGCCCCATTTCTTAAGGTTGGCTCTGCATCTCGTGGTGCCAGAGCACAGTCTGTTGAGCGCCTTCCAAGTCGCCCTGTTTTCTGTGTGCCCAGGAGGGAGTCTCTCATTTGGTATCAGCCATCGATTGAGGTTCTGGGTTTGAGCCTGCCACTTTTGGACTCTCGCTTGCTGAGGTGTTCCAGTGAGTGTCTCTGTAGATCTTAGAAAACTATTTCTTGATTTAAGTAGTTGGCGTGCTGGCAGATACCCAAACAGGGGGTGGGCCAGAGATGTCACTGCCTTGGTCCTTTCACTATTGGTTGCTACTTCCCAGCGGATGTCAGGTGGTGCAATACCGGCTAAACAGTGTAATTTCTCCAGTAGTGTAGGGCGCAGACACCCTGTGATAATGTAGCATGTCTCATTAAAAACCATATCCACTGTTTTAGCATGGTGAGATGTGTTCCACACTGGGCATGCATACTCAGCAGCAGAGTAGCAATGCGCAAGGGCAGATGTCTTCACTGTATCACAGTGAAGATTTTAAATATAATGGTGGTAGAGAAGAAAGATGGACTGGACCAAATTTTCTGACAATATCTCTCTGAGTCTAGTTGGTGTCCCCCCCTCCTTTTGATTAATTCCCACTCATTAAAATAAAGTGAGTTCATGTTTTCATCACAATGCTCAGGGTCAATTGAACAAACACAGGGACATTTTAGAGGTCATCAGAATGATAGAATCATAGAATCAAAGAGTTGGAAGAAACCTTGTGGGCCATCCAGTCCAACCCCCTGCTAAGAAGCAGGAAAATCATATTGAAAAGCATCCTTGATAGATGGCCATACAGCCTCTGTTTAAAAGCCTCCAAAGAAGGAGCTTCCACCACACTCTGGGGCAGAGCGTTCTACTGCTAAACAGTAAATCACTTACTAAGTATATGAGTAAGAAACACTAGAAAACCATCTTCCTCTGTGGATTGTCTTAATTTGCCCCCCTCTTCTGAAAGATGTCAAGTCCCAACAGGTCAAACCTCATCAGGTAATCTATACAAGATAAGGGAACTTTAAAACTTCTTCCATACCAGAATACCATCATCTTGCCCAACACAGAAGCCCAGAGTGAGCCCTGCAACACAAATGGAGCCAGAAAACACTTGAGGCACTTGGGACAGATCTGTGGTTGCTGTAGAGGCTGTGAAGTCATAAACCACTTTGAAGCGGGGCAGGACCTCCTGCTATCAGGGAAGAGTGTCAGGTGATTAGTGTTCCTGTTCTATGCACAAAGAACAGGTGGTCTGGTATCAGGGTACTGTTGCCCCTTGTATAGCCAGGTTTATGGAACCAATAGTGATAGATTGTCTCCAGAGTTTATGGGTGCCTGAATCCATTGTTGACATGATGCCCAGGAAAAACACTGGAGGGAATTCACAGGGTCAAGGGGTGCCAGTGAAATGTCACCAGAATCTTGCTTCAGTGGGTTTAGATCTCCAAAAGTTTTATATAAAACATAAAATCATACATGATACACACACAAAAGGGGTCCATGGATACCAGGGGAACCCTATGATGTGAGCCAGGGTATCCAAGAAGGCAAGGGTTGGCTTGGGGTTAGTTGGGGTGAAGGGAGGTTATATTCTGGGAGAAAGAAGGAAGGGAGGCTGCTCTGAGGGTTATGGGGCCAAGAAGTTACTGGGGCCAGCTACAAGAGGTGAAAGGGGGAGAGGAAGACACAGGAGATGAAGAGGATACAAAGAATCAAAATATAACAAAAACGCACTGAAGTGTACATTTATTAAAGGGGGTACTTTGTTATAGAGAAGATAGAATGCATCCCGGGTATGGGTAGCTACTAGGCTTGGTTGATCAAGAAAAAAAATGGTTCTAAACTCGTTTCGTATTCTGATTTTAAAATTATTTCTCAAATTTTCTTGAAAAAAAGATCGGAAATAGCAAAAATCTGAATAGCTTCGTTTACTTTGTTAATGGAAGGTGCCCTCTCCTGTTAGTTTAAAATCTCGCAGTTTCCCTGGCCTCCGTGGCGACAAGCGGCGATGCGGTTTCCCCCAGTGGCCGTCAAGAAGAGCTGGGCGTGGCCATGCCCACCTCCTCCCTCTGCAATCCATTGCCCTTTGCAGTCACACAGAGAAGGGAAACTGCAAGATTACTTTTAAAATCTTGCAGTTTCCCTTCTCTATGTGACTGCAAAGGGTGATGGATGGCAAGGGAATGAGGTGGGCGTGGCTACGCCCAGCTCTTCTTGATGGCCACTGGGGGCGTAGCCTTCAGGAAGAGCTGGGTGTGGCCACGCCCACCTCACCCTACCACATCGCCGCTTGTCACCAGAGGGGCCAGAGAAACTGCGAGATTGTAAACCTTGACCAGACATACGAAAATAATTCCGAAAAATGGGTAAATTGTTTCAATTCGTTATTACTCCTCACACTATTCCAGCATGGCTCGAAATTGTTTTAAAAGTCATATAAATACGAATTCATTCCGATTTTAGAAACTTCCGAACCAGATCAACGAAGTCTAGAAGCTACTGCTGGGCTCCTGGGCTCCTCCAATCATTTGTATGATGGATCAGTTGGGCTCTTGGCTCATGCTCTCCATGGGTCTTGCTGCCACAGTTTCAATTTTATAATTTTATTAACTTGACTTGGGGGTCAGTGCTTGACATCAATTTCCAATACATTTCCCCCATTATATCTCTTTCAAGAGTGAATTTCCCTTCATAGGGGTAGATATCTTTCACTTCTTGTTGACTCATTCCCATTCTTAACTATGAATCATATATAAGTCAGATATTTGTAACTTGGGGATTGCCTGTACATGTTCCAAGAAATGACTCAGTAAGGGAGCACCAGTGTTTTGTTTCTTAGATCCCAAACGTTTGTTTCATGAGGGGTCTAGTTGCTTTTCCCTTATAAATTTTTAGGCATGTGCACCACAAAACTATTGTTGCAAATGGTAAAATGCTCTAAAATGTATCCCTAGTGTTGGCTAATGTGGTCAGTGAAGTGTTCCTACAGTAAACACATTGACCACATTGTTTTACTTTCAGATCTATAGCAGGCTTTATATTTTCATGTTCCTTCAGTTTCTTCATGTTAGAATATCTGCCATAAAATGCAATTTAATACTTTGTCCCTAGGTAATAGTTCCTACTGAAACTTCTGCTTATTTTAGCCAACTACTTTTCAATAGAAAGCTGTTGAAATATTGTTTATACTGTGATCCAAGTTCAAATAAATGATAACATGTATTTCTTCGGCTGAGATTAATCTTTATAATAAAACTGCACTTAAAACTGTGTCAGGGAATCTGATCCTCAAATAATTCTGTCAGAGTAGAATGAATGAAAATGCTCCGCAAGCATGGAACTCCCCCCTCCCCTCATTGTTTCATGACTCTCCACCATCCCAAGTGATAGGGAATTTCAGTATGACATTTTACAGGGTCTATTTCCTACTGGAAATTCGTGGCATTTAGTACCATCTGTTTATTTGCAAAGATGGAAGTTTGAGCATAAGTGAGTTGCCAAGGACCTTTATAGATAATGCTAGCCGGAGAATTGGGAACAAATCTTGATATCTTTTGGCAGCTACATACCCAAAGACATATTTTCCCTCTTTGGTTCCTACCAGAGAAAATAGGTAATATGTCATAAGCAGTAGTAAACAGTCATCAAAAGTTATATAGAAAAAGGCAAGGGCAAGAGTTCACTTAGTCAATTGCAAATTACAAATGTGTAAACAAGAATTACACATTTATGATTGGTTCACATTCACTGCTTTAGGGAATATATAAGAGCTATAAAAATCCCAAAGCCTGTTTATTGAATGGGGGGCAGTTATTGCATTCAACATGGATCTGTTCTTCTATCCACTAGGAATCAGCTGACTGATGTTCCCATCACCCTTTCAATGAGTGATCTCTGATGCAAGGAAAAATTGTGACAGGGACCCTGATTCTGACTGTTGCACCAGAGCTACCTCAATGAAGTGGGAATATCAGGGAGCTACTTTGTAATTGATAGTGACTGCTGTCTAGTAAGTTGAAATATGGGAGTGGAGGATGCAAATTGCACTTAGCTATGATGGTTACATAGCTAAGTATATTATAGAGAACTCTGCTGATATTACCTATTAATTAGGCATAAATCGGATGTACATCTGGGTTCAGAAAAGGCAGAGGAATGAGAGACCAAATTGCCAATATCCACTGGATAATGGAGAAAGGTAGGGAGTTTCAGAAAAAAATCTATATCTTTTTTATTGACTATTCTAAGGCATTTGACCATCTGGATCATAATAAACTGTGGCAAGTTTTTGGTGGTATGGGGATACCAAGTCTCCTTGTCTGTCTCCCGAGGAATCCGTATAATGGTCAAGTAGCAACAGTAAGAACAGATCACAGAACAACAGACAGGTTCGAGATTGGAACAGGAGTATGACGAGGCTTTATACTCTCACCTAACCTATTCAACTTGTATGCAGAACACATCATGTGACATGTGGGGCTTGATGAAACCAAGGCTGGAGTTAAAATTGCTGGAAGACACATTAACAACCTTAGATATGCAGATCTGATGGCTCAAAGTGTGGAGGAGCTGAGGAGCCTTCTAACAAAAGTGAAAGAAGAAAGTACAAAAGCTAGGTTACAGTTAAACATAAAAAAACTAAGATGATGGCAACCAGACTAATTGATAACAGGCAAATAGAGGGAGAAAACGTGGAGGCTGTGACAGACTTTGTATTTCTAGGTGCAAAGATTACTGTAGACACCAGGAAATCATAAGACATTTACTTCTTGGGAGGAGAGAAATGACCATTCTCGATAAAATAGTTAAGAGTAGAGACATCACACTGGCAACAAAGATCCGCATAGTTAAAGCAATGGTATTCTCCATAGTAACCTATGTATGTCAGAGCTGGACCATAAGGAAGGCTGAGTGAAGGAAGATAGATGCTTATGAACTGTGATGTTGGAGGAAAATTCTGAGAGTGCCTTGGACCATGAGAAGATCCAACCAGTCCATACTTCAGGAAATAAAGCCCAACTGCTCACTGGAGGGAAGGCTGTTAGAGGCAAAGATGAAGTACTTCGGCTAAATCATGAGAAGACAGGAAAGCTTGAAGAAGACAATGATGTTGGGAAAATGGAAGGAAAAAAGGAAGAGGGGCAGACCAAGGCCAAGATGGAAGTCCTTGAAGTGACTGACTTGACTTTGAAGAAGCTGGGGGTGGCCACGGAGAGTCAGAACCAATTGAACAAATAAACAACAGCAACAAAATCAAGAGGTCTCTTCATCCAGCACTATTTGAAAACGTCACAATATAAAGTTGTATTATCTTGTTGTTCCTATCACTATGAGTTTTATGTATCCAGTCCTGATCCTTAGATTTCTTTTGTGTGTCACCGAAGCACTCTTGATGTGGTTTGGGAGAAGAATTGCTTTTAGAGTGGGTCCTTTGTGTATCAGCCATCTCATGGGTCTTTGATTCCACTAATAATAATATGTGAAATGTCTTGGTTAAGTCCTTAAGCTTCAATACTAATGTGATAAATATTTGTCAAAAATAAGGGCAAACTAAATCAATGACAGTTCATGAAAGAATGCAGAGGAGAACCTCTTGGACTGTGCTGACATGTGGAATGATTTGCCAAAATGACATATATCAAGATAGCATTTCATCACTTTAGACAATAGCAAAGGAGAAATGAAACATCTTCTATCCTTTAGTATGTGATATTCTTGGCTGAACCTTTTGATCTGAGGGGGCTCGGTAGCTTACATTCAGACAAAAGGCATGTCAGCCTCGGCGCTGAATTGTATGATAGCAACATGAGCTTTATCCTACACTAGGACCTTTATGCTAGCAATGATAGTCATCAAATAATGATCTGCTGCTGACATTTCCAGGTGTTGTAAAGCTCCTGGCTGTCACTCATCAATTTAACAAAGGGTAATGTCTGATAAGTGATGACTGGAAATATGTAGGTTTTATGCTACCTGCTCTCACCCCCTTCTTGTTCCTGTTCTGCTTTTCAGCTTTCTGTCTCCAGCTTGAATTCTGTATGGCAAGTTTAGATTTCTATCTTAGATATACATACACACGGCTTCCACACACACACATTCACACTTTTCTCTGGCTCACCACAAAACTTTATTTAGTGTGATGTGGCTACTACAAGCTTCTTAAAGCCTTTCAGCATCTATTGTGGTTTTTGTATCTTTCCAACTTATTGTGAGAGCACAGATTCAGTGTTTGTGTATATCTGTGTTTTGAAACAATATTATTGTCAATAGGAATGCCTGCTAATTAAACAAGGGATCAAATCCATGCAAATTTAAAGGGATGCTACTGGCTTGATCTAACTTCCCCTCTCCCTCCCACAAGATCCCTTTCACACTGCATAGTTATGATATTATGATTCCACTTTAACTGTCATGCCAGCATTTTGTGGAATTCTGGGAAGTGCAGTTCAAGCAAGGATATTTAGAATTTTTAGCTGGGAGTTATAGTGCCTCACAAAACTGCAAACTCTGAAATTCCATAAAGTGTAGTCATGCCCATTAAAGGGGGGGGGGAGTATCTGTACAATTATTATGTCATATAAAATGGCCCCAAGGATAGGCTTTGGCCATCTTGACCACATTTTGCTTGGCCACATATGTCCCAATTGTCATTGGTGAAAAGTTAGAGGGTACAAAATTAGATTGGCTGCATTTTGTGTTTATCAAAGTTTTCATCTTTAGTTATAAACTGTATTTTACCCAAAGCTGGGGCTCAAGACAGCTTGACATGTTGTCTTTAGATGATATGAGAGGAAGGGTGTGGAGAATTTGTAGAATTTGTTTTATTTCCAAACAGCTAGCCTGGCATTTGTGTGACTTGAGGAATACAAAATTCAGCCTTTCAGTGGTGTGATCCCTCACTGCAAGAGAAATAGGTTGTACTAACTTAAAATGGGACTTTTCTGAGAGAGCTGTTCCCCTCTACCCAAACTGCATCCTATTGATGTGCCTTTCTTGATCAAGTGGCTAAATTCATCCAAGGCCCTCATAGTATCACACAACATGAAGAACGTGCTGTTGTTTTCCTACAAAAGTGCCTATGAGCTTTTCACTGTGTAGAGTCAAACTTTTAGACTTCAAGGCTGTCTTTTGTATTTTCAAAACCAGACACCACATTTTATTGCAATGCTTTTATTGCTCTTCTTTTTCCTGGCTGGCCCAGAGCCATTAGAGTATTGCTTGATGGACCTAATTGGAGCCTCTGGACCATTGCTCTCATTCTGTTTAAAGACTCCATGGAGGTGGCACAACTAACAGTGTCACTCCCCCCCTCCCATCATGCTTTTAGAAAACACATTTGCACCATGGAGAATTATTTGGGAATCAAAGCCTAACAAAGGTTTAATGCCTTTTTGGATGACCTGACAAAGATATTATAAGAAATATGTACTTTAAAATATAGATAGCAGGGAAGTGAAAAACTGGAAAAAGGGCATGGTTTGTAGACCATCAAATTATACAGTTGAAAGTGGAACATCATTTTGTCTCCTGAGTCACTGAACTCACAAAAATCCTAGCTAGAAAACTCACTTGCCTAATCCAGAGTGCTTGTAGTTTCTTCCTTTTCAATGGCATCACTTGTACTTTAAGAAACAAGTAATTTGTGGCAGCCTACAGGGCTACCAGTGTGAAGCCAAAGAATGTTGATTGCACGCAGCTAAGTGATGGACAGTATCTCTGGATTTCCAATATGTTGTCTTGGAAAATTATTTATTGCTGTCACTTAATTTTTCCCCTTATACATTTTTCAGGCACTTGAAGCTTGCAGCAAACAAAGCTCCCACATAAAACTTTGCCAGAGGCATTTGGTAACACCCTCCATTATTCCTGTTTATCACACATTTCCTGTGAGGAGAAATGTATGTAGATCCAATAGATTGACTCTTTCTCTTCCAGGTGATATTCCATGTGATCAAAATCAGAAGGGGGCTTCAAATGTTAACCTGTTAAGCATCCAGACTTTCCTATGATGGTCCTACATCCTACTTTAAATGATGATTTTTTTTTGTTAGGATTACATTTGCTTAGTTCTAATCATTGTCTAAATTGTTTTGGTTTGTGCCAATGAGAATAGAGCCATTGGATCCACAAATTTAACTACATGTCAACTTCTATTCAACAAATGATTAAATGGGCCGCATGTACTTGGGACTAACTGTAGGTAGTTCCATGATTCAAAGTAAAGAAATATAAGAAGATGAACAGTCTTCAACAGATAGCACTTGGATATTGTTTGAAACCAAGATCCTGTGGGTGGTATAATTTGTGCCAGCATAAGCAACTAGAATGAAGCTGTGCAAAGAGATATCCCATGGCTTCAGGAATTCCATTTCCTTGGCATTCTGTTGGTACACACAAATTTACTTCCTACTGTTATGCTTGCATCCGAACTTATAAGTTGTTGCAGATCAAGGAATTCAACCCTCTTATCTGTGTTGATGCTTTCCTCCATCCCCCTACCTGTCTTTAGATTTGACACTCCTTTCCACAGCCGTTCAGTAACCAGAGAAGAACATAGTGCACCCAAACAGACAGCTAACTCTCTTTCTGTGGTTGACTGTAGAAAAAAAAATGACATTACTTTAGAGCTCCTAGGAGTCCATCTTCCTACAGATGTTGTTACCTAGTTACTTTTGTTCTCCCTCCTACTATGCCCACTGAATGGCAATGGTGGGTAGTACCCAACCTGCAGATAGGGAGGTGAAGTGGACTGGCAGAGAGAATGAGATGTGACTACATCTCATGGAACTTTGTGATTCACCAGTGCAATGCAGGCTCTTGTTACTTATCTTTATGAATTAATTTAACTCTGCATAATGTTGTCATGTTCCGTTCTCAAGATTAGACAGGAGCTCCCATTCTGTTCTTCTGATTGGGCCACAGACTGAGTTCTGGCCACCATCGAGGCCAGGGGAATGCACTATCCCTTAAAACCTCTTGCTTGCTTTTGCTGACCAAGGAGGAAGTAGGGAGAAAGGAACTGCTTCTACTTCCTCCAATAAGGGTGTTATGTATGCCAATGGAGACCTATGACCTCATCCAAAATTGGCCATTCTAAGACACTTTGATTTCACTTGAGGCACAGAGTCCACCAGATTCCATCACTTGACATCCATCTACTTCCAGTGAATCAAGTGAAGTCGAAGTGTTGCAGGAGGCAGTGGCAACAATATGGGAGTGGTGACACTTCCCCCTGTGGGATGAGTTGAGGGGGAAGGCAGGCAATGGGGCAACGTGAGGCAACGGGTATCTCCTGACAGATTTACCATTGTGCATTGTGAATCCAGCCTCAATGCGACGAGATCCCTAGTCTTACCTGTATGCTTTCCAGATCTAGCTGTGATGAGATGTATCGTTTTCTGTTTTAATTATAATTATTTCTCATTTTGCATACCTACATAGAAGTTAGCACATACAACTTATCAGAGCAATGGTTTGTGTGGTGTGAAATTTTCAAATAGTAGTTTAAAGCTAGTGTGTGCAGATTTCCAGTAGAGCAATGTTAATCTGTTAAGCATTAATTGCTAGAGTGACACTTTGTAGCTTCCGTAAAAGTAACCAGACATAAGTCACTGTTGTGGAATGTGGGCATCAACAAGTTAACTGATAACACTTTTTCAGTTGTCGTCATCAATCTAGCTGGACATGTGTGTGAGTTCCTCCGGCAGTGCTTTGTAAATACTTATAAATTACTGCAATAAAGATGCCGGGATTGGCTGTAAGTTGGTTGTGGACTTATGTTTATTTTTGTGCGGCTAAGCAGATCGCTAGTTTGTGAACTGAGAGGTGATTGAGATGATGAGAGGTGAATGTGTCTCAATTAACCCTCTGACTCACACTGATACAACTTCTGTGCAAATCTGAACCCTCTTTTGTTTTCTTTTTAAAGTGGAATAGAAGTTGCCACCTTAGTTTTGTTCCTTGTGTTTTCTCCATAGGATTGAGGAGGTGGGGGTTTGATGCTACTATGCTGTCTCAGAACTCCTAATCATTTGGTGCAAGAAAATTTCTGACTGCATTGAGAGTTGACACTCTCTTTCATTTTCAGTAGGAACCTGCCTGGAGCCAAATAGTTCCTTTGCATTTGTGACTTGACAAAAGCAACAGCAAATGAAAAATGAATTCACCATCCTCAAGGCACCATCCTCAAGGCAGTCACCCCATCTCTTGGATAAGATGGGAGTAGGTGCATCTACACTGTAGAACTATTGCAGTTTGATAGCACTTTAACTGCTATGGCTCAGTGCTATGGAATCCTGGGATGAGGTACCAGCATATGTTGGCAGTATGCTGGTGCCTTGTAAAACTAAAGCTCCCAAGATACTATAGCACTGAGCCATGGCAGTTAAGGTGCCATTAAACTCCATTTGTTTTACAGTGTAGATTTACCCCAGGTTGTCATTTAGCAAATATTAATTCTTGAATACACCATAAGCTTACCTTTAAACACATTTCCCCTGCTGAAGTTTGAGCTTTGTCCCACCAAGTATGTCCAATTGCTATTGGGCTGTTCCAGGGGCGGCTCAACCCATTACGCAAAGTAAGCATTTGCAGTATAGTTGATTTTGCCCAGGGGCGCTCTTGAGGCGCTCTTGGGGGAAAATAGACCTTGACATATGTGAGTTGTAGTTACTGGGATGTATAGTTCACCTACAATCAAAGAGCATTCTGAACTCCACCAATGATGGAATTGAACCAAATATGGCACACAGAACTCCCATGACGAACAGAAAATATATATCAGTGATTGATTGGTTGGGGGGGGGGGGGCAAAATACTGTTTGCTTACCATTGAAAATTACCTAGGGCTGCCTCTGGGCTGTTCTTCATACAGTTTACATATATGGGTTTGCTTGTTTTCTAAATTTCTTCCATTATCATTCAGTCCAGTTGAGCTAAAGTGCTTGGATATGAGTTGTTTTAACAGCAGTGCCATCTGTAGAAAGAGGCCTGGCCTCCACCCAGACATGTTGGATTAACTAGTTTTGTGGATTCCACTGCTGAAGTGGCTTCTCATTTTCCTTCTTTCTGCCAGTATGACAGCAGCTTTCCTGACATGGCTTGAAACATTGATTTTTATGCTTGTGCTATGCTGCATTTTCTTTTCATTGAATATGGCCTCAGCTCTACCAGCCCACTCAGAACAGTTTGCCATCTTTTCACAGCTGGCCATTGGGGATGCCTAGTTTTATCTGGCCCAAAATTAAGTTTCAACATTGACAGATGCCTTCAGTTGGAGGCTGATATCTCCTTCTGGGGTGTCCATTTTCTTCACAGTCCATCTGAGAAGCTGTAGGAAGCCTCATTTATATTTATACACACCTACATACACAACAGAATAGATCAGAGATATTGATAATAATTACTCCAGTTTCACAGTCTTTCTCTGTAACTCTGAAACAGGTTGTATGGGTTTTGCTCACTGTGTCATAATGGTAAATAATCCTAAAAAGCAACTCTCCCAAATCCTCACATCTCCATATCTGAAATTTTACAAGCTCAAATCGAAACAACTTACCAGCCAGACCCATGGCACTCATGAACCTCTGCAGCTTTCAAATCAGGTGATACTGTACTTTAGTTAGAGTTTAAATTTGGAAATTTCTTATACCTTTTAAGAGCTTGAATGCTTGGTCATAGTTTGAATGTTTTTAGGGGTTTTTTAAAAAGAAAATGTATGCTTTTTCTGTATGCCAGAATGGTTATTTCTACAGAACTCCCTGTGGAAATGTATTCTTTCTCTGAAAGGAAGCTGAGAGAGAAAGGTGTCAATGCATGTTTTTGTTCATCAGAAACCCAAACCCAGTGCAATTGATATTGGCAGTTTCTCTCTAGAGACAACACAAGGTAGACCTGGCATGCAAATGAATTTACAGATATATTCCTACATTTTTGCTGTTTCTTAAACTATACTTGGATGAGTGAGTAGAGAGAAGGTGGAATATAATTATACCTTAGGAAATACATTGCCCAAAAGGAGAATTATGACTGTTGCAGGGAACAACATTTTTGCATCCAGCTTTGATGGGATAAAGAAAAGACAACAGTACACAAAATTCTTAGATGGTTTGAATCATTCCAATGATCATGATCTCCAAGAGGAAAATCTACCTGAGTCTTGATACAACATAGGTGTAAAAATCCCTGTTCTTCAGGCTAGTAGAGGTAAAGGTAAAGGTTTTCCCCTGACATTAAGTCCAGTTGTGTCTGACTTTGGGGGTTGGTGCTCATCTCCATTCTAAGCAGCAGAACCGGCATTGTCCATAGACACCTCTAAGGTCATGTGGCTGGAGCGGTACCTATTGATCTACTCACATTTGCATGTTTTCGAACTGCTAGGTTGGCAAAAGCTGGGGCTGACAGCGGGAGCTCACACCACTCCCCGGATTTGATCCTGTGACCTTTTGGTCAACAAGTTCAGCAGCTCAGTGCTTTAACCCACTGTGCCACTGGGGTTAAAGTGCTTTCAACTGCAAGAAGGGAAACAAAACCATTGCTCTGCCTTCTTACATGCAGCTAGATACTGTTATTTTAAACATGATGAAAACTGGAAAATGAGTAATTCACAAGGGGAAAGGGAGGCTGACTAGCATGTAGACAATACAACGTGCCCTTGGTATCCATTGGGGTTTCATTCCAGGACCCCTGTGTGTACCAAAATCCAAAAGTGACTCTATCCAATTATTTACAATGGCATAATAAATGCTGTTCTTTATATAAAATGGCAAGCAAAGTTAGCTATTTAGATTTTTTTTAAATGCATTTTCAAGGTATGGATGGTTGAATTCATGGATGCAAGATCTGTGGATATAGAGGTCTGACTGTACTTAAATAACATAGCTTAAAATAAGGAGGAAGATAGAGCTAGAAAGGATTTTAGAACCCATCAGTTGGGCTGTAAAAGTGCCAGAAATTGTATACATCGCTTTTGCAAATACATTTTGAAAACTGAAGATCCAATTCTAGTTAGCAGAAAGAAATAACATTAAAGTTGAAACTAGAAGGGATTACCACTATAATGGTTAAATACAACATAAAAATCATATACACTGACCATTCAAGCCAGTTTGAAGCTAGCTTTAAACTGCGGCATCCGGACAACAAAATTCCACAAAAGTGTCCAAAAGTGCCTTTAATTTGCACCTATGCAAATTATATATAATGACTGGAACCCAGAATAGGGTAAGCAATTGGTCCCTTACTAAATGGAGCATTCAATCACACTCTTCAACTGGTAGCTTCCTTCTCTCCAAAGAGCTCCTTTAATAGGTCACGGTTATTATTTATTTATTTCAGGTATTTGTACATTGCCTTTCTCAACCACCCCCCACCACCACCACCACCACCGGGGGCGGGGGGGGGGGGAGGGAGGCTCAGGGTGGCTTCCAGCCGGCTACAATTCAATGCCTCCAATATACACATAATAAAATCCAATAATTACATACATTAAAAATATTAAATCACATTAATTAATTAAAATCCGTTTCTGTTTCAATAACAGCCTGGTGAACACAACGTTGCACTATTGGTGAACACAAAATAAATACATATTTTCAAATCTGTTTAATTTTCCTCACCCTTTTTTATTGTGAACTGTTGGTTTATTGCCATGATATTTGCCATTTTGTTTATCCTTTCTCAATAGTATAAAAGCAGCCACATAGCTAAGGGAGGTGTACCCTATTGAAACGAAGGCCTTGTTTTGCAAAAGGTTAAACAATTTGCTATGTTCCGACTATAAAGTCCTGTACACTCCACTGCAAGTACTGAACATTCAGCACGCCCTTCAGTAAAATGAACCTTATCCTGTTTTTCACATTGTCGTTTTCTGTTGTCTCTGTATCTTGCTGTGATTTCCATTATCACTTAGAGTTGGAACGGTAACCTGTCAGTGATTGTTTAGTTTCCATTTTGCACCTTGCAATAGTCCCAACCCAAACAATCCTGTCTCTTCAAATTTTTGATCAGTAAATTCCAGAAAACAAGTAAGCAAGATGGCATTTACACGAGCATGGCAAAATGCAGTGCAATGTTTGTATCAAGGTACATAGCAATTCCATTTTAGAAAAAAGAAATATTCCCTGTTCCTTGCTTTCACTCACTGACCACAAAATTGTTGTGGCTTATTGATTTCTTGGCCATTAAATTAATGCACAGTCTAGCTAGTGACAGGCAGGCTATTTTGATGGGAGTATTTCTTTGTAGAACACTTAACGAAAGCAACACCTTGTGCTAAAAAAGATGTTTTCAGAAAGAAAGAAAACATGTAGCTTAGAAAACTACATTCAGCCCTATAGATGAATGATTGAGAACATCAGCTGAGTTGTGACAGTGTCTGAGAATTGCTGGAAATGGACTTTAGGGTTTCTGTTTTGTTTTTGCTTGGTTAGATATCCACTGAATGGATGGAAAAATCATCCAAGAATGTGTCATGTTCAACAACTTGAGAGTGGATGGATGCAGACACCTATATTTTGGCTAAAAATCATGGATTGGCTTTGTGTTGGTCTCTATGTTTTAATTTCTTGCCATATTAAGATTACTTAGTATAAGAGGAAGTTGAGTAGTGTGAAATCCTTGTTGAGTCCCAGAGTGGCCTTTCCTTGTCCTGTGTGGCATTTCAAGTCATCTTCCTTTGTTTCCAGCTGAGTAACAGTGATTGTTAGTGGTTTCCATTTCAGTGGGGCTGTGGAGCAACCCAAAGGAACGACCCAAGAATCTTTGGAAGGGGGAGGATAGTTCAGCACCTTGGACAGCACAGTCTCCATTCTGCAATTTGAGGACACTATAACACTTCCTTCCTTAGGTGATCCCTCTTTGTCCAAGTATGATGGTTTTCCAAGTGTAGTGTCTTGGCGGTGGCTACATAGGTGACTGTGGAGCCCTATTCTTGACCTGCATGTTCTTCCACAGTGAGGGCATCGGTTTCCAGGTGAAAGGCAGTCCTGGTCAAGGTTGGTTTGATGCGCCTTCCTCTTGGCATGTTTCTCCATTTCACCCTGCACTGCTGATCACAGCTGACCTCCAGTTCCAGTGTCAGCTCAAGGGCCAGGGATTCCCAGTTCTCGGTGTCTATGCCACAGTTTTTAAGGTTAGTCTATTTTTATTTATTATTTATTATTATTTCTCGCACTTGTACCCCGCCCTTCTCAACCCCCAAGGGGAGACTCAGGGCGGCTTACAAAAAGGCACAATTTGATGCCAGCACAACAACAAGGTAAAAAAAACATATAAACAGTAATTAAAACAATTAAAACAATCCATTATACATCACAATCCCTAAAAACAATCTAGTGCTCAACGTTTACCAGGTCAGAGTCCATAAATTCAAATTCCACATTGTCCAATCCATCAATTCTAGTCGTCGCTTGTCCCTTATCTATCCACCAGATTACCCGAAGGCCTGGTCCCAAATCCATGTTTTAAATTTCTTTCTAAAGGAGAGGAGGGATGTCGATGACCTAATTTCCCCGGGGAGTGATACACACGTGAGGAACCACCACCGAGAAGGCCCTGCTCCTCGTCCCCACCAATCTCACTTGTCCCCAGAAGATCTTAAACTCCGAGGTGGGACGCAGAAGCGTTCGGACAGATACGCTGGGCCGGAACCATATAGGGTTTTGTAGGTCAAAACCAGCACTTTGAATTGTGCTCGGAATTGGATCGGCAGCCAGTGGAGCTGACTCAACAGGGAGGTGGTATGCTCCCTGTATGCCGCTCCGGTGAGCAATCTGGCTGCCTCCCGCTGGACTAATTGAAGTTTTAAATCTCTTTTCCTGTCCACCAACATTCCACTTTCCATTCTTGAGTTGGGAGTATAGTAACTGCTTTGGGAGATCGTGATCAGGTATTCAGACACCATGGCCAGTCCAGCAGAGTTGATGGTGTCGAAGCATCGCTTTAATGCTGGTGGTCAATGCTTCTTCCAGCATACTGACATTGGTCCGCCTGTTTTCCCAAAAGATTTGTGTGAAAGGTTTGGACTTGAATATCTTCCTGAAATCACTGGGGAGAGAGTTCCACAACTGAGGGGCCACCACTGAGAAGGCCCTGTCTCTCTTCCCCACCAATCATGCTTGCGATGGGCATGAGACTGAGAGCAGGGCCTCCCCTGCAGATCTCAACACTCTAGCTGGCTCATAGAAGGAGATATGTTTGGGCAGGTAAGTTGAACCAGAACCGTTTAGGGCTTTATAGGCCAAAGCCAACACTTTGAATTAAGCCCAGTAGCAAACTGGCAAACTATTACTGTGATGCACCTGTGCCATACTTCAAGGTATTATTTATTACTTTAGTAAAATTCACAATTTCAGTGAAGCATAGGTTAAGAAATAAATTTAATTCAACCCAACCTTCCGATGTTATTTCTGTGCTGGTATGCTGACACAGAGCTGGTCAGCAGATCATCACATGAAGTAAGTTGCAGCACTGTGATCAAGGGCTGTTGAAGGGCTTTACCTGTGAATAGCAAAGGTGTCCTTGTCATGGAAAGGTGGTAGACTGGCAATAAGTTTTGCATGGCATTGTGCAATAGGAATCATCATCATAGGTGACTGTTTGCTTATATATTGATTTGTCATCATTGTCCGATCAAGGCCACAGTTGTGTTTCATAATACATTCATTTTAGATTTCACCTGTCAGCCTCTTGAGGAGGTTTTTGGCTTGAGAAGTGGTACAAAAATAATAATAAAGCAAACACTGGAGTTGCTGTTAAAGTAAATAATGAGTACAAATAATACCAAAAGAAATATAGCTCATGAAGAGTAAGCACATATAATACGATGTCCCTTCTAGTTATATGAAGACTAGAGAGGACATTATCTTGTTCTTTGTTCAGGAGCCAAGAGAGAGATAATGGAGGAGTCTGCAGTGTGTCATTAGGTCATCTTCTATTATTGTTTTCCTTTACTCCTTAACTGGATATTATATCCAGAATGCAAATGAGGTGCTTATTGTGTGACCAGTAATTATAAAAAGATAGGTTTAAGAGACAATTAGCTTAAACCACTTCAACAAAGCAATGTCTTCCTCCTTTTGGCAGCAGTGGGTTAGAAGCTTCATCTCTCAGATAACATTTCAAGTGCCATCTGTTTATTTGTCCGTGAATAAGGTCTAATAAAAGCTGTAAAATGAAATCTGTGCACAGTGTGAAGGAAAAGCAATGTATCTTTAAAAAGTAAAGGAGTAAATTGCTTTGGAATAAAACTAAGAAATAAAAGAACTGTTGACAACCTCACTCTTCGTAGTGTAAATGTTAGAATGTAAGAAAATAATAATGCCCGTAATACCAGATCGTCCTTGAGACTTCACTGCTGATACATTTCAGCAAAGACAACACAACACTCACACCCATCCACAAATAGTTCTCAGGTATGTCCTTGAATGTCTCAAAGTAGTATATTTTAAGACCCCCATTTGGCTCTCATGTTCAACAACTTAGAATTGTATCATAGAACAGAACAAGCATTAGATGCAATTTCACACGTAGACTACATTTCACAGTGTGGTGGAGAGGGAATATATGGTCTGTAGGCAGCACACAGCCTCATTTTGTAGCCTGCCAAGACTTCAGAGATCCTCAAAATCCCAAAAGCAGACTAATTAGTATTTATAAACAGAAGGTGAACAACAACTAGTTCTATACCATTCCCACATGGCTGCTAGAATATAAATGAATTAGTAATGCTCCAAGGGGAGCTGGGATGTGCAGAGGGATATTTAGGAATCAAAAATCAAGAAATATGGGTGGAACCAGTTCGCCCAACACTGGGTGATGTCTTTTGTGGACACTGTAGGCTGTCAATAAACTGAATTCTCATAGACTGAACATCCCTGCACTCTAGCTACATAGAATCCGGACCCTTTTTAGAATACATACAACTGTTTTCTATGGAAACATCCTACAGAAAGTTGGATGAAATTCAAGGGAAGGAGATGTGAAACTTGGAGGAAAGAACATCAACACCACTCGATATATGCAAATGGCACCATACTACTAGCAGAAAATAGCAAAATTTTGGAATAGTTATTAAGGAAAATCAAGGGGGAAAAGCAGAAATTGGAATTTAAAAATTCTATACCTAGCTGTCACAAATCAGAATGTCGAATGTGGTCAAGAAATCAGAAATTTGACGTAGACGTAGATAAGCTCTTCAAATCTAAAGATACATCACTGAATACCAAAATACTGTCCATGACATGACATTTTCTATTTCGATGTATGATTGTGAAAACTAGACAATAAAAAAAACCAAGAGAAAGAAAATTAAGTCATTTGAAATGTGATGCTGGAGGACAGTTCTCTTGCTAGCATGGACTGCTAAAAAAAAGAAATGAATGGGTTTTGCCACCTAAACTTTCATAGAAATGTAGATGACTAAACTTAATGTCTTTGACATATCATAAGATGATATGACTCATTAAAAAAGACAGTAAGTTTGGTCAAATGGAAAGTAGTAAGTAAAGAGGAAAATTACGTTACCAGGGATAGACTCCATCAAAGAAGCCATAACCCTGAATTTGCAGGGCTGTTAATCAGAGGGTAACTTGAAGGTCTCTCATTCATAGGGTCATCATGTGTTTAAGTCAACTTGATAGCAATTAATAATAATAAAGAACTATTTCATAGAAAGTGATTCATCTCAGAAAGAAGAGTCAGATGTAGGCAGACCCCAGTTACAAATATCTGACTTACAAACGAATGGAGGTGAGATAACAGGAAGTGAGAGAAATCTACCCTTTGGAAGAGAAATTCACTCCTGGGAGAGTTATCATGCGGGAAAAGGTTCTTAACTGAAGCTTTGTCATCAATCCTTGTTTCCACAACAAGCCACATTTTTCAAAATCCAGTTATCAGTGGGACAGAAAGTGAGGTGAAATCTTCTGAATGGGCACAGACAGCAAAACAATCACCACAGGTTGCATGCTGCATGCAAAAAGTGGACGCTAGAAATAATATCATACGAAAACTGACTGGCACAACCCGAGGATCACAACCAGACACAGTGAAGACATCTGCCCTTGCACTTTGCTCTCTACTGCTGAATACGCATGCCCAGTATGGAATACATCTCACTACATTAAAACAGTGGATGTGGCTCTTAATGAGTCATGCCACATTATCACAGGATGTCTACACTGTACGCAACTGGAGAAATTATACTGTTTAGCCAGTAATGAACCACCTGACATCCGCCAGGAAATAGCAGCCAATAATGAAAGGACCAAAGCAGTGACATCTGTTTGGATATCAGCCAGCACATCAATGCCTTAAATCAAGAAATAGGTTTTTAAGATCTACAGAGATTCTTGCAGGAAGACCTCAGCAAGTGAGAGTCCAAAAGTGGCAGATTAAAACCCGGAACCTCAATCCATAGCTGATATCAGATTAGAGACTCCCCCTGGGCACACAGAAGACTGGGCGACTTGGAAGGCACTGAACAGACTTTGCTCTGCCACTATGAGACGCAGAACCAACCTTAAGAAATGGGGCCACAAAGTGGGGTCCATGACATGTGACTGTAGACAAGAGTAAACCACAGACCACCTACTACAATGCAGTCCGAGACCTGCCACATGCACAATGGAGGGCCTTTTTACTGTGACACCAGAAGTACTCCAAGTGGCCAGCTTCCGGTCAAAGGACATATTGTACAATGCCAAGTTTTTAAATGTTTTTGTTTTTAAATACATTATAACTGTACCATCAATTTGCTTCTGACAGAATAAATAAATATTTATTTACTTTATTTGTATACCGCTGTTCTCAGCCCTTAGGCGACTCACAGCGGTTAACAACAAGAACAGCAAAAATTCAATGCTACAATAACATGGTATAAAAAACAGTTAACATCATAACACATTATACAATAATATACAATTAACAACAATAGCCATTCACTAGCGTCTCATCACTAAAAACATGATCCAGATCTGTCATCCATTGTTCCATTCCATTACCACAGAGGTGTTAACCCTTCCCTATGCTATTCAAAGTTTGTGTGTGTGTGGCTGGAGTTACACTTAAAAATGTGCAAGCAGAATATCTAACACATACATGGTAATCCTTATCTGATGTCTATGTTTCAAGCACAGAATGTATCCAGTGATTGTTATTTTTGAGGATGTTCTCAGGGTCTGGCACTGAATACAACCATAACATTAGGTTGGTAATCTTGGGCATGCAATATGGCTATTACAGTATTTCTAGCATATCACAAATGGCAGCGCTCAGGGAAAAAAAATACAAGCCATGAGTCAGCTATGGTCAAAGTGGAGTCCATCATGCCTGCTGCAACAGACCAGAAGAATCTATAATTTTTGTTTTATGCCAACAGTGCAGTTCATCAAAATCTCCCAGGGGACTAATGTGACTCCATAGTTTTCCAGAATTTCACACTGTGCTTTAAATCGGGGGTCCTCCAAGGTCATTTACCCGGCCCTCGCTTAGGGTCAACCTAAGTCTGTTATGACTTGAAAGCACGCAACAACAACAATCCTATCTCATCAGCCAAAAGAAGGCCCACATTTCTCATTGAAATACTAATAAATTTATATTTGTTAAAGTTGTTCTTCATTTTTATTACTGTATTGTTTATAAGTGGTTTTTGCACTACAAATAAGATATGTGCAGTGTGCATAGGAATTCATTCATGTTTTTTTTCAAATTATAATCTGGCCCTCCAACAGTTTGAGGGACTGTGACCTGGCCCTCTGTTTAAATGTTTGAGGATCCCTAGTGTAGATCAGGGGTCCTCAAACTAAGGATGCTGCCCTCCAAGGTCATTTACCTGGCCCTCGCCCAGGGGCAACCTAAGTCTGAAACTACTTGAAAGCACACAACAACAACAACAACAACAACAACAATCCTATCTCATCAGCCAAAAGTAGGCCCACACTTCCCATTGAAATACTAATAATTTTATATTTGTTAAAATTGTTCTTCATTTTAATTATTGTATTGTTTTAAGTGTCTTTTGCACTACAAATAAGATATGTGCAGTGTGCATAGGAATTTATTCATGTTTTTTCAAATTATAATCCAGCCCTCCAACAGTTTGAGGGACTGTGACCTGGCCCTCTGTTTAAAAAGTTTGAGGACCCCTGCTTTAATTGAATCAAATGACCACCACAATGTCTGAATAGAACTTTGCGTAATGTGTGAAATAGCCACATATGGTGAAGGTGGCTGGGTAAACTGCCATAGACATGTATGCAGAAAAGAAAAGAGTTCTGTAAGTGTTCCAGCCATAGGGCATGTATTGAGTCAGGAAGGTACAAAGCAGGCAGGGGACATACCAACTAAGTAAATCTCACTTGACCTATCAGGAACCAGTTTTGAATAGTTGCTGTGCCAGAAGATTTTTGACAGCTGGCCAGCATAGAGCTGCGTCAGGAGGATTGTGCTGCCTGTTTCATAAATCTACAGGTCCTTGCTCAGGACTTTTGGAGGGCATGCATCATAGAGTGTAAGGGATTCACCAATGCTTAGTGCAAGCAAAAACTGAATTACATAACAGTGCCGTCAGTGGACTTGTGACTGTTTTTTCTTTCTTTTTTTGCTGCTTGTTCTTGCCATCCCTTGTCTTCAGGTGGCTTTTTTGCTTTCACCAAGAGGATATCAGATGTAATTTACATGAAAATAGAGCTCAGTTAAATGCAGATACAATTAAAACAAAGACTAAACTTTTATTAAAGAAGCCCTCAGACCTATACAAATTTTCATTGTACCAGAACCAACCAGTTAATCCGCTTATCTCTTATGGAAGGAATTAGTGTACCTGTCGACACTTGGCTATCCATTCAAATGACAGGATTTTCTCTCTGAATGAGCTTAATTTGCTGAATATGTAAATAGTCATACTTTTTTCGTGACAGCCTGCATGACGGAAGCTGCTTGTCAGTGTTTGAGATCCAAGGTCATGTAAAAAAGGTATGTGCTATAATATTTGCTCATTTTCAGTCTGCAGAGTCGTGGAGATGGGAAAAATCTAGAAGTCTAATCAAGGTCATGTAAAAACACATACTGTATATACTCGAGTATAAGCCTAGTTTTTCAGTCCCTTTTTTAGGCTGAAAAATCTCCCCTCGGCTTATACTCGAGTCAATGTTATTTACTATTTTACTCTGTTATTAGTATTATTTTTATTGCATTTATTATTTTACTCTATTTATTAATATTATTACATTTATTATTTTACTCTTTATTGTTATAACATTTATTATTTTACTCTATTTATTACTGTTGTTATTACATTTATTATTTTACTCTTTATTGTTATTACTACATTTATTATTTTACTCTATTTATTACTGTTATTATTACATTTATTATTTCACTCCCTTTATTGTTATTACATTTATTATTTTACTCTATTTATTACTGTTATTATTACATTTATTATTTCACTCCCTTTATTATTATTGGAAGGATATGTAAGCACATTTACATTGAAGAAGGTTAGAATAATGGTTTAATCAGAGTTGGGCAGCTTTATCTTAAATTACAATTTTATGTAAATATTTTTGAATATTTACTCTACTGATGCCTCAATTAATGTAATTTTATTGGTATTTATTTCTATTTTGAAACTTACCAGTAGCTGCTGCATTTCTCGCCCTCGGCTTATACTCGAGTCAATACATTTTCCCAGTTTTTTGTAGTAAAATTAGGTGCCTTGGTTTATATTTGGGTCGGCTTATACTCGAGTATATACGGTATATGTAACAGGAATTATTTTTCAGGGTCATAGAGATAAAAACTTTTGCAAGCCAATTCTAAGAATGCTTACTCAAAACCAAATCTCACCACAATAAAGGAGGGGCTGTCCAGACAATGTTCTGGACAGTCCTGAAATAATTTGCCACAAAACAGGAAAATCCTGGTTTATTGCAAATTAATTAGATGGTGGGTTTATTCCCACTATTTCCGGTTCTGAACTGCAGTATACTGCCGTCCAGACAGTATTCCCACAGTTTCCTGGGCTAAATAAGCCCAGGAGACTGTAGGAATACCCACTCCTCTCCCCAAGGCCCTAGACCCCTTAGAAAAATAATGAAATTTTACCTGGCCTCCATTACAGGCTTTGGCCAGCTCTCCCAGCACACAGAAATAACGCACCAAGAGATCTGGGGAAGGGGGGAGGGAGGAAAATCGTTCCCCTCCTCTCCTGGCACATCATTTCTACATGCCGGAAGAGCTGGCCAAAGCATGTAATGAAGGCTGGGTAAGTTTTAATTATTTTTCTAAGTGGTCTGAGAGCTTTGAGGGAGGGGGGGGGGGGTTGGGCTTCCAGATGTTTTTGTGGGCCAGTCCTGTGAGAGCATCTGGACACCCACCCCAGAAAACACACACTTTCTGGGATGGTGGTTTTTAAAACACGGATTCTCCTGGGATAAAGGCCTGTCTGGATCCACCCTATATAGGACCACATTTCACAGTTTTAAATCACCTTGGATCAGAAGATAAATTTGGATCTGCAAGCAGATTCCTAGCTTGTTTGTAGTAGCTTACCAGTGATATAAGATGTATAATTATTTCACAACATCAGCAAATCCCGACCCTCAAAATTAGACTACTACAATGAAGAAGACCTTCTTGATGTATGGAAGTAGGAATTGACTTTTCTATTAACAGGACAGCAGGGTCAGTACAGCAGGTCCAAGTTTTAACTCAAATTTATTGTTGAGTATCGCAGAGTTTAACACTGCCTGATTTGTAAGTTTCTTTTCAATTGCACTTTTCTCCCAGTTGAGCTGTGTTTAGTTATGTTATGGTCTTAGCATGGTTTCTTTGCACTTCTGTCATCCCATTAATGAATCTTTTCCTCCTCCATTTTCTCCACCTTCCGCATTTATTTAAATTTAATTTTTATTATAGGCATGAAGTGCTGTTATGTTTTAGCACTGTAATGCTAAAAGAAAGTGGGATAGGGTAAGAAATGTTGAGTCTGGTAAACAGAAATTTAACAAGGGAAGAAAATTCAGTGGAAAGCAACCCAAAGGTCACATGTCCATTCTAAATATCACCATTGGGTTTGCCAAAAATAGAGGGGAAGAAATGAGATAACAGATGCAGTTATATGGTATTTGCTTGTGTGTTACAGCCAACCCAAATATAAGCCGAAGCACCACAAAAAACTGGGAAAACGTATTGACTCAAGTATAAGTCAAAGGTGGGAAATGCAGCAGCTACTGGTCTATTTCAAAATAAAAATAGATACTAATAATGAGGCATCAGTAGGTTAAATGTTTTTTTAATATTTCCATAAAACTATAATTTAAGATAAGACTGTCCAACTCTGATTAAACCATTCTTCTAACCTTCTTCAATGTAAATGTGCTTACGTAGCCTTCCAATAATAATAGAGTAAAATAATGAATGCAATAAAAAAATAATAGAGTAAAATAATGCAAATGTAATAATAACAGCCATAATAGAGTGAAATAATAAATGTAACAACAATAATAAACTTTTATTTCAATCTCATCACTCTTTCCAAGGGGGACTCAGGGGGGCTCACAGAACTCTCAAAGTGTGACATGCAAAATACAACAAGTGTAAAACAAAACATAGACAATAAACAGTCAACACAATAATAGATTAAAATAATAAATGTAATAATAACAACAATAAAGTAAAATAATAATTGTAATAATAACAAATAAGAGTAAAATAATAAATTTAATAATAATAATAAATAGATTTATTTATTTATCATGTCAGTATCAACTAGACAATTGTATTACATTTTTAACAATTTTTTAACAAACAGACAAAACAGAGTTTGCAAGCTTGGTAGTTGATTAAATGTCCTTTGACCAGTATCTAGCCAATTGGAGTGCCTCTGGTGTTGCTGCAAGAAGGTCCTCCATTGTGCATGTGGCAGGGCTCAGGGTGCATTGCAGCAGGAGGTCAGTGGTTTGCTCTTCTCCACACTCACATATCGTGGATTCCACTTTGTAGCCCCGTTTCTGAAAGTTGGCTCTGCATCTTGTGGTGCCAGAACGCAGTCTGTTCAGCGCCTTCCAAGTCACCCAGTTTTCTGTGTGCCCAGGGGGAGTCTCTCATTTGGTATCAGCCATTGATTGAGGTTCTGGGTTTGAGCCTGCCACTTTTGGACTCTCGCTTGCTGAGGTGTTCCAGCGAGTGTCTCTGTAGATCTTAGAAAACTATTTCTTGATTTAAGTCATTGACGTTGGCTGATACCCAAACAAGGGATGAGCTGGAGATGTCTCTGCCTTGGTCCTTTCACTATTGGCTGCTACTTCCTGGCAAATGTCAGGTGGTGCAATACCGGCTAAGCAGTGTAATTTTTCCAGTGGTGTAGGGCGCAGACACCCCATGATAATGCGGCATGTCTCATTAAGAGCCACATCCACTGTTTTAGCTGGTGAGATGTGTTCCACACTGGGCATGCATACTCAGCAGCAGAGTAGCATAGCACAAGGGCAGATGTCTTCACTGTATCTGGTTGTGATCCTCAGGTTGTGCCAGTCAGCTTTCGTATGATATTGTTTCTAGATAATAAATGTAATAAAAATAATAAATAGAGTAAAATAATAAATGTAATAAAATAAAGTAAAATAATAAATAACTTTGATTTGAGTATAAGCTGGGGGGGGGGGGCTTTTTCAGCCTAAAAAAGGACTGAAAAACTCAACTTGTACTCAAATATATATAGTATATGCTTTCATGTCATTTTTTTACATATGGAGACCACCAAGGTAAACCTACCATGGGGGTTTCTTGGCAAGATTTGTTCAGCAGATTTTTTTTCCTTTTGCTTTCTTCTAAGACTGAGAGATTGTGACTTGCCCAAGGTCAGTCAGCAGATTTCAGTAACTGAGCAAATATTTTAACTCAAGTCTCCCAGAGGCCTCACCTAAGACTCAAACTATTTTTCAGTGCTGGCTCTCTGCATGATATTGATCCCAGACTGTATTAGAAAATCATGGGGAAGAAAGAAAACCACCTTATGCATTAAATTTTTTAAGTTACGGGCAATACTGAAAATTCACAATAAAAATACCAGAAAAAGAATGTGTTGTATAGATTGTGGAAAACCTATTGCTAACCATCTGGGGCTTTGGGCAATCTGGAAGAACCCACTGGCATGGGGGGAAAGTGTCTGGAAGGGGCTAACAAACTTCATTTTAATAGTATGCCTCCTTTTTGATCTGCAATTTTGCCCTTGGCTCAGGCTGATGGATTTGGGGGATCTGCTTTTTAACAAAAGAATGGTAGATCCCGCAAGCTTAAAGTAGAGTAAACTTTAGGCAGAGAGAAACAAGGCAGGGAGAAACAATGCAGCATATTGTATTAGGAGCTGAATCTCAAAATAGCCAACAATGCCTAAGGATAAGAGGTGACATATTTCTATCATTGCCTTGTAGTTATTTATACAATATCATCACATAGTTGATTTAGTACTGGTTGTGTCCTCCAGCAAGTACACTATATCCCTCTTTAGGCAGTTAATGCTTCCAGAACATAGGCAAATCATTATGAGTAGGGATTTCCATATAAATGTCAAGAACTTCATGAATACGGATGCACATCTCCTTGGCAGAAAAATATGAATCAATTGTATGCCACTCAAGTAGTTTTTAAATTTTCCCTACTGTTTTCTTATTAAATCAAATGCTTGGAATGCTTTTTCATAGATTTCAGCTTAGGTTAGACTTCAAGATGGAACAGGTGGTTTGATCAAAATAAAGAGCTGGATGTTGCCTTTGGATATACCCAAGAATGCCCCCTGGGAAAGGGTAAGGAAGTCTTACAGGCTATCCACATTGCAGAATTATAGCCGTTTAGTACCATTCTAACAGCATTTATTTATTATTTATTTATTTCGGGCACTTCTACCCCACCCTTCTCAACCCCCAAGGGGGGACTCAGGGCGGCTTACAACCGGCACAATTCGATGGCAACAATTCAACAGATAAATTACATAACAGCAATAACCACAGTAGTTAAAAACAATCAATTAAAACAATAACAATTAAAAGCCAATCTAGTGGCCAACATTCACCGAGTTCTAAAATCCGTAAGTCCATTCAGCATTACTATAGTCCTTTCCAAGTTCTGGTCGTCATTACCATGTCAGTCTGCCAGATTACCCAAAGGCCTGGTCCCATATCCATGTTTTCAGCTTCCTTCTGAAAGAGAGGAGGGATGTTGATGACCTAATTTCCCCGGGGAGTGAATTCCACAGACGAGGGGCCACCACTGAGAAGGCCCTGTCCCTCGTCCCCACCAGCCTCACTTGTGATAGAGGCGGGGCCGAGAGCAGGGCCTCCCCTGAAGATCTTAAACTCCGAGGTGGGACGTAGAAGGAGATACCTTCGGATAGGTACGCTGGGCCGGAGTTGGTTGTGGCACCAGAGTTCTCTGGCAGAGAAAGGTAACTATCTCACAAACTACAAATTCCAGGATTCCATATCATTGAGCCATAGCAGCTAATGTGTGGTTGAACTGCTTTAATTCTGCAGTGGGGATACAGCCTTTGAGTCATGTAATTCCATAATGACCCTATTATAACTACTCTTATCCTTATGCTGCTATATGACCCACCAGTCCCTCAGCTGACACTCATACTGTCAGCTGCACATCAATCTGAGAACAGTTGGCATCCTCTCAAATGAACTGATAAGAGTTTACATACACATAACAGTACACAACATAATTTTAAAAGAATAAAAATAAACTCTTCTTCCATCTGGAGAGATAAAGCCCAGCCAATAGAACAGCAGCAGTAGCAAAATCTGCTGTTCTTCTCTAAGCAGAAGCTGCAAGTTGAAGGCTAAGTTGTTCTGGCAGAAGAATATAAAGGAGTCATGCTCAGTAGTTCAATATCAGCTGGAGGACTGCAGTTACTTCAGTGTTAATGGGCCATCCTTGCCTTTTCTCCCTAAATATCCATTTTTGTATTTATCACACGTGAGAGTGCAATTCCTGTACAGTCAATTAAAAAAAAACCTTGGGGGAAAAAACCTTTGGGGATATTGGGATTTCCCCTCCAATCCTGCTACTCTGGTGTAGACCCGAGGAACTAATCTTTATTAGACCCTATTTTGGGGATACTGGGTTTTCCTCCCAGTACTCTGCATTGTGGAAGTCTAAAACTTAAAAAGCTAGCAGTACAGCAACTTCAAAACCCAAGAATATTATGAAGGAGAAATGACAGGAAAAACTAAGATATTTTGAATTTTTGGTATTTCTAATGATTGAATTAATTTTTAAAAAATTACCATGCCAGGCTCATGAAGCACTTAGATAGAACATAATTATGCCAATAAAACATAATTTCACAAAAGCATGTATCCTAGACAGTTAAAAAAACAACCAAACTGCAAAATTTGCCAAGTATCAAGAACAGCTATTAAGTACAGATTATGCTAGTCCTCCTCCTTCTCTCCTTACGGTAAAGTACAGAGGTGTGTTTTCAGAAGTTTATTGAAGGAGAGGAGAGTGGGGCAATTTTATTTATTTAGGGAAGGAGTTCCAGAGGTGGGAAGCAATAACAGAGAAGGTCTCCTCTCTTGTTCCCACCAACCGCACTTGTGACGAGGTGGGACCGAGAGGAGGGCCTCCTCTGCTGACTGCAACTTGCGAGGTTATATTTATTTATCATGTCAGTATCAACCAGACAATTATATTACATTTTTAACGATTTTTTAACAGACAAAACGGAGTTTGCAAGCTTGGTAGTTGATTAAATGTCCTTTGACCAGTATCTGGCCACTTGGAGTTCCTCTGGTGTTGCTGCAAGGAGGTCCTCCATTGTGCATGTGGCGGGGCTCAGGTTGCACTGCAACAGGTGGTCTGTAGTTTGCTCTCCTCCACACTCACATGTCGTGGATTCCACTTTGTAGCTCCATTTCTTGAGGTTGGCTCTGCATCTCGTGGTGCCAGAGTGCAGTCTATTCAGCGCCTTCCAAGTCATCCAGTTTTCTGTGTGCCCAGGGGGGAGTCTCTCATTTGGTATCAGCCATTGATTGAGGTGGTCTATATAGGGTGATGTGGTTAGACAGATAGCCTGGACCTGAACCGTTGAGGGCTTTATAGGTAACTACCAGAACTTTGTATTTAGCTTGAAAGCGGACCAGCAGCCCGTGGAGCTGCTGGAACACAGGAATTGTTCTCTCCCTGAATGGGGTCCCATTTAGTAATCTGGTTGCTGATCTCTGAGCTAGCTGTAGCTTCTGAACTATCTTCAAAGGCAACCCCATGTAGAGAGCATTACAGTAGTTCAAATGGAATGTGACTAAGGCATGGACTAACATGGACAAGTCAGGAGTATCAAGGTATGGGTGTAGCTAGCACACAAGTTTTAAGTGTGCAAAGGTGCTCCTGGCTGCCACCGATGCCTGGGGTTCCAGGGTCAGTGATGAGTCCAGGATCATTCCCAGACTGTGAACCTGTGCCTTCAGAGGAAGTGAGAACCCATCCAGCACAGGCTGTAACCCTATACCCTGGTCTGCCTTACGACTGATCAGGAGTGCCTCTGTCTTGTCTGGATTTATTTTCAGCTTGCAGGGCCTCATCCAGTCCATTACTGACAACAGGCACTGGTTCAGGAACAGATCGGCATTCTTGGCTTTTGGTGGAAAGGTATGATAGAGTAGAATGTAACTGCATTAGTGAATGCCAGGCACCCTTAATAACAAAGAAAGCACAAGTAAAATGACTATAAATAAAACTCCAAAATATAGTATACCCCCATTCCCCCACACACATCCTTAACGGCATATAATTTGGAATGCAATTTATTTATTTGACCAGTCATATGACCATTCAAAATACAACATGAGTAAAAGACAAAGCAAAAAGGTGAGGACAGCAGCTGACCTTCTGTGTATTTTTTCAATGAAAAAAGTATACAGGATTAAAGATTCAAGTAGTAAATAAGTGTTTTGAAATGACAAGGGAAGCTTTAAGTTTGCTATATGACAAGGTGAGCAGTGCATTACTATGCAAGGACAAATATTTGAACACCCCACATAAAATTATAATTTAATTTGTAACTGATTAAATCATTATTATAATATTTATTCTTCAATATTAATATATTTTCTTAGCCTTCAAATAATTAATATAGTTATCATTGGCTGTTAAAGGGTGTATACACTTTTGGAGACAGTTGTATCCTTGTACATAAAGTGACCATTTTCTCCCTCTTTCTCCCCTCCCCCTTTCTTTCTTTTATGCAGAGCAGTTTGATATAATTTCTACGATGATGTCTATATATATAAAACTCACACTTTAGACAACTTGTATGAGAAAGGTACAGGCCAAAGGTAGAGAAATATTTTAAAGGCTCCTTAATGGCAACATTGTCAGTTGAGTCACTTGGGAACTCCAAAGTGGCCAAGGAAATGTATCCTTGCCATTTTCTCAAGTATCAAGAAGAAAGATCACTTGTGATCAATTAGTCATACTTAAACATGATTCGGTGACATGCTTGCTCTTCAACGCTTGGTATAAAATGGTTGTTTAGGAAATGATTAGTGAAAAAGACAAGGAATGTGATTACACTACAGGGAGCGAATTACCCTCTACAGTCGGAACCTTCACAAGACAAAGAAATGATCAGGTACATATTCGATCTTAATATCTTAGAAATTAATATTGTATATGAAGCACTCTTTGCCATCTGAAAAAATTAAATTAATATGCTTCTCCCCTCTCATCAGGCTAAATGTGGTATTAATTTTATGGATTTCAACAATGCCAATGTGGAGGTGTTACCCTATTGTCCCTTCTATGGTAAGTAATAAGCCTTACTAAACTAGAAATATGCTATGCAATAATTTATTTTAAAAATATCATATTTAACAATTTTTAAACACTGACATTATTAAAGATGTTTAATATCTGAATAAAGATGCTACTTTGTAAGTTTAAGTGGGGTTTTGCATATTACTTGCTTTATTAACCTTTTTTGTGTGTCTGGTAAACTTATAGCAGTATTTCTTGTATTGATTTCCATGACTCTTTATGGGTTCTGCTGAAACAGAGTTGTGCTTTAAAGTTGATATATCTAATTTGTCTTTATTTCATTAGTCTCTATTACATGGAGCAGTACAATCTCTGTTAAATTTAGTCCACATTAAGTTCTGTTGAGTTTAATGAAGTTCTCTCCTATTTGTGCATGTATAGGATGCAGCCTAGGTGCCTTTATTTACTTAGAATGTTTTTTATGGCTGGGCCAAGTTTTAATATAAAATATACTCTTATAAAGAGAGTAGGATGGTTTCATTGCTGATGCAATATATGGGATTATAGATCAACAAATGAATGTAGAGCCAAAACTTAAAAAAAAGGTTTTGTTTCATATAACAGCCAAACATCAAAATATATAGGAGCTGCGGTGGTGCAATGGGTTAAACACTTGTCCCGGCTGAAGGTTGGTGGTTTGAAACCCTGAGACAGGGTGAGCTCTGTCTGTCAGCTCCAGCTTCCCATGTGGGGACATGAGAGAAGCCTCCCATAGGATGGTAACACATCTGGGTGTCCCTGGGCAACATCTCTGCAGACAGCCAGTTTTATCACACCAGAAGCAACTTGCAGTTTCTTGGGTCGCTTCTGACACAATAAAAAAATCAATATATATAAATTTTGATTTATATGAATTTATATGAATAACATACATAACATACAATTCTCATGAATTTTGAGAATTCCCAATTTCTCCTACTGCAGACTTGTTTTTGGATTGTTTTTTGTGTAAATTTGCCTACATGAGAACATTAATCTGAAGAAAGTCAACACAAAGGTTATATAGGGACACCTCCTTCACACACCTCCTGAGCCTTTCTATTTAAATATTTTAGTATGCACTTTCCCTAGCATGCCCACTTTTTGAGTAACACACATTTGTGTCTCCTTTCTCCCACAGTATGCTATTTTTTGGTTTTTTAAAATGAAGGATCCGATTGTAAAATTTTGTCATATTAACAGTTTGCAGGTTTTAATTGGAAACTTTTGGTCAAACAGCCCCCCCCCCCCCAACACACACACACACTTTTCTACATATATATTTACTTAACCAACTAGGATAATAGGACATCCAGCAGTGGAACAAAACATGAAGACCACATTGGATTCCATTGTGTCTAATCTGAGTGCAACAGAAGTTATTTGTTTRCAAGTATCCTGCTGCTCTGAGCTTACCTGGACCAGAACTAAATGCATAGTAAAAAGAACTAATTGCCTGTGAATCAAAAGAAACAACTACAGACAGTCTCCAGGTTACAAACAAGATAGGTTCTTATGGTTTGTTCTTAAGTTGAATTTGTTTGTATGTCAGGACATATACATTTCTTAAGTGTAACTCCAGCCAAAGGTCGGTCGGTCAGTCACTCTATCATCTATCTATCTATCTGTCTATCTATCTATCTATCTAGCTATCTATCTATCTATCTATCTATCTATCTATCTATCATCTATCTATCTATCTATCTATCTATCTATCTATCTATCTATCTAGGGACCCTTCCACACAGYCATATAACCCAGAATATCAAGGCGGAAAATCCCACAACATCTGCTTTGAACTGGATTATCTGAGTCCAAACTACCCTAGCAGTTCAAAGCAGATCATGTTGGATTTTATTCAGCTGTGTGGAAGGGGCCCCAGAGAAGGGTTACCACCCCTGTAGTGTTTGTTTTGCTATCTGTGCCCTTGTTCAGAAGATGTCCCCTCACTTCCTGTCCCTGTGATCATTGATTTTGAAAGATTTGGCTTGTTGTGGAAACAAGGATTAGTGATAAAGCTTCAGCGGAGATACCTTTTCCCCAATATAACTCTTCTAGGAGTGAATTTCTTTTCCTAAGAGTAGATTTCTCTCACTTCCTGTTGTCTCAGCCCCATTTGTAACTAGGGGGTCCTTCCACACTGCTCTTTATCCCAGGATCTGATTCTAGATTATCTGCTTTAAACTGGAATATTTGAGTCCCCACTGCCAGATAACCTGGGATAATTTGGGATCAGATCCTGGGATAAAGGGGTAGTGTGGAAGGGCCCTAAAAGTCATTTGTAAGTCTGATGTTTGTAACTTGGGAACTGCCTGTACTTTAAAAGATACAGAAATATCAGCCAGGGTGATCTTCAGGGCTTTGTAATTCCCCAATAGATATTTCTGTGATTCTGTATGTCCTGCAGCTGTAAAAATAATACTGTACACTATATAGCAGTCTACTCTGGTTCAGTGATAGTTGACCCACTGAGCCCCGTCAGAAGTCCCTTTGCATTGTGAGATGGGAATCGCCAGCTCCATGGGTCAACTAGGACTGAACTGGTGTCTGCCGCTGAAGTAAACCCCATGTGATGATATCTTACATCTGGTGGAGCCGTTCCCTCCACTGAATTTTAGCCAATGTAATATTTTCTTTCATTACAGCCTCCTGCTCTAGACATTTCTACAAAGTTATTGCCTTGCTGCCATTGGACACCTGAAAACTTCTCCTCCTCCTCCTCTTCTCAGGTTAGGCATCATTTAAGAGAGATGATGTAGGAGCTATACAACTGGTTAGCTCAGAGATACTCACAAAGGGCTATTTTTCACACATTGCACTGTATGTAAGTAAGGACATGTACCATTTTTTGTGAGAATCTCTGTGCCACACATCAGTCTTGATTTATATCCTAGTGTAAGAAGCCTTTAAATCCAGGGTACAAAAGCTATACATTAACAGAATGAATATATGTATGTTTGCATGAATACATTGATATTTATTCACATATATTATGGAAAATGTAATTGCATGGAGCACAACCTCTTTTGTATCTAAGAAACGCTATAGGAAATTCTGAGGAAGATACTTTATGTTTGTGAGAGAGGAGAATATCTGAAGGACGAAAGAAAGTAAAAGGGACGTTGTTGTTGTTGATGTTGTTGTTGTTGTTAACTGCCATAGACGGACACCTAGGATTGAGACAACTCTAAACCACCCTGTTATCAACAGCCCTGCTTGGGTTTTGCAAACTCAGGCAAATGGATTCCCTGATCCATCTGTAGTATGTTTTTCCTCTTTTCCTACTAGCTTATTCCTTGCTAAACATTATAGCACATCAACAGCTGAACATCATTTTGGCTTGAATCTAGCTGTATCATTAATCACAGTGCTATTTGTACTTGTCTTCTGCTCTTCTTCAGTACTCACTGAGAGTCTTCCAACTTTAGAGTCTCATCTTCTGGCACTATATTTTGTTTAATTTTGAATTGCTTTATTATACAGTTTTAGTTAATGGCAAAATATATTCAGAAGTGGTTTTCTGTTGCCTTCTTTTATGAAATGTTTGCTATGAAGCCACTGGTATTGTCTTTGAGAGTTCTTACATCAGGTTTGCCCCTGCATGCCTGTTACTGTCAAGTAGATGGTTGGCACATTTTGCCTCACTCTCTGATCTGGGCCTTGGATTTTGACTCTGGAGACAAAGGTCCTCATCACATTTAACAATTTCAGCTTCTTAGGATGCTTTCAGGATGCTAAGAGGATGGAGCCTGCTGGATCCCATCAGACAACGCAAAGCTGCTACTCCTGGCAGGGCTCCGTTCTCTCAACTTTCTGGCAGCGTCGTAAGATGGAGTCCTGAGAGCATGGGAGGCTTCCCCTGTTCTCATAGGACTAGCCAGGGAAAGCACAGGGGGAAGCTGGGTGGCGATGCTTCCCCTGTGGGATGGGGAAGGGGGTGATGCAGGGCATGGACTGATGGGTTTCCCCTCCTGCCTGCTGGATTTTCATTGCTGCTTCATGGATGCCCCTACTTTCCCCAGCATGAGGACCTCCATCTGATGAGGTCCTGGGATTCAAATCCCTGTTTGACCATGGAAGCTCACTGGGTGACCGTGGGCAAGTTACATTTTCTTAATCTCAGAGATAGGCAGAGGCAAAATCTCCT
The DNA here is from genome assembly GCF_025583915.1 of Anolis sagrei ordinatus. Lineage (NCBI taxonomy): Eukaryota > Metazoa > Chordata > Lepidosauria > Squamata > Anolidae > Anolis > Anolis sagrei. The sequence continues at coordinate 81,623,531 of NW_026846588.1, forward strand.
CTGAACAAATCAGTAAGCTCTGTGATGGTTTGTCTTAGGATTACCATAAGTTGGAAATGACTTCAAGGCACACAGTAGCAGAAACAACAACAAGTAAAAGCTTACCAGATGGGGGAGATCCCACTAGCAGCAATGTATAACCTTTTGTCAGATAGGAGCAGGCAATCCTATCGCCATAGAAAAATAGTGTCTGGTGGTCAAGAAGAATGTGTGTAAATAAAAAAGCACCAATGCAGAAAGTGATATATACAATTCCAAGTCATGCTATCCTACATTTGAATGGAAAGAGTTGTGGGAAAGAGTTGCCTTCCAACATTTATTTATAATTGATTTATTTACTATATTTATATCCTGCCTTTCTTGACCCCAAAGGGGACTCAAAGTGGCTTACAGCATAGGTATCATTCAATGCCTTAAAAGCAATATACATCCAATATACAATTAAATAAACATTTAAATTAAAAATTTAAAAATAAGATTAGAAAACATTAAAACATTTAAAACATTACAATTACTACTATAAACCACACTATCCACAATCATGGTCCAGACCATTCTGGTAATCATTGCACATTATTCCAGATCCATCAATTGCACTGTATTATTCACCAAAGGCTTGATCTCAAAGCCATGTTTTCAGTCTCTTTATGAAGGTCAGGAGGTTGATTTAATAGCACTGGGGAGGGAGTTCCACAGCCGAGGGTCCATCACTGAGAAAGCCCTGTCTCTCGTTCTCACCAATCATGCCTGCAAAAGAGGTGGGACCGAGAGCAGGGCTTCTCCAGATGATCTTAATCCCCAAGATAGTTCATAGGGGAAGATACATTCAGACAGGTAAACATGGCTTTAAAAAAGGACTGCATTCTGTCCTTTAAAAAAAAATGTTTGAGGCTTCAATTGCAGTTTTGTCTTAGTTCTTCCCATTGCTTCCCAAACCTTTCTTTCCCTTTTGTCAATAAATCATTCATGTAGGCAAATACTTCTGACTTTCATTAGGAATTTACTGTATGTTCAAACTTTCATAATAGTGATTTTGGTTATTAGGAAAAATCTATCCCACTGAACTCTACTTTTTCAGCGACCCAAATCCCAGTGAGGATGTTAGGATTTGTCTCTATGTAGGGTAGCATCAGTTGTTTTTTAAAAAATAATTGCTTAATTTAAAATATATATATATACACAAGAAACCCAAATTTCTTTTTTGTACTGTTTGTTAGTCAAGAAGCTTAAAGCAAGATAAATCCAGTCTAAATGTACAGAGAGAGTATAAATGTATTGAATTTTACATGTGAAAAACTACTTATATACAATATGTGGATGCATGTGCCCATGTTGAATGTAACATGTGAACAATCCTATACTTTAAATCAGTGGTTCCCAACCTGTGGACTGCAGCCCACTGTTGGACCGCAAGACCTAAAATAAGGTTTGTGACTCTAGATTATTAAATATGGTTTTCTGAGGGCGAACAGATGGCGACTACTGGATGGCATAGATTGTGTATCAGAAACCAGAGCTGATGTGGTCTATCCAATGCAATTTTCTGAATCAACACCCCAAATAAGCAAGCCAAATCAAAATTGACCAAAAACTAATTTGTAACCCTTTTGGTACTAATGTTGGAGAGTGGTCCCTGGTCAAATTGGTCCCTGGTCAAAAAAAAAAAAGTTGGGAAGCACTGCTTTAAATGAAAAGGGCCTAGCCAAGGAAAGCACAGGGGGGTTCATTTCAGGATTTGGGAATGGAAATTTCTTGGGACTGGGAAAGACTTAGGTCATAAAAGATGATTGTAATGATGTGGTGAGAAGAGTTTGGGGAATGTTAAGAACATCCTTCATGCTTAAGAGAAGGAAGGATGATAACACCCGAAGCTCACTGAAAAGTATCAGCAGTGTTCTCTGAATCTTTGGCTATTAGAACCTTTTCCTGGCAGCAAGAATAAAACTATTGATAGAAAATTAGTGCTGAAATGTTTCTAGCAATACTCTTAAAGGAAAGTTGAAACAATAGACCATCATTAATTTTACTGTGAAAAAAAGCTTATTTAACAGTCTACAAACAGTGCTCCCCTTCCAGGTAAACTGTGCTTTTATATGCGCAGCCCTTATAAAAATTGGCACCCCTAATTTTGAGTGAATATATATTCCTAATCCTTAATGAGTTCGTGTGTACCTGTGTATGTGTGTGCCTGACAAAAAATATATATACATTTATAACAGTACTTGTCCTTATCTGTAACTTTCTTACATTTTCTTTCTTTGAATTGCCAGCTCCCTGGGAAATCTGATTACTGTCTCCTCCTGCTGAATAGCTGCCTAACCAAGATGGACAGGTCTGAAGAACTGGCATTGATAAAGCCTTTACTCGAGAAATCATACATTAAAAGGTCCTTTCGGAATGGAGTTGGATCAGGAATTAAAAAAACATCCTTTCGAAGAGCCAGGTTATAAGCAATTCCCAAAGGGAATGCCCATGAATCAAAACATACATGATCTAGCCAAATATGCTTAAAATTATTTGCTGTTCATTTCTGACGATGAGTCGAACCAATAGAGACAAATGTATTGGTGTGTTCATAATGTAAACAGATGTTTATTTGAAATAGTGCAAGCCAATGAAGCAAACGTGATTGTTCCAAGCAGGTATTTTTTTCAAAATTATAGCACCACCACATTTTGGGCATTGATATAAAATGGGTTTTTAGTTTAATTCCATCTGGTATAAACATTGTGCCTTAACACAAAATGAAGGCACGTGTTTTGACATGTCCATTTGGTAACATCTCAGTAATACGAATGTGCTCATCTTTGTTGTAAAGAAACATTTCAGATTTTTTTGTAGATATAATTCCCATTAATATGATAATGCCTTAGTAACAGTGTTTCTCCACCTGGGTCGGAAATCCTGGAGAGGTCACGAGGAGGTGTTAGAGGGATTGCCAAGGACCATAAGAAAACACAGTATTTTCTGTTTATCATGGGAGTTCTATGTAGGAAGTTTGGCCCAATTCTATCATTGGTGGGGTTCTGAATGCACTTTGATTGTAGGTGAACTATAAATCCCAGTAACTACAACTCCCAAATGTCATGTCTATTTCCCCCAAACTCCACCAGTGTTCACATTTGGGTATATTAAGTATTCATGCCAAGTTTGGTTTCGTATCTATCATTGTTTGAGTCCACAGTGCTCTCTGGATGTAGGTGAACTACAACTCCAAACTCAAGGTCAATGCCCACCAAATCCTTCCAGTATTTTCTTTTGGTCATGGGAGTTCTGTGTGCCAAGTTTGGTTCAATTCCATTGTTGATGGAGTTCAGAATGGTCTTTGATTGTAGGTGAACTATAAATCCCAGCAACTACAACTCCCAAATGACAAAATACCCCTCACCCCAAGTATTAAAATTTGGGTGAATCGGGTCTTTGTGCCAAATGTGGTCCAGTGAATGAAAATACATCCTGCATATCAGATATCGATTCATAACAGTAGCAAAATTACAGTTATGAAGTAGCAATGAAAATAATTTAATAGTTGGGGGTCATCACAACATGAGGAACTGTATTAAGGGGTCACAGCATTAGGAAGATTGAGAGCCACTGCCTTAGTGCAACCTCATTCATAGAAAGCACTGGTCATTTAGACTAACTAGTGAAATGTGGCTGTACTAAACAGAACATTTGAGTCCAGATATCCAGTGGTTTTAGAAAGCTGAGCTTTTCTATAGTCAATGTTTATTTCCTATTTTCAAAATAATGTACAATAGATATGAGCCTATTTTTCTCTTTTGGTTTTACTTCACACCGCTTGTTTTTTAAAAAAATAGACCTGATTTGTGGTTCATTTTTGAAACATGGTAGATTTTGTCAACAAGAAAAGGTCAATGACTGAAATACATGGTGTGACTTTTACCTTGTGGCTATTTCCTTAGAAAAACGATGTAACAAACTACATGCGCTGCCTTAAAGATGTTCTGGAGGCATTCAATCAGGTGTTCCTGAACATGAAGCAAAACATTCATCATTGTATGGAATAGTTTCAAAAGTTGTATTTAAACAGCAGAAAGAGTCATACTTTATTAGTAGAAAATCAATGTGGATGCTGAACAATGAAGTTGATTTGTTTGAAGTGCAATAACAGGAACAGTGTAATCAATCAATGTTTTCATATAAATAAAAATTATGTACGTGTTCAGTTGTGGATATCTTTTTGGCTACAAAAACATAAGCAAATGCTGAAGATTTCTTTTCATTCTTATTCTAACGTTCACCAACAAAAGAAATAAAGGGAAAGAATACTTTTTATACTTTTCTTTCTTTTTCTTCTTCCCACTTATCTCTTCCTCTCTTCCCTTGTCCCTTTTTTCTTTGTCTTGTTTATCTTGTCTTGCTTTGTTTTGTTTCTCTCACTATTTAAAGTCTTTTATATGCATATTTCTTATTGTTTTTAAGGAAAACTTAAAAAAAAACAACAATAACCACTAGCCTGTGAAATATAGGTTGAGATTCCCCAGCATCTAGTTAAGCTGATTGTACAGTATGGAGCAAAGAAATATATTGAGTGTATTTCATGAACCCATTATTTAACTACAGTTGCATATTGCGCAATTACCGATAGCGGATGCATAACAACAACTACTACTACTACTACTACAAATAAAGCAACAATGCTTTATTTGTAGACTACCCTATCTCCCCAAAGGGACTTCCAACAGTTTCCAACATACATGGCAAACATTCAATGCCAGCAGAGAGAAACATACAAACAAATTACATCAAAGCAGATCACATCAAGCAGTATTTAAGCAACCTATGAAAACATGCAAATGTGAGTAGATAAATAGGTACCGCTCCGGCAGGAAGGTAACAGCACTCCATGCAGTCATGCTGACCAAGGAGGTGTCTATGGACAAACCGGCTCTTTGACTTAGAAATGAAGATGAGCATCACCCCTCAGGGTCAGAATCGACCAGACTTCTTTTCAAGGGGAAAGTTTTACCTTCCCCTTATATACCAGGTGCAGCACCTTTGATATCACACCAATAGTACAATTCCAACAGACATCACTACCTCTGAGGATGCTTGCCATAGATGCAGGCAAAACGTCAGGAGAAATGCCTCTAGAACATGGCCATATAGCCCGAAAAAACCTACAACAACCCAGTGATTCCGGCCATGAAAGCCTTCGACAATAAAAATATTATTATTAATACTATTAATTCAACATAATCTTGTAACCTTGTAATCCTGCCTTTCTGCAGTACCTCTGTATGAAGTATTTATTTTGCATAGTTTTATTGCAGTGATGATTTTATCACGCAGGAAAAATAGGAACACTCAAACAACAGGGCAATTCCTGACATGAAACAATCAGGGCCAGCTAACAACTCTCAACAAAGGATTTCCCCAGGCAAGAATCAGCCAGTCTTTGAAGCTGCAAGGCCATTCAATTCTAATCCAGGTGGCCAATTGCAACATTCACACTTGCCTCAAGCAGACAAGAGTTCTTTCTCCAACCCTGGACATTGTTCTACAGGTACTCACTTGCCTAGTTTCTAATAGACCTAACAATATCTGAGGATGCCTGCCAAGGATGTGGGTGAAACGTCAGGAGAGAATGCTTCTGGAACATGGCCAAACAGCCCAAAGAACTCACAGCAACCCAACAGTGATTCTAGTTGGGTTGTTGTAGGTCTTTTGGGCTATATGGCCATGTTCTAGAAGCATTCTAGAAGAACAACCCAGTGATTCCAGCCATGAAAGCCTTTGACAATACAATGCTGAAATTACTTCTTTCGATCATAAGGAGGATGTTTTGAAGGGGATTGTAATTGTATATATGTTCAATAATTCTTTTAAAAATATTCTCATTACTTTTGAGACAGACCACATATGCTAGTGATTTCCTTTTGAGCAGGAAGTGGTGGAAGCACAGTTGCTCATGCAGGACTTTGCAAAGTTGACAAAGTAGCACTGCCTCTACATATTGTGATGACACAATGGGTTTTCACCAATGCCTATTGATCATTGACCAACATACATCGCATTATGTTGGTATTCAGTAGAGGAGTTGTGTAACATAACTCCACTAATGAATATTTACACTATGCGGAAGCATAATAAGACATATCCAGTTTGGGAGAATAATGTCATAATAACTTTATAATAATTGCAATATGTGACTAAGACCTTTTCCATGCATTGAGATTTCTTTGTATGGAATCACAGAGCAGATTTTGGCAGGGAGGATAACAGAAGGATGTCCTGAGTTGGTTCCCTCTTCCATCCTATGACTATTGCTGTTCCCTGTTCATTTACCTAAACAATACCTCCTCACCGAGACAAGGACAAGATATGGAGAAATGTCTGCTTGTTACTTGTCCTTGTTCCTCTCATTGCCTGCTGGGAAAGGGAGGATGAACTGGCAACAATAGCAAGGAGGAAAGGGGACAGCAGAAATTGGTAGGGAAGCAATAAAAGCATAGTCCTCAGCATGTGCTTAATGATGCCAACCTTGCATGCCAGCTTTATATTGGAGTTCCTGGGGTCAATTTATGAGGCATAAAATATTTGAACACAAAGAAGCTTTGAAGACCAGGACAGGATGACACATTGGGAAAGGATATATTTGAACAATTATTCACTGTATTGCACCAGAAACGTGGCATTTTTTAAACTTCTTAGTCATTTATGAATCCATCTTTACGTTTGTCTTCAGACTGGCTACCATTCATATCTATCAGTTCTTCCCCAGAACCTTTCACTTTCTGAGGCAAAAGATAAGACCATGCAACTCTTCCTTCTATGTATAGGGAGGGGGCTGAAAGGAGGGCAGAGCCATTCCTTAACCCCACGTACCATAGGTTGTTCTGTGCCTCCTTGCTTAACCAGAAGGGATGTTGTGTTACTTTTTTGGTTTTTGGGATTCAGTTAAAAAACAGCAAGTTTTAAAGATTTTTCTAGGGTTTGGAGTTTAGAAGTTTTCTCAGGAGTTAAGAACCAAGCTTCAATGTCTAACTTACTCAGGGCCTTTTTGCTGATTTTTTAAAAATTATGGAAACTGAGGGCTTTGGAGAGAGAGGGGGGGGGTGTTCCTGACGGATTCAATGATCTCCAAAATGAAAAATCTAGGCTACACATTTCTCACTCCTGATGTTGACTAGAAAGGACCTCATCACAAAGGTCCATGCATCATGGCAAATCCATGGGGTTCTGGCAGGGTGCGTGGAGAACCTGTCACTCCATGCTTGGCATAACTTACTGGGGACCCTATTCACATGAGGAAAGTGTTGCCCCCCAGCCCCCCCCCCCCCCCCCGGCTTGTCCTGAAACGCTGTGTTGCTGTCGCACCATCATACACAACTTGCTTTCCCCTTTCCTGACAAATTACGGCTGGTAGTACGCATGCATAATTTAATGGGCTCCATTGGGAAAGAGGAGAGCAAGCGGTGTATGATGGGGGAAAGGAGCCCATCTGATGAGTTTGTAAGTCAATATTGCCACCAAATTCTGCATGGAAAGGGCCAAATATAGTTCCTTTCATCAATTGATATGGTTCTTCACTGAGGGCAGTGGGTCAGTTTAGGAGGTGCATGAAAAGCTATGTGGCATGACTAGCTTTCTCCTTCAAAACAAAACAAAGTAGCATATTACAAAAATAACAACAATAACTCTCTACTCCCCACCATCTGCAAAATGACTGGGTTGGGCAGGGATATCACAGTACAACGGTGAGTCTGGGCTGATGGACCTGAATAATTTATGCAATAAGTGGAATAAAAAAGGTATATATGGGCATAATCTAGAGTTACACTTTCATGATGTTTTCACTGTTGGGACACCAGCCAACAATAAAGTTGAGAAACCGAAAATGTTCCCTTTTCCCTAATGTTTCACCACCTGGACTATAATCATTTGTTCCATAATCATAAGTGTAATATTGGTTTGTATATACCATAGTTTGTGGCGTATAAGATAACTGGGCATATAAGACAACCCCCAACTTTTCCAGTTAAAATATAGTTTGGGATATACTCGCTGTATAAGACTACCCCTCTTTCAACGCACACCCAATAAAAATTTTAAAACATCACATTTGATTTCAATATGGTAATTATTCTATTATTATTATTATTATTATTATTATTATTATTATTATCTTTATTTATACCCCGCTAACATCTCCCGAAGGACTCAGTGCGGCTTACAAAGGCCAAGGCCTATTACCATACCTCCATCTCAGCCTCTCAAATCTCACGCATGTGCGCCTGTGCCACTTCATTGTAGTCCTCAGAAGTGAGATCTGTGAGGCAGAGAAAGAGGTACGGTAATAGGATACAAGGGTGGGCCAGACGGGTGAAAGAGGCATGTTTTCTTGGGCACAGCACTGGTCTATTTCTTTTTTCCATACCCCAAGTGTCCCAGATGTCTGCAGTTGCTCCACCCTTTACTTACACCTTCCTGGTGAGGCGCTTCCTCACCTCGTCATTGGGACTGTGTTAAGTCACTTCTTTCCACGAATCCAGGAGAGTGGATTTTCTTCTACCATACTTCTACCACGGCTGTTTTTTAAGCTCCCCCCACTATATGTGGTGACCACAGATTCTCCAGTCCAGCTCGAAAGTTTCAGCACCCGCCCTATAAGATGACACCTGGCATATAAGATGACCCCTGACTTTTGAGATGATTTTCCTGGGTTAAAAACTAGTCTTATATGCCAGAAAATACAATAATCTTGTATAATTTGATTACATGTAGTGGTCAGATTGCTCTATATTATATTTTTCAATATTTTATCTGGATAATTTGTTTTGCAATTGTATCATGTAGTTATATATTCTTATTATAAGGAAGAACTTCCTGACTGTGAGAGCTGTTCAGCAGTGGAACTCTCTGCCCCGGAATGTGGGAGGCTCCTTCTTTGGAGGCTTTTAAACAAGAGGCTGGGTGGCCATCTGTCAGGGGTGCTTTGAATGCAGTTTTCCTGCTTCTTGGCAGGGGGTTGGACTGGATGGCCCATGAGGTCTCTTCCAACTCTTTGATTCTATGATTCTATGACTCCTCCCTTCCGTCTTGCTGTGCTTGTGTATGAACATGTATTTTTGATTGCATGCCTTTGGCTGTACATCTTGCAAAGTGCCCTATACACTGAAAGTACTAAACAAACAAATAAAGAGTAGGAGGGAAAGCATCTGAATGGAGACTAGCATGTAGTCAAGGTCAGGTTCTAAGAGGGGATTAATTAATTGAGTTTCTTATCACAAGATCACAGGCTGCAAGTGACCATTCTGTTGCACTTTAATAGACACTAGGATTAAACATTTGGGATTGGCTTCATGCCAGCCACTCTGCTAATGATATCTTTACAAGTAATAATGATACTGATTGCTAAATTGTACAGTATCGAACAGACTTCTTGCCTCATCATTCATAAGCTGCAGTCTTACCTTCAGTAGTACTTCAAAACATAACACGACATTCTTTCGGTCTAAACTGGCCAACAGGTTCTCTGTTTTGTTTTGTTTTTTTGCAAAAAAAAGTAAGAAAGGAATAAATGTTCTAAGATCACAACATGAAGGAATAGAAAGAAAAAAACATTTTACCATTTCAGTTTATTGACAAAAAATGCAATTAGATCACTAGATGCAAAAGCACATTATTGACTTACAAGATTGAAAGTTAGTTATTATAATGACATAAAGCAAGTTTGATGATTACCAAGCATATATTTAAAAAGAGGTTCTTTCTCTTTAGATTTCCTAATTTGCTTTTATTTGCATATATATGGGTAATTTAGTATCACAAACCACTGTAAGCATAATAGGAAATAGTCTCTTGCCACATTTAGATCTAAATATCATTTTGATTGCAGGAAGGAACAAGACAGATGTGGAAAGGGTATATTAGTTATTATTAGCATAATAAAATACAAATAAAAATCACTGAGCAGAAAAAAACTGGCACTTCTATTAGGAAGTTGCCTTCCAGAGCACATTAAAAATTACAACTTGCTGTGTATTCTTTCCAGGACTTCAAATTTTTAGCAGAAGAACAGATTTCTAAAAATCAAAATGTTTACACAGATTGAGAAGATTATAATTTTAGAAGATGGATAAATTACTAAGGCTATAGTCATTAGGGTATTTATTGGAAGCAAGTCCCATTTATTCTGCAGAAATCTTTTTCCAAATTGAGTCACATGCAATCTGATTCAACAAATAGTGTATCTTGGAATAGACCCTACTGAATGCAATGTGGCTTATTCATAAGCAAGTGCGCATCTGGTTGTTCTCTTAGATTTTCTGCCTTATGTCTCTATGTTGCATAGTGAAATTGGAGGAGCAAACTATTTGACATTAGAACAGAGCATCTTAAACTTTTTCCACTTGAGACCCCTTTCCACCTTATGAATCTTTTCATGACCCCAGGTTAGGTATATAAAATAGGTATAAAAATCAAACATTCACTGATAATAAATCAGTATTTGCAAAGCTTGCTAAACAGACTGATTCTCCTTTTTGTGGAGGATAGCTGAAGCATTTTTCTGCAGACTCCACTGCATGTTAACAGATTTGTGTAAATGGGTGGCATTCAGAAACCTTTTATTGTTGCCATTTCTTGTGACTCCAACATTTGTTACAGTAAGTCATAATAGGATCAAGTATGTGTGTGTGTTAAAGAAAACCTTATGCTATTAATTATTATGTGCAGCTGCTAATGTAGGTTAGCTAGTAAGTTTGGACCACACCCGGTGGGATATAACTGTTGCAATCCAGAGCAGAGAACGAGGCCTAAGATAACTATCCACCACACTTGGCTGTGAAAAACAATCCTTTTTTATTGAAGAAAAATGGTTACAAAATAAAGGAAAAATGCAAGTCAAAAGCCACAGCAAAATCAGCAAACATGAATTTAAATGGACAAAGCAAAACCAAAAGCCTCACTGGGAAATACTGGAATCTGTTAGCAATCCACTAACCGTACTTGATATCCTAGAAATCTTTCCAAACTATGGCCAGGGAACCGGGAGAACTGCCAAGGTCTTCATCAATTCTGAAACGATGCCTGAACTGAGGCAATCAGCCTGGCGTATTGCAATTAAAACTCAAGAATCGGTTCCGTGAACCGCCCTTCTGTTTTGAAGCCAATGTTTTTAATTCTTGAATTCGGGAGGATCGACGCAAACTGAGTGTTTTACTTCTGTCTTCCCAAATTTGGCCCCTTCTGTTGTCATTACAGTTAACAGGTGCAGAAGGGAGGGAAAGTTCAAGGTTTCCCTCTGAAACATTCTCATGAACACTGGTACTTTCATTTTCCAAATCTACAGAAGTTCCTTCCTCACTAATTTCAGGAACATTGGCATTTTCCAAATCTACAGCAGTTTCTTCCTCACTAATTTCAGGAGCATTGGCATCAAGAGGTACATTTCATTAGCATCAGTAAATATATTTTCATTAGCATCAGGAGGAACAGAGAATCAGGTTCAAGTTCAATTAGTAAGTTTGGACCACACCCGGTGGGGTATAACTGTATGTTTTTTAGAATACAGTTCAGCTTTTTGCTCTGAGGAGCCTTTGCTCAGGCATTTTGCTCAACCATTTCTACTGCTCTCTCATTTGGATGAAGATGAAGAAGCCTTATTCTGTATTGCTTACAAAGACTATGTAAGTTTGTTGCACTGTTTGTAACATTGCAAGTTTATGTTTTAACTCTGCTGATAAGAATAAAGTTTTTCTGTTCTTTTTCCTCTTGCCTGGGTGCAATGTTATTGTGTCTTCTGCTTTGGACCAGACTAAATTCCACTTAAAAACAACAACATTGAGGTAAGGGGATGCCATTTGGTGTTGGGATCCACAGTTTAAAAGTATAGCTCTCATTGTAATCCTTATGTTCTGGGATGGGATATCTGTCTCAGCTGAGATCTTGCATTTGGATATGTATTTATATCAAGTAGCTACATCTCCATAATCACATCACCCAATGGTTTCTCAGTATATAGGCGGTGCAGTTTGCCCCCAACAAAGAAATTTCCATATTGTCAATGAACAGAGGATCAGCAAGGATTCAGTCAGCTGTTTTCCTATAGTTAGAAGTGCTGTGATAGGCATCTGCAGAGACCTCTGAATGTCCTTTCAAAGTTCTTGTGGATGATGTCTTCTACAGGAAAACAGCTAGACTCATCTGTGCTGATACACTTTCTTGATGACAAGATGAAATGGCCTTGTTGAGTGTGGGCTGTGCCACTTACAAGGTATGTTGAGGGAGGCTGCTTGTTATCTGGCTGAAACAGAATTATGACCTTTGCCATAATAAACAAATTTATGAAAAAAGGAGCTTTGATACTATAAGTCCAACTTACTCCTTTGTAATTTACCAACTAGAAGCCAGATATTGGAGAATCTACATGGAACCTACAATAAACCAACAGCACTAACATTCTGTGATATTGGCAGTTGCTTGAACAATTCCTTCGTTTGTTTTTGAACAATTGCCTAGTTTGTTTTGACTAATGCTAATGGAATAAATCAATTAAAACAATTGTTGGCCAGTGAGTCGACCAGACAAGTAAATCTCAATTATTCCATAGGCTTACTCTAGCTGGGGCTATCAGGATTCAGGGTGATACCTCAAAGTATTGAAGACTGTTGCTAAACATAGATTTTCCCCTCTGCAAACATGAAATAGCTGGGTGGAAAATGGTCACAACCATCTATTTATTATTTGTCATCTATCTCTCTGTCTATGTATCCATCCATCCATCTATCTATCTATTATCTATCTCTTTTGTATTCTGTGTTTTTCTTGACATGGAACCTATGGCTGCTTGCAAAAACAAACCTAATGCTTTCTACATTGAGTGACATTTTAAACCTAGTCAACTGGATTAGAAGTATCCTGTACAATTTTTCAGCAAACCAGGCTGCCTTGGCTGTCTGCAGTTGTTCCATTTGGCAGCTAGTTGAGTGTTTCTTGATGCAGGAGGCAGGGTATTGGAATTCATTGGAGTCCGTACATTCATCACATTTTATTTTAGTTTTAATTTAATTTAATTTAATTTTGTTTTAGCTTTAATACCCTTTTGTTTGCTATGTCTGAGTGCATATGTGGAATATACCTGATTCTACACACTAACAATGGGGAATTTATGAACCAGACTTGGTGAGTATTTGAATGGGAGACCACCAATGAATAGAAACAATTGGTTCTTCTCTTGAAGTATAAAGCAAAGTCTTTGTTTGAGAAAATGTCCTTTCTTTATTACATGTGAGTAGACTCCAGTAGTCACATGCAGGTTGGAGTCAATTCATGTGACTACTGGAGTCTACTCACATGTAATAAAGAAAGGACATTTTCTCAAACGAAGACTTTGCTTTATACTTCAAGAGAAGAACCAATTGTTTCTACTTATGTGTATGTGGCAGTTTTTGATATGTGCATTTATAATATATACATTGAGTTAATTTAGTTATTTTCATATCACCACTATCAGTAGATTTTGGTCTCCACAGTTTCAGGGGAACCCATTTTTCTTTTTGAGATCACCAATGAATGCCAGGTACTGTAGGCTGTATTTCAGGGGACGGGACTGGCAAAACCACTTCGGAGTACTCCTTGCCTAAATAAACCCAGTGAAATTCATTGGGGTCACGATAAGTTGACAGGTGACTAGAAAGCACAAACAAGAACAAATACACATTTTCTTTGGGATAAAAAAATACTTGAATGCCAGTGTATGAGATTTAAGAATTAAATATGTTACCATTAGATTATGTGTGTGTGTGTGTGTGAATGTGTTACTTATTATGCATTGCTTTATGATCAGTTTTCTTGTAACTTGCTACAAATAAATACTTTGTATACTTTTTAATATTTTAAGATAATATATTACTGTGAAATAAAAATCCTTGGAATTACAGTTCTTTCTGCCAGATCACTACATGAAATCTGTATTTTCATATTTTCATAAAGAAATCTATTAATTCCAATTTGGAATGTCTTACTTAGGTTACAATCTTGTATACATTAACCAAGAAGTAAGTTTTACTTTGTTCTGAGTGGATGTGTATGTCATTGCATTAATGTGAATAGAGCATTACTCTGCAGAAAGATTCAAAGTAAGCAGTAAATCTGAAGCAGTCATGGACATTTACAAGTTATGGCTTTTTTCCTATGAAATTGTGCTACCCTGGAATACACTCACAGTGAATAGTAAATCAAAAAGAAGGAGAGACAGAGTTAAGGAAAGCAGTAAAACTAAGCCTTAAACAATAAGGTTGATTCAAACCTGAAAAACAACAACAGAAAATTGGAACTGAGGGGCAGAGAAAAAAAATTCATCTCAGATATATTTTTCTGCAATATTCTAAGGAAATTAAAGGCAAAAGCCGTATTTCTTTGGAAAGGAGAGATTGAGAGAACAACTAATGCACACTTTTATGGCTGATATAATTCAACAGGTATTATCTCCTTGGGGGAAGACTCTTTTGACTGGCAGAGTTCTCCACTTCCCTTGCTCTTTTTCAAGGTGTGTTGATATCTTTTGTTTAATTTAAAGAGCAACACAAATGCTAAGCCTACAGGGGTAGAACCTTAAATTCTTGAATAGATCCTTCAAAGTTTGTACTAAAATGTAGTCTCAAATTCATTTTTCCACTAACATGGGAATCACTATGGCTAAATTTACTCGTCTTAGAATTTCTGATGTCAACCATTTTCCATTGTCAGCTACAGAGTTTTCTTTTATGAAGCTGCAGTGGTCCCTGGTGGGCTTTGGTTCCAGGATCCAGGTAGGTACCAAAATATAAAAATGACAAAAACAAGATTGGTTTCTGGAATTTTTAAAAAGTTATTCTCATACTGGGGATGGTTATATCTGTGGCTGCAGAATCTATGGCTATGGAAAGCTGACTGTAAATGAAAAAAATGCTTACTTTGTTCCATGGCATGTAGGCTGGTCACCAATATGTTGAGGAGGCACCAGAAACATAGCTGCATTGTCAGGACAGGAGTGGTATACACAGAGGGCCTCATCAGACAGTCAAAATTGTCCATCTTATGCCGCTTTCACCCCTTTTCAGGCATGGAGCCTGCCGACTCCCATCCAACAATGTTTATCTACTTCTGGCAGGGCTCCGTGCTTGAAAAGCAGTGAAATTGGTGTTGGCTCCTGTGGCAGGAACACGGGAGTCTTCCTGTGTTGCATAAGGATCAACTGGGGAAAGCTGGTCAGTGGACGCTTCCCGCGTGATGAGATGGGCAATACTGGGTGTGGGGTGAAAGGTTTCCCATGCTCTCCACTGGGCCCTACCGGATTCCCCATGATCTGTGGCAAATCCAGTAGTTAATGTGTTGAGATCTTAAGTCAGTGATGTTGTCTAGGGATAAGTCTATTGATGAGGCATCTCAATTTTTTATTCATTTCTAATTTTTTCAGGATTCTTTCCATGCTCTCAAACATACTTTGGATGAGGGAAAAAGTCACCAAAATTATTTGGAAGAAGTCCTTCTCAAATGCACTGAACACAAACACTGGTCAGAAATAACTGCCTATAGGTTAACAGATGAGCAATATACTGCTCAACTAAGAGAGCATCATGCCAATATGGGTTTGAGAGTGAGTACTTCCTCCTCCTCCCTGTCATTGGTTTCAAATGTCTTGTTATTCTCAACTAGAACCGAGCCATTGAATCACATACTGATTCATCACTCAACAGCCAATTCAATGGAGTAACCAATAAGAGTCACCACTGTGTTTCTAATCTAGACTGATGCATTTTGAAATTCGGTCTTTTAGACTTAGATAGTGACAGATGTGTAACCCAACTTCAGTTGTTGAACTAACAGACTAATATTATATAAAGAAAGATTACTTGCCAAAGGTTACATGTACCAGTGAATGAGAGTTCAGAACATTTGCTTCCCTTCCAGGTCAGTCAGACTCAACATATATATACATCCATCTCTTTTTAAACAGAACTAGCCAGCCATTATCTTTCAAGCACCTTTCCGTGATGTTTCAGACAATGCTGAAAAAGGAGAAAAGGCGAAGAAATGCGGAGGGGTAGCACATTTCAATGAGTGGCAAAGCTACTGCTGCTCCCACTGCAAAACAATTTTGCACAACACTTCATGAATCACAAATACATATTCCCTTGTAGCATTCCACATATTTTCTAAATTATACCAGTTTTACAATGCCTGATATTATTTTCTGAATATGCTCATTAGAGAATACTACTCTCAGTCCTTAATTTTATGTTAATAGGTTTGGTGTCAGGTGCTTACATACGTGGCATTTTGGCTATGCACTTTGTTGGAAGATTAGATGGAGCAAATGAAGCAGAGTTGTACCATGCTCTAATCTATTAGGAAGATATATTTTAAATGCTGTTATGCAGTTACATGCTTTTATTCTGTTGATGTATTTGCCCTATTTTGGTGTAATCATCATTGAGTCCCATGCGTAGAACAGAGATATCACGTTTCATGAAAAAAGTCTCAACAGCTATTACCACAGAACACAGTGACTCAAGTAATATTGCAGTCTATTCACGTCAAGGTGCATAGACCCCAAAGACAGACAAGTTATTTTTGTACTCTTGTACTGCAAAAATACACTAAAAATAAATAAGTAATTGCTGCTCTTTCATGACAACCTTAAATTGCCAACACCTATCTCGTGCTATTTTTATTAACTTTTAAAATTCATTAAAAGTTTCAATGATTAGAAAGCTGGGCATGTTTAGCCTAGGCATGTTTAGCTTGAAGAAGAGAAGGCTGAGGGGAGACATGATAGTCATGTATAAGTATGTGAGAGTATGTGAGAAAAAGTCATAGGGAGGAGGGAGCAAGCTTGTTTTCTGCAGCCCTGGAGACTAGGAAGCAGAACAATGGCTTCAAACTACAAGAAGATTCCATCTGAACATTAGGAAGAACTTCCTGACTGTGAGAGCTGTTCAGCAGTGGAACTCTCTGCCTCGGAGTGTAGTGGAGGCTCCTTCTTTGGAGGCTTTTAAACAGAGGCTGGGTGGCCATCTGTCGGGGGTGCTTTGAATGCAATTTTCCTGCTTCTTGGCAGGGGGTTGGACTGGATGGCCCATGAGGTCTCTTCCAACTCTATGATTCTAAAAAAAAGATAAGACACAAAAATGCCATAGTGTGTAATTTTAAAAACCCCATAGCAAGGAAAAGGTAGAGAGAATGAGAGAGAGAGAGAGAGAGAAGGAAAAAAAGGTGAGGGGAGAGGTGAGGGACTTCTGGTTTTCATTTTGGAAAATGTAGATAGTTGTCCATGCCTTTCTCACAAAAAATACCTATATAATGCACCTTTTCAGTCACCTATTCCTTCTAATGATCAAATCCAAAAACCGCGAAGTCACGTTCCGTTTTCTTTCTTTTTCCCAAAGATCTACAAGGGGTGTCCATTTTTAAAAGAAATATCTCTATTGCTCTTTCTCAAACTAGACTATTTATCCATCTCTGCTAAATCAGTCAATTTCATCAACCATTCCTCCATGGTAAGTAATACTGAATTCTTCCATCTTTGTGCATATAACAGTCTTGCTGTAGTAATATATGGAAGTACTTTTCTATAACCACTTCCCAGCTGCATATCCCAGAAGACGTTCTGATTTTAATGGACTATCAGTCTTTAGAATCCTGTGCATCCTTTATTTGAACCATTTTCACATGATAAAATGTATAGTTTACATTTACAAGTGCTTTGGTGGCTCTTGGAAGGAAAGGTTGATTACTGGAAGATAGCAGTAGCCACATCAAGCTATGCAAGTCGCTTCTGGTGTGAGAGAATTGGCCGTCTGCAATTACGTGCCCAGGGGATGCCCTGATGTTTTTGATGTTTTATCATCCTTGTGGGAGGCTTCTCTCATGTCCCCGCATGGGGAGCAGGAACTGACAGAGGGAACTCAACCCACTGTCGGTCATCAGTCCTGCTGGCACACTGCGCCACCGGGGGCAGTTTCTCAAGTCACTTCTGACATGAAAAAAAAAATCAAGTTATGTTGTGATCATACCCCCAATGGCTATTAATTATATGAACAATATAGTTGGTCAGTATTTTTAGACTGAGGAGTTATCCTTAAAACATCTTTGACTGAAAAGGGATGAGATATATCTCTTGCCAGTATGCTCTAAATCATCATCCCATGACAGCTGATTGAACTATGAGGCTCTCCTTCATTAAATCTACTTTAATGAGCAGCTCTGCGGTGTCACGGCCAGCGATGCGTTTCAGTAGGCTGCTCTTTTTGGCCTCTTTGTGATAGTTTTGCTTTGGCGTACAAGCGATTCCTCTTTCCTGGCAAAATGAACCTTGTTAACTGTCTGGGCGAGGAGAGCAGTGCAGTCACAAGCTGATTTTGCTGTTGCTGAGCAATGCCTGTGAAGTGCACCCTGTGAACTGCCACTTCATGTTTCACAGTTTAAAATTCATTTCCATGTTCAGGAATGTGGCAATATTTGTTTTATACTAGACACCATGGCATGTCAATAATGATGCTAAGTCACTCACGTCATTAGGAATTGGCAGGGAGCTGACTAGGCAATGACGCAAAGGAACAGCCAGAAAGAAGAGAATAGAAGATGTGATTTCTTTCTTTGTGGAACACAAGCCTCCACCACCACCTCCTCCTCTGCCTCCCACCTCCTCCTTTCACAGTTTTTCCTTTTGATTTAAAGGCATCCCATTTCATGCTGAACATCCCACATACACTGGATGAAGCCATTTTATTCTACATATTTTCATCCAAAGCAATTACTATTTCTTCAGAATCACTATTCAAATTTGCACCTCCTTAAAAATGCTAAGAGATTACGATACGTATATCATATGTTTAAAAAAATCCAACCTTGTGTCATCCATGTCATGGCAGTTAAATGCCTTCAAAGGATGAGAGAGTGCGCTCAATCATAGCTCTTTAGCTGCTACTGCGGAATCTGTAGTTTGGCAAGGTGCTTAGATTTCTGTGCTACTAGAAAACTACATCACTAGAGGTCTGCAGCAAAGAATTCAAGTTCCTTCATCAAACTATAAATCATATTAATCCTGTAGGGTGAAGATACGGTGGACAAAATGAGACTGAACTACTTTTTCATCATGTCAGAAGCTAATTGGAGTCGCTTCTGATGTGAGAGAATTGGCCATCTGCAAGGATGTTGCCCAGGGGATGCCCAGATGTGTTACCACCCTGTTGGAACTTTCTCTTATTCCCCACATGGGAAGCTGGGACTGACAAATGGGAGCTCACCCCATCTCACAGATTTGAACTGCTGACCTTCAGGTCTTCAGATCAGCAGTTCAGCCAGCACAAGATTTTAACCCAATGTGCCACCGTGGCTCCTATTGAATTACTATTACTACTACTACTACTTTATTTATTTGATCAGGCAAATGACCATTTCAAAATACAACACAAGTAAAAGACAAGGCAAAAAGGAGAGGACAGCAGCTGACCTTCTATTTACAGTCAGAATCTTATTTTCCTGGTTCTTCTTTAAGGAAATGTGCTCTTTTCTTGATAGCTTTCAGAATAAAAAGGTTAACTCTGATTATGGTGGATCTTTCTTATCCTTGCAAGAGGAATGTCAGAAGATTATTTATGTTGGGGGACCTAAAGTTGGATAATATTTGATATAAATATCTGTATCGCATACCTATTGAACTACTAGAAATAATGCCATGACAAAAATTGAAGCATAAACCTGATTGATATTATTATGTCCCACAATGGGGCTGTAAAAATAGAAAGACCTAAATATAATACAACACCATACATATGGAAAGGGGTGACCTTTCCATAGACTTTTAGCATTTATCCTTGCATCCAATTCCAAAAGGTGACTATGAGACAACATGAAAATTGTAATACGGTTTCACCACAGGAGCATGGATCAGTGGCCTAGCACATTTGTCACATTCAAAAAGTTGAAGACTCAGTATCTGTTAAATTCAGTTTTTTAAAGGATTAGTTAGTAAGGAATGGACAATGTTCTTGATATTCTGGCATGTTACTGTTACTTCTGGCCACTTTAAACCTTTGATTTTCTATAGGCGGCACCAGATACAAAGTGATTTCCACTTGCATACCCACTTACGTTGAAGGAGTGTTACCCAATAGGTGATAACTCTAGTAAATCCGTTTACCAAAAGTCTTGTAAAACTTAATATTTTGGACTAGAATTATCAAAACCCAATGCCGCGGTGATGGGTTAGATTTAGAGCCATAGAAATGAGGAAAAGTGTTCTAGTTAACTGACCAGCAATTATGCTGTGTAGATTAAGCCTCCAAATAATGATGTTTAAAAGTATGTTCTTAAATAAGGGCAAGTGTAATCTGCCGAAAAAAAGAAAATAAAAGTTTGAATTTCATTTTTTTTAATGTCAGGAGCAACTTGAGAAACTGCAAGTCTCTTCTGGTGTGAGAGAATTTACCGTCTGCAAGGATGTTGCCCAGGGGACGCCCAGATGTTTTGATGTTTTATCATCCTTGTGGGAGGCTTTTCTCATGTCCCCGCATGGGGAGCTGGAGCTGACTGAGAGAGCTTAACCCACTCTCCCCGGATTTGAACTGTGAATTTCAAATAAAAAGGGAGATCAACAGCTTCCTTTCATACACTCACATACACAATTATACCAGAGTGAATCTTGCTTGCAGGGCTCAAGCCCAAAACTTTAAGTTTCTCCAAAATCTTCCAGAAAGGCCTGCTTATCCAGTGAAGGTTTGCCACACCACTGTGCTATCATCACAACAGCCTCCATTAAGTTCTATCAGAGCTCGATACTGAACTCTTTTAGTACATCTGAAGAAGTGGGTTGCAAGCTCATGCTGAAATAAACTACTTATTTTTGAAACTATTGCTAGACCCCTCCTTTCCCTCTCCACTTTCCCCTTTCATACTGCAACATATGATCATGCTCTCTCTTCAAAGAATTCTTATCTATATGTCTTTTATATGTGGTAGTGATCGTCGACAGGTATAGGCAAGGATTCACAAAGAATAATGAGCTGGCATGTGTTTGTATAAACTTTTACTGTCAGATTAACTGGAGAAATAGGACTGTTTTCTGGAAGCATTGTTTATTTCCATAGATAACACAAAAATCAAAGAAGTACTTGAAGTACACAATAAATTCTGGCTGGAGATTCCAAGATAACTAGATTGCCATCAGTAACAAATATGAATACTACTTTGACTAAGATTATATACTCCACCAGTAATGAAAGGCAGATCTACTGTCAGGTCTTCTGAATCTATCAAACATTGTTTCTTGTTGGGTTCTTTTTTTCTAGAAGAAAGTGTTGGTGTTCTTATCTATACAGCTTTTTGTGTGTGTCAGGAGAGACTTGAGAAAATGCAAGTTGCTTCTGGTGTGAGAGAATTGGCCGTTTGCAAGGATGTTGCCCAGGGGATGTTCTGATGTTTTGATGTTTTACCATCCTTGTGGGAGGCTTCTCTCATGTCCCTGCATGGGGAACTGGAGCTGGCCAAGGGAGCTCATCCGCGCTCTCCCTGGATTCGAACCTCCGACCTGCCAGTCTTCAGTCCTGCCGGCACAAGGGTTTAACCCATTGTGCCTCAGGGGGCTCCATTATATAAAGCTTATTGTACCTCTGGTATTAAAATATGATCCTTGTATATTAACTGCTTCTCAATAAATGCACAGGCTGCTATTCACTATTGAAGTTAGAGTTATGTATCTGCACCTGCTCTGTATTCAGTCAGATGATATGCTCTCCCAACTCAATACTTTAATATTGGCTTCCAGGACTACCAAAGTTGTATATATTTGTTGTTAAAGTTATTGTCCTTGAACAGAAACATGCGTTAAATTCAGCTTTTCGAATAAGATGACATCCTGCTGTATGTCTTTTTATTTTTGCAGGCTTTTTATTTTTTAAAAAACCCTTCAACCAACTGCTACAGCAATTGCTATCTTCACATCAAGATGCTGAGTGATGTGCTATTGTCAGAACACCGTACAATGTATTATTCAAAACCACGGGAGAGATGCATGAAAAGCTAAGGATTACTGCAGGTTGAGGATTGCTCAACTTTAGCTAACTATAGATTGTTCCCTTCTCTTTTCTTACAATGTATTGTAGACATTTGGACATCCTGGCCCTGCAAATCACTCCTTATGATCAGTAATTAAGGTGTTATTTATATACTTTACTTGGGAAATGAACTACATTTATCTTCACTGAGATGTCAGAATGAAAGCAAATGTATAACATAATACAGGTTGCTATCTCTTTTCCTCAGAGAACCATCTTCAAATATTGTATTGCTTTCCAGAGCACAGCACCAATCAATGGACAATGGTCTTATGGGATTAAACTCCTTAAGGGTGGAGGAGCTAGGACAGTTTTGTGTTCCTTAGTAGAATTTTTTTACAATAGTATTTTTGCCAGCTTGTTTGGGAGCAATGGGTTTTATCACAAATTTTGTTTCCTCCATTTCCTTTGATACCTTCGGTACTTTGGGAGCTCGTAACACTAAGGGCCATTCCAATACAAAAATCTGCCTGACACATAAGCAATCTCTCAGCTCCTCCTCCCCTTTTCAGCATCACAGTTGAACCTTTCTGATTTTCCTTTATTTTCCTGATCCTTTTTATTTAAAAGGATCCTTTTTATTTTAAAGGGACTGATTAGGTGTCAGGGAGGGATCTGAGGGATGGTGGGTGGGGTGTGTCCATGTTTGGGAGCCTGGAGACAGAGAGTCACCCTTTTACTTTTTTCTCCTTCCCTTCCTCTCCATCAGAAAATATTTCTAAAAGGTAATAATAATTAATAATAGTAGGAATCCCAGCAAACAAAAAGAGAAGCCTACCTCTCCTCTAGAGTAGAAAGTAGAAACAGCTTTAAGGGAGCATGAGACTGAAGCAGAAAGGAAATTGCAGCCTTTCAAGCAAGTGAAGGGATTTTTAAGGTAGTCCAGGGAGGATCAGGGGCAGCTCAACCATTACGCAAAGTAAGCCTTTGCAGTATAGTTGATTTTGCCCAGGGGCGCTCTTGAGGTGCTCTTGGGGAAAACAGACCTTGACATATGCGAGTTGTAGTTACTGGGATGTATAGTTCACCTACAATCAAAGAGCATTCTGAACTCCACCAATGATGGAATTGAACCAAATATGGCACACAGAACTCCCACGATGAACAGAAAATATATATCAGTGATTGGGGGGGGGGGGGCAAAATACTGTTTCTTATGTTGAAAATTACATAGGGCCGCCTCTGGGGAGGATAACTCCACTGAGCGCCAGGTCATCACTCTACCTTGGGCCTCCTTAAAATGCCTAAAAACTGCTGGTGCTGGGAGAGAAGAAAATGCAAGGTACCTACCTCTCCTCCAGAGTAGAAAAAGGTTTAAGAACCAGTAAACCCACTTGCCTCCTTTACAAACAGAAGGGAAAGGTTTCAGAAACTTAAGAGTGGTAACTCTGATGCTTATTTTAAATCCAGGATTTAATGAAGGATGTGGAAGGGGAGCCTGTGGGAAATCCCCCCTCCCCATAATGGGCTGGAGGAGGGTGCTTTCTTAATCCCATTGCTGACACCCATGCTCCTTTAAAGAGAAAAAAGGAAAAGGTCACAGGAAGAGTGCTTTCTCAATCATGTTGCTGACATCCAGACTCCCTTGAAGGGAAGAAAGAAAAGGCTCTCAGGGGAAGGGGAGCCTTGTAAGTTTCTTAGTGCCACCAATGGTACAAACAGAGCCTTTTTTCGGATGTTGGACAAAAACGCCCATTTTGTGGGGTGTCAGTTTTCGGGAGGTGCTGGAAAACAGATATGGGGGGATTTTGGTGTCCGGCTGGCAGAAATGCACAGCGATTCACCCAAAATGTACAAGCCTACCGATCAATGTGCTGACCTCTGGCCCCAAGCAGGTTCAACTCTTTGGGTAGTGCTTTCAAAATGTGGACCGAAAAACCATACAGATTTGCCATAACCTTGACACTACCCAACTTTTCATCTTCATTCATAACCTGTGGCTTTAGGAAGAGGCCTTCTTTGCACAGACATATGCAACACTTCTGAGGTATTCAGAGATGTTTATGACTGGATGAGACATATAATTTGACATGATAAGATACTACAAGTAACTATTAATTTTACCAGCCTAGGAGCCAAGTTATATTTGATATATAGAGAGATGTTCCAACTATATCACCATCACTGCTGAATGATTGTGTCCTCACTTTTGCTGCAGCACTATCAATTTGTCCCACTAAACATTAGTGACACTGTTTTAAAGGAACAGTTGAGCTGGCCAGGTAGAATAACTTCAGTTATTGCATCTTTCTTCAGAGTCATCTGGCACTGCTGGATTTTCCTGGCAAAGATGCTGAGAATTTAGGTCCTATGGTAGCTGGTGTCAGAGGCACAGCAAATACCTTGGATTGTAAGGAGCTTTCCAAGGCACTGCCCATATTTCAGGGTTAGGTTTCAGCACCTTTAACATTTTCTTTAAATCCAGGCTAAAATACAGATGGCTCATCATTCTCCTAACACAATCGTGACCAGTTGCTACCCTACAACTCCTTCTGCAGGTTGTTTACCAATTTCTCACTGTGTTCTCTTTTCCTAGCTATCTTAAACCCAAGATGATTGAATGGGTTAGGCAAACATTTTGTGGGCATTTATCATTTCTTTTAGCTTGGGGCCAGAGGTCAGCACAATGATCAGTAGGCTTGAGATGAATATGCCTTGTTGATCTCTGGGGTGGGGGGTGTTCAATGCCTCACACAATGTACAAGTATTTCTGAGGATATTCCCAAGAACAAAACAATAAAATAGTGAGAAAACCTCCAGCTATGACAGAAACTTTAAAAAGGATCACCAGTAGTATATATTTAGTTTCTGACAAACCATACAATCAGTGTAGGGTTAGCTGGTGAAAATGAGACAGATCTCCTGAACCATTAATTGTGGTTTGGAAGAGGGAATTTTAGCAGCTGTGAGAACTAACACTGTCTAACTATAGAGAACTCCCATACCAGATTGGAGGAAAATTGACTTTCCCTGAAGTTGATGGACTCCAGGTTGGGCAGTTCCTATTAGTATCTGTCCAATCAATATTGTAAGAGGACTGGAATAGTAGTAAACACTATACCACCCTAAACATACCCAATTCATCCAATTTCAGAAGCTAAACAGGTTCAGGACAAGTTAGTATTTGGATGGAGATACCAAGAATTGTCCTGTAGAGCTAGGAAACAATTCCAAGTCTTGCCAATTACAGCCGACAATATTGGGCCGGATAAGCCAGTGGTCTAACTCTGTGCAAAATATCTTCCTGTGTTCTTCTTCCTAGTTCCTTAATTTCTAGAGAGTCACAGGTTCCTCAGCTTTGCCTATATATATGTTATATTATATTATATTATATTATATTATATTATATTATATTATATATATTATTTTTTCCACCTTGCCTCCAAGTGTCATCAGTTGGGACCCCCCCCCCCTTCCAGCACCAACCACTGCTCTGAGATCAGAGTGAAGAGAGGGGCCAGGAAGGCAGTTCCATCTTGTCTCCTGCACTGTGCTTAATATAATATAATATAATATAATATAATATATAATATAATATAATATATTGTATATACATATAATATTGATAATATTATAATGTAATACAATATAGTACTACTAATAATAATATGATATTATAATTATATATTTTATATTAAATGTAATATTACTAATAATATTGCAGTATAAGTGGCATATAAATGTCATAGCTTCAATTTCAGGAAGCAAGAGCTTGTCTCTTTAAATTTTGGTGCATTTTTAACTAAGCAAAGCTGAAGTCACTGCAGCTTCATATCACGCAAGTATTATTTTTTGTCACAAAGATGAATGCCATCCTTAAAAAAAAAGTTGAATGCTAAAAGCACCTCAGCATCTTGATATATGAATATTACCCCCTTTGAATGTTGGAATAGGATTATAGATGGTTTGTGTATTTTATGGCTATGAGAACAGAGTGTCTGACTCAAGAACTCTCTCCCACCTCCCCCCCCCCCCCCCCCCCCCCCCCCTCGGTCCCATAGATTTTAAAGGCAGTTTTCCCTTCTGGAGTTTTCAAGTTTTTTCCCCTTTTTCCTTCGTTCAAAAACATTTTTGAAGTGAAAGGTTTGGAAAAATTTCACAGAACTAAGTGGGATGACAGTCACCTTTTGAGACACTTCTATAACAGAATAAAAGATCCGCCTTGCATTCCCCCACCACATTTGGAGTCGTTGAATAACCTACTTCTGAAATAAAAAAGGTTCAAGTAATATTTTTAGAATATTTATCTTTACATCAGAACTGGGTGAAATTTACTTTTTAGGACTACAATGCCTAGCGCAGGGGTCCTCAAACAAAGGCCCATGGGCCAGATGCGGCCCTACAAGGTGATTTTTTAAAACTTACTATAGATTTAGGGTCACCCTAAGTATGAAACAACTTTAAGGGATACAACAATAACAGTCCTCATTATCTTGTCAAACAAAAGCAGGCCCATACTTCCCACTAAAATACTGGTAAATTTATGTTGGTTAAAATTGTTCTTCATTTAAAATATTGTATTGTTCTTTCATTATTATTATTTTGCACTGCAAATAAGATATTTCTTCAGGTTTTTTTCCAACTATAATCCAGCCGCCCAACAATCTGAGGGACCATGAACCAACTCTCTGCTTAAAAAGTTTGAGGATCCCTGGCCTTGCTGAATGGAGGAATCCGGACATTGAACTTCGAAAGGTAATTTCTAGGCATGGATAGAGTTGCTCGGATAACTCGTTGCTCATAATAATTTCATTAAAATTACCTTTTTGAAGCAATATCGAAGCTTCTTTAAAAACCTGAAGTCCCCTTGCCCTTCCAAAGCTTTTTTGTTACGACTCAGAAAGTGAGTTGGAAAGGATTCAGCTTTTCCCTGCTTCTGGTCCCTGTCCTTGGATCAAGCCAGAGAAGCCAGTTTTAAACCAAAGAAGGAATGAATTTCCTGGCCTCAGCTCAAGTCAGAGAAGCCAGTTTTAAAGCCAGAGAAGCCAGTTTCAAACCAGAGAAGGAAGAAATTTCCTGGCCTCACCTCAAGCCAGAGAAGCCAGTTTTAAACCAGAGAAGGAAGGAATTTCCTCCATTTGTTTTCCCCTGCTTCTGATCCCTAGCCTCGGCTCAAGCCAGAGAAGCCAGTTTTAAACCAGAGAAGGAAGGAATTTCCTGGCCTCGGCTCAAGCCAGAGAAGCCAGTTTTAAACCAGAGAAGGAAGGAATTTCCTGGCCTCAGCTCAAGCCAGTTTTAAACCAGAGAAGGAAGAATTTCCTCCTCTTGCTTTTCCCTGCTTCTGGAGTAAAACAACTACTTCCAAAGTAAAGACCACCCAATGAAACAGGAAATAACACTTTCAAACCATTAACGGAAGGATTTGGAAGTCTCGGAAGTTTAGAAAAGATTTGATTTTTTTCTGTGAAAATCAGAATTGACTTTAGAATTGAACCACCAGTGCCCCCTACATCTGAAACAAGTTTTGAACCTTTTTTTTGCGGATCAACCAAGCCTATATATAATTCCACCATAAAACAGTGAATTATATATATCATGCAATAGTAAGTTGTTTGGGCTGTCTCTTCTAGGT
The DNA here is from genome assembly GCF_025583915.1 of Anolis sagrei ordinatus. NCBI lineage: Eukaryota > Metazoa > Chordata > Lepidosauria > Squamata > Anolidae > Anolis > Anolis sagrei. The sequence goes on from NW_026846588.1 coordinate 81,651,170, forward strand.
CTCTTGGTTTTCCATATCTAAATAAAGAAAAAGAAAAGAATATTTTGGAAAAACTGACAAAACAAAGGTATGTCCTAAAACACTTTTTGCTCATGCAAATTCAGTAGTTGAGGTTGGATCCATCTGTGGCTAACATAGCACCATCCATGAAGAAAGGAAGGTTAGATGCTATCCCCAATGGAGGCCGAGCATGCTCAGCACAGAATTCTGATTAATTTTTTTGGAGGGGGTAGTCATATGATGAGAATGGAGGGTAAGGAAACAAAGCAATATATCAGAGGCATCTATTGGAACCTGGCATTTGGATGAGAAGTCTTCTTCTGGGATTCTAAGAAGCCCTGTGGGAAATGACCACAAGGCAATAAGTTTTGGAGATTTCTTGCATTGACATGCTGCCTAGTAGGATCAAGGTGATGGCAACAGCTCAAGCCCTGAACACAACACTCTGCAGCAGCTGCTGTTACTGCAGCTTTCTACACAAACAATATTGGACAGAAAAGCAGAGCTAAAGGGGAATTGCAGTAATCAACTTCACGGTATGATAATTGCACAGGCTGCTGTTTAAGGTCATTGCTGGATGAAGCACTCTTGAATCCAGTAGATAGATTTCCAGAGGAAGGTTGAGGTCAGTGGGATGCCAGCATTATTAACCTGTTTCTGACCTCCAGGAAAGTATTCATCAGTAAGCACCAAGCAGGAATAGAAGGAAATGGAAAGAATCTCTTCATAATTATGGTTTTGACCCAGTGACTAGGTCTTCCTTGAGCTTAGTCTGAGAGGTCTAGCACAACAAGTCGGTGGTATTCTCTGCAGATCTTTCTAAGCAGCAGAAATTGAACACGCTGAGTCCATCCAGTGAGTGATAACAGGGCTCTGAATGCATAATGATCATGTTCGGAAATTGTTGCCAAACATGCTCAGAAAATGCACTGACTTCCCATTTCCGTCAAATATTTATTTTCTCAGGGTGCCTTATAATCTACAGGCTCTGACGGAGATCAACAATAAATTGTAGTAGGAGTGATTCAATAGTAAAAGACTAAAGCTGCTGATTTATATGTACAAATCATATGAACAGGGAGAATGGAGGTGGAAACTAAACAAAAGGGATTCCCTCCAGCCTCCACAGACAGTGCTGCGAGGGCAGCAAATATGTCACTGTAAACGGTAAGCAGTTCCTTCACCCAGGAATGTCATGATTAGTTCACACTGCCATTGAGGTCGTTGTTCACCAACCTTGGAATAACGAGACAAGATACAAAGATTTGCATTGAATAAAGACGGCCTTATTTAGTCTATGACTTACTTAGTTCATTTTGGAGCTGAAAGAGGCAAAAAAGAAAAGAAAAGAAAAGAAAAGAAAAGAAAAGAAAAGAAAAGAAAAGAGAAAGAAAGAAAGAAAGAAAGAAAGAAAGAAAGAAAGAAAGAAAGAAGGAAGGAAGGAAGTGTGTGTGGGGGGTGGGGGTGGAGGGGAGCAACCTTGTTCAGTGTATTTGCTTTCATGGCTGGAATCGAAGGCTTTCATGGCTGAAATCACTGGGTTGTTGTAGGTTTTTTGGGCGGTATGGCCATGTTCTAGAAGCATTCTATCCTGATGTTTCGCCTGCATCTGTGGCAAGCATCTTCAGAGGTTGTGAAGTTTAAAGCCTCACAACCTCTGAGGATGCTTGCCACAGATGCAGGTGAAACATCAGGAGAGAATGCTTCTAGAACATGGCCATACAGCCCAAAAAATCTACAACAACTTGATTCAGGTTCAGCTGAAGCCAGGTGTCTTCCCTTAGGCAAAGCACCTGAAACTTCAAGGGCTATCCAAATATTTGAATTGCTCCCCAGCAATGAGTCCATGAAAGAAAAATCCCAGGCATCATCACCCAAACTGAAATGACATCTAAGTGAAAGCAAAATCACAATGTTGCCAGAAGAGCATGGTCTTGTCCATCCATCAGACTGCTTGACCTCTGGAGGTAGCTCCAGAGCCCTGCCTGACACCAAAATGGGTGCTGAAATGAACACCAAACAAATAGCTACCACCCCCACTCTCCACCTGCTAGATGACAACCTATTATATATCATCCCAGTCAATTGTCAAAGTCCCCTAGAGACATTATGGAGTAGGCAGGGGGTGGCAGGGGGAGACACATATAAAAGGAGAGAAAATACCTACCTGACCCCTAGGCAGCCATAGATGCTTATACTGCACTGAAGATGGGGGGGTAGGAATAAAGAGGCACTAAAAAGGGAAGTCCTGCCTTAAATATCCTATATGCCCCTCCCTCCTTTGATGCTTAGCAGCTAATTGTAAAGCCTTCTGGTCTCTATCTTAGGACATTTGTTTAATTACTATATTTCTACCCCACTCTATCTCACCCCGAAGGGGACTCAGTTTGGCCATTTGCCACATTGCAAATCGAAAATATACAAATGCATCACATTTAACTATAAAGCAGATAAAGCATATAACTACAATTAAAACTCTTAAAAACATAGCCCTAGTCCCGTGGTCATCATTTCTGCTGCTACATTTATGCCCAGTCCATATTGAGCTATTCCCCAAATGCCTGGTTCCAAAGCCAGGCCTTGATTTTTTCCCTAAAAATCAGGAGGGAGGGGACCAATATAATATCACTGGGGAGGGAGTTCCATAGCCGAGGGGCCACCACTGAGAAGGCCCTGTCTCTCATGCCCACTAGTCGTGCTTACAAAAGGGGTGGGACCTCTCCGGCAGACCTTAACACCCTAGAACATCAAAAAGGTTTCCTCCCCTGCAGCATCCATGTGGTATTGTCCAGAAACTCATTGTTATTTTTGTCAAGTCATAATTGTTTTTAGTGGCCAGCTTTTGCCAATTAGCCTATCTTCACTCAGTTATCCTTGTCTTCAAATGGAGGTCAATCCAATGAGGTCATAACTAAAGTTTTATCGGTTTGATACCACACATCAGAACTTGTGCTCTCCTGACATAGTCTTTAAGAGTTCAGGGCATACTATGTTGAGATGGCAGATCTGTGGAAGAGAACCATGAGCAGTACCATGAGGAAAATGGGGTGTTGTGAGGAGGCAAGTAACTAGGAAGTTCCTAAGAAAGACACTAAGGAGATTACCACACCATTGTTTAAAGCATCTTAAACAATAAAAAACTCAAATAAAAACACATCCTACCACACTATGTCATTCTAATCTCAAGATTCAAATCATCCGAAAATTGTAGCAAATGAGTCTCTTTATCAACATTTTATGTGGGTTGTTTTTCCAGATTTTGTATTGTATCCATCAGCTCACTCTTTTTTGACTCTTTTCCCCACAGCCAAGAGCCATATTTCATAAATTATCTTCTCATATAAGCTCTACTTGTATCCCAGCAATTGTGGGGTCTGCATTAGTATTTAAAGTGAGCTCAAACAATTCTCTCAATTCCTGTTTCATTGATGTAATATTTGATGTGTCTAGATCCAGGGAAGCCATGCTACCTCTCTATTCTGCCTTGGTTAGACCATACCTGGAATACTGTGCCCAATTCTGAGCACCACAATTGAAGGGAGATGCTGACAAGCTGGAGTGTGTCCAAAGGAGGGAGACTAAAACGATCAAGGGGTCTGGAGAACAAGCCCAATGAGGAATGTCTTAAAGAGCTGGACATGTTTAGCCTGAAGAAGAAAAGGCTGAGAGGAAACATGATAGCCATGTATAAATATGTGAGAGGAAGTCATAGGGAGGAGGGAGCAAGCTTGTTTTCTGCTGCCCTGGAGACTAGGATGCGGAGCAATGGCTTCAAACTAGAAGAAAGGAGATTCCATCTGAACATGAGGAAGAACTTCCTGACTGTGAGAGCTGTTCAGCAGTGGAACTCTCTGCCCCGGAGTGTGGTGGAGGCTCCTTCTTTTGGAGGCTTTTAAACAGAGGCTGGATGGCCATCTGCCAGGGGTGCTTTGAATGCAATTTTCCTGCTTCTTCACAGGGGCTTGGACTAGATGGCCCAAGAGGTACTGCACAAAGGGTCCTGAGTAGTTTCCCTTGTCCTTCCTTAATTATTTTACTGGTACATTTATTTTTATTAGGATCGACAACTCCATTCCAATCATTCATGCAAATCAAATTTTGTAAATCAAATTCTGGTGTCTTTCTTAATAAATTCTCCAAAAACAGTGATTTTTCATTATTGGGGCCATATATGCCCATTAAATGCATTATCATGGCATTCCAATTACACAATTCCTGGCACAATTGCACATATTCGTTGTTCATCTTGAAATATATGTTTGGATTGTAGTGTTTGATTGATGTAGAAGACAACTCCAGAATGGGGCACCTGTGCAACAAGCAAGGATTGTACAGAATACCCCATTATGACTTGGGTACCCCATCATGGCCACAGCAGATGTGGCCATGATGTTTCAATCATGATGTTTCAATGTTTGCAGGGAGCTCTGTGGTTGACAAGAAGTAGCAGCAGCAACATTAAGGATAAGGAGACAACACAGGGAGCAATGAAGCCTCAGCTTGCAGGACTCCAATGGTGTGCCACAGAGGATTCAGCCCAATGTATATAGCTGTCATCAGGGTCGATCCAGGGTGGCCAATCTGAAGTATAATGCCAGCATAGTTAAGTGGCTAGTGTGGTTAAGGCTTGTGAGTAAGTCAAAATGCATAATCAAAAGTGGATAGTACAGCCAAATCATTTTCGATCCTGAGATAGAAAGCCCCACAGCGACATCTCATCCTCACTGGCAGAAAAGAAGAGAACGAAAAAGCAAGAAATAGAGAGAAAAATCCATAATAACAATTGATTAAATAATTTAGAAACTGCTGCCCTTTCATAACACACAAAAATCAGCTGCCTGAGGGAATCCTCTCATTCTGCCTAAAGGTAGGTTCAGTCCTGTTAGCAATTTGTTGTTATTGTTGTGTTTCTTTCAGGTATTTTCAGATTATGATGCCTGGAAGGCAAACCTATAATAGGTTTTCTTGGAAAGATTAGTTCAGAAATTTGTATTTTCCTTCCTAGGAGGATGTGACTTGCCCAAGATCACCCAGTGGGATAAGGACCTCATATGCAGGGAGAGAAGCATCTTCTCCCCACTTCTCTCTGCTGCTGGTACGGCATACCCCGGGGTCCATCACATGATGCAGGACTACTTCTGACGGGATTTCATGGGGCTCCATGTTGGCAGCCTTATGGTAGCAGAGACCAAAAGAGCCATGTGTACACTTGACTTCTCACAGAAAAAAACTAGATGAGCTGAAGAGGAGTGGAGGAGGCAGTGGGGAACATCATGAGAAGGGATACTATGGATTAGGGCTGTGATTCAGCATTTTTGGCTGCTAGATAGCCTGTAATGGCCCAGGTGGCATGGCCATGTTTTTTTTGGCCGCAGCAAAACACTCACCTGTCTGAGTCTATCAGAAGAAGAAAGGCGCTCACTTGCTCCGTGTTCTATCTTAGTGCCTTCACTGCTCTTAAGATTGCTTTGCTTGCTTTTGGACTCCATTCCAACCTTTTGCTTTGGCAATTTAATTTATTTTTCTTAGTTTAATATCTTCTATTCTTTTTAAAAACTATTTTGCTAGGGAAGTGAGGGTGGGCATGCATTTGGGGGGTGGGGAGACTATGAAAAGGCATTGAGGACGTTTGTTTAAATATTGGTGTGGTTTACTAAAGGGAGGGGACAGCCTGACTCCCTTGAATCCACACAGGGAGAATTTAATTCCTCCCCAAGTCTAAAATTACAGGACATTAGGGGAAGGGTCCCAGAAAAACTGGTTTCTTAAGTCTGATGCCTTATCCCAGGTCTAGGTTAAAAGATATGAGGGGAAACTACCCCAGAACAATTGGGTTTTTTTTATGCCTTAACACAGGTCTGGTTGAAGGATATGAGGGGAAACAACATCAGAAAAAGTGGTTTTTTAAGTCGAATGCCTTAACCCAGGTCTAGTTGAAGGATATTAGAGGATGACCCAAATGTTCTGAAACTTGGAGGGCTGGCAATGGTAAATATGTCCTCCAAGTGTGGCCACTTTTATCCTAATAGCCCTAAAAATTACAGAAAGGGGAGCCTCGGAAATTCCTCCATTACTGTCAATGGGCCAAATCTCCCCAGAGTGGAAACAGATCTTTCGGCTGCTGGATCAAAAAATGACATTTTGCCCTACCAAATTCGGAAAGCTCCTGAAAAACAGAATGGAGATGGGCACTAAAACTGAGACAATGAAAAGCCCCAGGGTTTACCTGAACTGCACACCCCTACTATGGAGCCTGACGGTAGCAAACCCAGCATGACAGTTCCTTCCACAGCCCCACGATTTCCCTCGCTGTCCCGCACTTTAGAAAAGACTATTTGATAAGGTCCTAAGTGTGGAATCCATCTCTGGCCTCCAGAATCCTAGTTCAACACAAACCACTACACCATACTGGCTTTCTCCTGATAGCAATACATTGAATTACAGTGCACTATCCACAGATGGCAAAAAAACAGTGGTGATCACTTCCCGTATCATTAAATAGCAGTGACATGTGCGCGGATATTTCAGTGCATTTGTGTTCACATCGCTGCTATTTTATGTGTAAGATGTGAAGATACACAGCCAGTGGAAATCGCAGATACAGAGCTTGCAGATCCTGAGGGTCCACTGTAAATATCTGGTCCCTGTTGGCATAATATAGTGAGCTCTTAAGAAACAGAAGTCGTTTGCTAAGCCTCCTAGGAACCCATCTGGCTATGAAGCTTTCAGTCTGAACTGAACTAATTCAGTCCTAGCAAATCTTTGTCCTCTTTAGTTGTCATGAATCTTTAGTGTTGATCAGCAGGGTGGCACCGGATATATTTAAAGAAAATAGGCATCACGGCAGAATCTTGTGTTGAAACAGAGGAGGCTGTTACCAGATGGAGATGATGCAGATGGTATGACGGTGACATATGGAAGGGAGGGTTTGCTGTTTTGTAGTAGGAGTAGGACGGCATGAAATAAAGAGGTCAAAAATGCTTTTGAACGCTCTTTCTTCTGTTGCCTGCTGTGTGGGGAAATGAGTAAATACTATATTGAGAGACACTATTATTACTACGTTTTGGACTGGCTCTTTTAATAATTTTTGACGAATGCTGAAAACTGCCCGTCTTTCTCAGCCAAAGCCTCAGCCAAACTCAAGCAATTTCCATCCCTCTTTTTTTATACCTTTCAAATCATTCTTTTTATCATTTGAGCTATATAAGTGATTGCAATGTGCCATTGTGAGTGCATGGTTGTGAGAAGGAAGTGTGTGTCTGAGTTTTCCCCATTTCCCCCCTTTTTTCAAATATTTCAAAATGCCTTTTTTATTCACTTTTAAGCATCAGCACACAGCAGTAGATGGAAAACATTATTAAGTCATCACTGCTTTTAATGACATGCTTTTAACATCTTAACTTAAGCTGGCAGACCAAGGATCATTCCATGCCAGCCCCATCCTGTCAAGAGAAACAACAAAAAGCAATGACACCCCAGCTTGGATGCAAAAGACTGTTTTGCCTCTTTCTTACCTGGCCTTATATAACTTCTTAAAATAGTAGCAGCCTCAGAAACGAGTCAGTGTTTGTGCATCTTGTAAGGGTTTGCTGCGAATTTCAGGGAGGCAAAACAAAATCAAGTAATCGTGATCCCTTTCACTTTAAAATGTTCAGACGTGGTTTTGAGAGGGATGAAGGCAATATTTTTGTTACCACTTGCTAAAGAAAACACTGCCCCCAGCTGGTTAGCAAATGGGTTCGAGTAGAACTTTTCATGGAAGCTTGCACAACCAAAGCTATAATTTAGACATGGTTGTAAAGGAAGATTTGGATTCACTCCAGGAATACCCAGAGTATGGCAATCCAGATTACCTATTTCCTCACCCACATATATAGAGGGAAGGTAATGGTTAAAAGATTTTATCCAGGAACTCCTGACCTTCAACTTTGTGTTAAAAGTAAACCACCAAATGTGTAAAGTTGCAATCTCCGTGAACCATAAATTGTGGTCTTGGGAATACCAAAGGCTTCTCAGAGGATGTAAATAATTAAGCAAGAGAGTGAATCAGAAGTGTAGCACAGTCACATTAAAAGCTGCACTTTTCTGTGTTAAACCTGCTTTTAAAAACTGTCTTGTCATGAGGAACGTAATGCTGTTGCTACCTGCTGGTGGCCTCCCTTTCCCCCTCACTGGAAGCTGGAAAAAGAGGGGATACAGCTTCTATGGCAGTGAAATGCTCAGCCAGCCCTGGAGGTATTTTGTCTGTCTATAGATTTACTTAAATATGGTAATAATAGCATCTAAATGATGAATGAATTTGCTCAGAGTGATTTAGAGAACAATCCAGTTGGGCATTTTAAGAGTGATTGGTATCACTATTATGAAGCATTTTGCAGATCAGGGATGGGAAGTCTGGAGCTTTTTGCAGCTTCTCTGGAGTTTTTAAAGCAGAGGCCGGATGGTCATCTGGCTTTAGCTGGTTTAGCCTATAAAGCCCTAAATGGTTCCGACCCAGCTTACTTGTCTGAATGTATCCCCCTCCATGAACCATCAAGGAGGTTAAGCTCATCTGGGGAGGCCCTGCTCTTGGTCCCACCTCTGTCGCAAGTGCGGTTGGCGGGAATGAGAGACAGGACCTTCTCAGTGGTGGAACTCCCTCCACAGCAAGATTAGATCAATGCCCTCCCTCCTGGCCTTTAAAAAGAGAACAAAGATGTGGTTGTGGGATCATTTTATGTATGTCTTATGTTTAAATTTTTAAACTTGATTTTAAGTTCATAGTTATATGTAGTAATTATTTATTATGACTTCTTTGTATGTTGGCAATGAATTTTTGCCATTCGTATTGTTGTAAACCACCTTGAATTCCCCCAGGGGTGAGAAAGGCAGTATATAAATACAGTAAATAAATAATAAATAACTATCTTTTGGGAAGGCATGGTATTTTCTTGTATAGTAGGGGATTGGACTGGATGGCTCTTGTGATCTCTTCCAACTGTAGGATTCTATTATTTTAAAAGTATTCCTCCCACTGGCTATGCTGGCTCAAGTTTTTTGGAACTATAGAACAACATCTCAGGACTGCACTTTCTCTAACCTTGTTATAGACCTTGTAAGATAATGCAAGAAGCCCATTTTTGGAGTGGGAGCAGTTTGTGGTGAAATGTTCTAGGACAAACTAGCCTCAATCCTCAGCTTTTACCAGTGGGAATACTGAATTTTACATCCTCTAAAGGTGAGCCGAGTGGGCCTGGGAGCCCCTCACTGTACTTTGAGGCGCCCTAAGGGATCTGTGGAGCACAGTTTGAGAATTGCTGCTTTAAATAATGTGGTCATAGTCCTGAAAGATTTTCTCACATATGTGTGTTTCTATGAATGCAAGAAACCTGGATAAGGATTTGTACTTTGGAGTTTCTTATGTTTTTTTATGTTTTGTGCCAAATAGCTGTTCATAAAATCACCAGTATAAATTTATATGCATAGAAAGTTGAATGCCATAGAATTGCTCTGGAAGATCCAGCGATGGCTAGAGTAGTGTTCTCTGTAGGCCTCCAGCATGATTCCATAGTTGAGTTCCATGGGACGCTCTGCCAGAAGTTGACCATAGAATCACAATGGGGGCCTAGGCAAAACACATTTCCGGGAATTTTCTAATTTTCCCAAAGTGATTATTTGGTATGCTTTGGCCGGAAGCCCAAAACAATGTTCATTTAAGGCAAGGAAAATCACATTATACATATGAAGCATCCTGGAGGCCTACTGTACTAGACATTTTCTGAATAATAGCATCACGTGCATAATTTAATTAATCAAGGATTTTTTATTTACAAAATAATGAACCCAACTAATTAGTTCTGAAATATCCCTGCTATGGTTCCCGATTCTAGTACAGAAACCATATTGAACTGATCATACATGCTGTTCCTTCATGAATTATGCTAAGGAGGTAAAGCCAATTAGTGTAGGTAATTAAGTGAAGTAATTACGAAGACTGACACGCAGCACCATGAGAAGAACTTAGTTCCTTCATATTTTTAAAGAACTTGGAGACCGCACAATATCCAACTTGTTCTTTGAAGTTATTAAATGTTTGTAGAGTTCAAATCATCTAACAAAAGTATGGAACGTGCTACTGAAATTGCTTTCCTTATTAATGTATTAGAGGGCACTTGCAATAGAGGCAGTTTCAGAAAATACAACCACAAACCATCTACCTCACTGGTTCTCAACCCGTGGGTGCCCAGATGTTTTAGCCTTCAACTCCCAGAAATCCTAACAACTGGTAAACTGACTGGGATTTCTGGGAGTTGTAGGCCAAAACATCTGGGGACCCACAGGTTGAGAACCACTGATCTATCTGGTAAATGAACATAAATATAAGACAGAAAAATAAGACTTGATAAGAAAACAGGCAGAATAGATTCTGGGGGAAAGAACGAATCCAAACCATAGTTGGTACAAACTTGCCTCAAGTATCTGCAGCTTCCAGAAGAGGCACATATTATTGAAGGTCATGGTTCATTTACTCACATTTTCCAAGGCTGGAAAAGGTCTTAGTGTTCTGAGGCCCCTTCTCCAATGCCATATAAAATCCATATTATCTGCTTTGAACTGGATTATATGGCAGTGTAGACTCATAAAATCCAGTTCAAAGTATATAATGTAGATTATCTGCTTTGATCATCTAGATTATATGTCAGTGTAGAAGGGACCTGAGAAGGATGGCGGAGTAAGGCAATCTTCACAAAGTTACAAGCTCATAGAATTGCTTTTCTATCTGTTTAATAACAATACCATATATGTGTATGAGGCCCCTTCTACACTGTCCTATATCCCAGGATTTTGTCCCAGATTATTTGCTTATCCCAGATTAAATGGCAGTGGAGACTCAAGGCCCTTCTACACAGCCATGTAACCAAAATATCAAGGCAGATAATCCACAATATCTGCTTGAACAGACTTATCTGAGTTCACACTGCCATATAATCCAGTTCAACATGGATTTTATACAGCTGTGTGGAAGGGGCCTCATATAATCAAGGATCTGATCCTGGGTATATAGGGCAGTGTAGAGCCAGTTTAAATTGACCTGATGCTTAAGTTGAGGACCCTTTATTCCATATTGAGTAGATCAGTTATGATGTAAAGCTCTGAATGTTCTTGAATTTGTTTCTAAATTTTCTCAGAGTTGCTATCCTCCAAAATAACTTCCTTATGAGATTCGAAGCCCAAAACCTCCTCTTTGAAGGTCATTTTTTTTTAGTGGAAGTGGGAAGGGGGAATCTATGTCAGGTCAGAAATCCTGGTCAATAGACAAATCAAAGCCTAAGGTACATATGACAGTGACAGAACCCCATTTACTTTAATATATGCTGAAGTTTCCTTTCCTTGCAGGTACTCTTATTAATCCTTCATAGTGCTTAAATGGCCATTCAGCACTGCTCCTAGTTTTTTGTTTATTTTTCAGCCTGTAACATTTTCAGCATACAAACAGCTTACAAGAGAAGAAAGGAAAGAGAGAGAGAGAGAGAGAGAGAGAGAAAGCTGCCCACATACAGATATGGTGGGGAAGCTGGTTTTTGATTTTTTTTTTTAAGTTGAGGGAATACCATTTCTTTCTTCCATACTGAGGTGTATTTGGGAAAGAGACGCATGAAGTAGTGCTGCATTTTACTTATATAATAGACAAACATTGTATAATCGACATTTGCTTGCTTCGGAGGAGCTGAACTGGTAGCGCACACAGAACGGATGTCAACCTCATAGTTCTGAGCAGCTCTAGCTGAAATGCAAGGAATTGCCCCTGGCAAGGCATCCCGGAGGAAAGATTATATCAGGCAGGTGTGAAACCCGGTCACTGATAAATTCAGCTGAACTTTCCTATCCCTGCTGCCTTTTAAAGCCAACTTGCTACAGCAGTGAGATCCTCTGCGATGGTAAAAGCAGGGGAGGAGAGTGGGTGAAAAAGAAAAAAGGGAAAAGTATATCAATGTTTTCTGTTTCTCAGGCATTTTCCTGTGTCAAAGGCTTGAAGTCAGCTCACTCTCTGGTAGCATACCTAGGATTTAACAAGGGCAGTGGTTGTTCAGGTGAGATTCCTAAAAATGCACAAAACTAGAAGACCTTAAAATAGATCTCGGTAAGAAATAGAAACTGTGGAGTGGCAGTTTTCAGAATATGAACAATGTGGAAGTCCCTCATCATAAAGATGGGGTCAGGAAAAGTGAGGTTGCAGAGTTGTTTTTCTGTCCCTTAATACAACCAGTTCTAGAAAATACAAAATGGGGGGTTCCTGAGCTGATAGCAGTACGTGTGAAAAAGATCTTGGAGTCCTCATGGACAACAAGTTAAACATGAGCCAACAATGAGCCAATGGGAATTTGGCCTGCATAAATAGGAGTATAGTGTCTAGATCCAGGAAAGTCATGCTACCCTTCTATTCAGCCTTGGTCACACCACACCTGGAATATTGTATCCCATTCAGGGCACCGCAATCAAAGGAAAATGTTGACAAACTGGAATGTGTCCAGAGAAGGGCAACTAAAGGGTCTGGGAAATAAGCCCTATGAGGAGCAGCTTAAAGAGCTGGGGATGTTTAGCCTGAAAAAGAGAAGGCTGAGAGGAGACATGATGGCCATGTATAAATATCTGAGGGGAAGTTATAGGGAGGAGGGAGCAGGCTTGTTTTCTGCTACCCTGGAGACTAGGATGCGGAACAATAGTTTCAAACTAAGGAAAGGAGATTCCATCTGAACATTAGGAAGAACTTCCTAACTGTGGGAGCTATTCAGTGGTGGAGGCTCCTTCTTTGGAGGCTTTTAAACAGAGGCTGGATGGCCATCTGTCGGGAGTGCTTTGAATGTGATTTTCCTGCTTCTTGGCAGGGGTTGGACTGGATGGCCCACGAAGTCTCTTCCAACTCTATGATTCTGTACTCCACAAAAGGAAGATCAGCCTGTTTAGCCAGTCTTGATTCTAGAAGACCATGCTGAAGGTCTAAGGTAGGGGTCCTCAAACTTTTTAAACAGAGGGCCAGGTCACAGTCCCTCAAACCATTGGAGGGCCAGATTATAATTTGAAAAAATAAATAAATGAATTCCTATGTACACTGCACATATCTTATTTATAGTGCAAAAGCCACTTAAAAACAATACAATAATTAAAATGAAAAACAATTAAAAATATATAAATGTATTAGTATTTCAATGGGAAATGTGGGCCTGCTTTTATCTGATAAGATAGGATTGTTGTTGTTGTTGATGTTGTTGTGTGCTTTCAAGTAGTTTCAGACTTAGATTGACCTTGAGTGAGGGCCTGGTAAATGACCTTGGAGGGCCGTATCCGGCCCCTGGGCCTTAGTTTGAGGACCCCTGGTCTAAGGAGTTTATCTCCTATATAGGTTTGCTCAAGAAGGAAGCAGTTCAAAAACATGCAAAGTTGAGTAGATCAATAGGTAACACTCCGGTGGGAAGGTAATGGCGCTCCATGTAGTTATCCCGGCCACATCATCTTGGAGGTGTCTATGGACAATGGCGGCTCTTCGGCTTAGAAATGAAGATGAGCACCAACCCCCAGAGTAGGACATGACTGGATTTAATATCAGGGGGAAACCTTTACTTTTTTTTAACCTAAAGAAGAAGACTAACTATTGGCTGAGTAAAATTAAGATATCTCCCCCCACACATACCCAAATAAGAATTCGATGTCTACAAATACTCGCCACTGCAGAGAGTAATGGTTCATATCTGTAATAATCTGTATTTGCATTCCCATGGAAACCCTGCCTGCCTATTTTCTTGTGAGGTCTAAATTGTATTTCTAAATGCTGAATTCAAGTTGTAAGTTATTGTGATACTAGAATTTGGATACTGCAGGAAAATTCATTGGGAAATATAATTTTATTTGGGAGCAGGTGATGCTCTTGTCTTGCCCTTCCACAACTATTCCCCAGAGAATTTTCATGCATCTACATGTCAGACTCTCAGGTCTGGGTCAGAGCTTGGAAAGTGACTTTTAGAAAGCAATCAGTTCCCATTCATGTTTTGCCAAATTGCAATGTTTTTGAAAAAAATCTGGTCATTGTTTTGCTCATTACTTTTCTCTTAATTTATTGTCTTTTGGAGAAAAAAAATCTTTATGAAGAGAGGAAGTCCTGAAAGTTCACATATTCCTATGAAATGCTTGAAAACATCTGAAAAGTAACTTTATAAAGTAACTAGAAAAATTGTACTATTTATATCAGTGGAGTAACTTTTCCCCTTTTGCACCATGTTAACTTTTGGAAAGTAATTTTGTTTGTTCGCATTTTAACAAACAAAAAGCATTTACAAAACAGCTCCAGGAATGGTAAGTCTCAATTTCAGCCATTTCTCATGGATGCTGAGAACAATGAAGCAGTGAAACAAGACAAATGGGTGCGGCATTCTCAGAAAGCTGCAAAAAATTCTGTGCATATTGAAAAGACGGCAAGCATAGGTCTTATGCTTTTTCAAACTCCTGTGCAATTTCAAAAACTGTACAACTTATATAACAGAATCCAAAATTCTACAGATAATGAGATCTTTATTGTTTTTATTTTTAATTGCTATCATTTTAGATTTTGTAGCAAGGTCTAAATGGCTACCCCCAAATATGCACAGTTCCTGGAATCAAAAACAAAATATCTGCAAGTTACAGGAACCTTTGCCATGCCATTTTTCTTCCTGTGAAATATCTAAAAAGGTCAGGAACTGCAAATTTGACCCCAATTGACTCCATTCCATTCCTTTTAACAGTTCACTCCCAATGTTGGTCTCTTCTTTTGGAGCCACTGAGATGGCAAAATCATTAAAAGAGAATACAAATTAAAAGCCGCCTTCCTCATTACTTTCAAGCCACTCACAAACATAGGGTGCATCTACACTGTAGAATTGATGTAGTATGACACCATTTTAACTGCCATGGCTCAATGCTAGGGAATCTGGGAAATGTAGTTTTAAAAGGAATTTAGCCAAAGAGTTATGTTGCCTCAACAAACTACAAATACCAGGATTCCATAGCATTGAGGCAATACAGTTAAACTGATTTCAAACTACATTAATTCTACAGTGTAGATGTATTCTCAGAAGGTAGAATACA
The DNA here is from genome assembly GCF_025583915.1 of Anolis sagrei ordinatus. Taxonomy (NCBI): domain Eukaryota; kingdom Metazoa; phylum Chordata; class Lepidosauria; order Squamata; family Anolidae; genus Anolis; species Anolis sagrei. Next base: position 81,666,269 of record NW_026846588.1, read on the forward strand.
TCTATTGGATTGTACTCAGGGGGGGGGGGGGCTCAACCATTACGCAAAGTAAGCCTTTGCAGTATAGTTTATTTTGTCCAGGGGCGCTCTTGAGGCACTCTTGGGGGGAAAATAGACCTTGACATATGCGAGTTGTAGTGACTGTGATGTATAGTTCACCTACAATCAAAGAGCATTCTGAACTCCACCAATGATGGAATTGAACCAAATATGGCACACAGAACTCCCATGATGAACAGAAAATATATATCAGTGATTGGTTGGGGGGGGGGCACCATAATACTGTTTGCTTACTATTGAACATTACCTAGGGCTGCCTCTGATTGTACTTCTACAGAAATACTCTTTTCTTCAACAAATTGGACTTTAGAAATAAACAGAATCCATAATTCTACCACAGTAGCGATTGATTTCACCACTGCATATCTTAGTCCCTGGTCAGGAGTAATGTCTGAAATTTGGATTTAGGCAAATGTAATAAACTGGCCTTTGCTCTTCGTTACATTGCTTCTATCTTTCTTGGGTTATCACCAGTTCCACTTCAGACTGGGTACTTCAAAAACATTTGAGGGCACGTTGCTCTTAGTGCCTTGTAGAAATCATCTTTACAATACTGGAGATTAAATTAATTGCTCGTGTTCTTTCTAGCGCCCTAGCAATTCTCTAACAGCCCATACCTCATTAAGACAGGCTAAAGTACTACATTCCCCAAAGACCACTTTGTCCAAAATGGAACGTTTTTGGATCCTGATTTTATTTTATTTGGGGGGTGGGGGAGGTTTGGATTGAGGAGCTTACAACTTAAGAAAATTAAAACCATTTTTTAAACTGACCTTACACAGTCCAAACATGTTCATGTTCTTATTGCAATAGGATTTCACTGTTCCGCATTGGCATGAAAATCCATACTTACAATTTGGAGGTATAATTGCAGCTCCAGGCTGAAATGTGGGCTATGCAATGATTTTTTGCTTGTTTAAAAGTAAATCAGTCCTAATTTAGCAACTTCCATCATTACACACAACACAGTATTATTAGGTGGTGCGCTAATCTTCCAGCAAGCTTTTCTTCCATCTAAAGCAGGGCTGAAGGAGATTTTGACAGGCAAAGAGGTGGCAGAAAAACAGGACATTCAAGCACTTCTCTAAGATGAAGGATTTGATCACTTTTCCCCCATCTAAATCTTCTTCAAAGTCTACAATTTGCCACACTGGAAGAAATGAGCAGATGCATACGACCTCAAACAGCCCTTTCTCAACCAGTATCAGTCCAAACAGTATTCCTACCACCTCAAGCTGTGCTCTCTGCTTTCTCACAGATATTTTTAAGCCTGTAAATCTGCTGTAACACTTGTTCTTTGTGGATTAAGTCACTCTGATCTATTCCAACTTGGATACCAAGTTAACAGCAGTTTCTGATTATCTACTTGTCCGGTTTTAGTGGATCCATTTCAATTGGTGTAGCTCGAGGATGTGGACAAGATCTTTGGAGAAGCAATGGCAACTACATGTATCCTAGGCACCTGCCCATCCTGGCTGATAAAGGGGGGTTGGCAAACTGGGTGAAAGTGGTGGTTAATGCCTCCTTATAAGAAGGCAAGATTCTGGTGGGCCTAAAGGAGGATGTCATAAAACTACTGTTGAAAAAACCATCATTGGATTCCACTCAATTGAACAACTTTCAGCCAGTTTCTAATTTCCCCTTTTTTGGACAGAGTCCTGGAACATGTTGTGGCCTCACAACTCTAGATTATCTAGATCCATCACAGTCTGGCTTTAGGCTGGGTCATGGAACTGAAAGAGCCTTGGTCTCCTTAGTGGATGGTCTACGTAGGGAATTTTACAGAAAGAGAGTATCCCTATTGGTTCTCCTGGACCTCTCAGAGGACTTTGATACTGTAGACCATAGTATCCTTCTGGGACACCTCACAGGAATGGGTCTTGGAGGCACTGTTTTGCAGTGGCTCCAGTCCTTCCTGGAGGACTGTTCCCAGAAGATGTTCTTGGGGAACACCTGCTTGGCTTTGCAGCCATTGTCCTGTGGGATCCCGCAGGGTTCAATATTGTCCCCCATGTTGTTTAACAACGACCTGAAGCCATAGGGAGAAATCATTCAGAATTTTGGAGTTTGATGCCATCTGCACACAGATAATATTCAATTCTACTACTTCTTTCCACCTGCTGCTAAGGAGGCTGTTCAGGTCTTGAACTGGTGCTTGGAAGCTGTGATGGTCTGGATGTGGGTGAACAAATTGTAATTGAATCCAGACAAGACAGAGGTACTCCTGGTCAGCCATAAGGCCAAACAGGGTATAGGGTAACAGCCTGTCCTGGACAGGGTTGCATTCCCCTTGAAGACACAGGTTCACAGCTTGGGAGTTCTTCTGGGCTCATCGTTGAGCCTGGAACCTTAGGTTTCGGTAGTGGCCAGGGAAGCATTTGCACAATTAAAACTTGTGCACCAACTGCGGACGTATCTGGAGAAGCCAGATTTAGCCACAGTGGTCCATGCTATCATCACATCTCATTTAGACTATTGCAATGCATTCTATGTAGGGTTGCCTTTGAAGACTGTTTGGAAGCTTCAAGTAGTCCCACAGGTGACAGCCAGGTTGCTCACCAGAGCGATGTATAGAGAGTATACAATTCCCTGCTGTGTCAACTCCACTGGCTGCCAGTCTGCTACTGAGCAGAATTCAAAGTGCTGGCTTTAGCCTATAAATCCCTAAATGATTCTGGTCCAGCTTACCTGTCTGAATGCATCTCCCCCTTTGACCCAGCTAGAACACTAAGATCGACCAGAGAGGCCCTACTCTCACTCCCGCCATCTTTGCAGGTGCTATTGGCGGGGACGAGCCATATGGCCTTTTTAATGGTAGCCCCTCGGCTGTGGAACTCCTTCCCCAGGGAGATCAGATCGGCCCCCTCCCTCCTAGCTTTTAGGAAACAACTTAAGACCTGGTTATCCAAGAAGGCATTTGGTGAATGACAGAAATATGGAAGTAGTTAAAGATAACCTTGGGATTGTTGCAAGGCCTTAAATGTTTTATGTAGTGTTTGTGATTGTTGTTTTATAGTTTATAATTTTAATTGTTTTAATATATTGTCATTACTGTTTTGATATGTGATGTTTTATACATGCAAGTTATTGATTATATTGAGAACCGCTTTGAGTCCCCGTCCTCCCCCCCCCCAGGTGAGAAATGTAATATATAAGTGCAATAAATAAATAAAATATAATTTCAAAATCCTTATAAAGTTAATCCTGTGGTCATATGGCTAGGAGAAAAACATGTGCTGGATTTCCAGACCTCTAGATCTCTTGATCAGAAAAAACTGCATGAAGCACATGGCGAGGAGAATAAAAGAGGGCAAAGGGCTGCTTCATGCATTATAGTGTCAAGACACAGGTGGGAAATAGTGTGCATGTGGAGCTCAATACCAGACCTGTCTGCTGCTGAGTCCTTCCCAAAATGTTGACAATTCACAAATGCAGCTAGCAAAGGAGGTTTGCATTATCAATTCCAGCATAATTTGTAGAGCTGGAGCTGTAAAAATAGGGAGGGAATGTTAAGTATGAGCATTAGCAGATATATGATCATGCTTCCAGCTGAACTCAGTTCTCTGGGAGTGTGGCCCAGCTAGCTTTTCAAATGTCACCTTGTGCTCTCTGAAGACATGAATGCTTTCAGAGGCATCAGATGCTTTTATAGCATTACGGTGCTGCCCCCTCTTGGCATAAGCATTGCACTGTTGAGTACATATGGTTCATTATGGGTCAAAGCTATTTTGTCTTCTGCATTTGGACCACAAGAAATCTTTTAATTACTTATAATCTTCTTCAAGGCTTATGCTGATATTATCATACTCAGCATCCTTGCCAAGACAATAGCTGCAGTCAAGCACCCTGCTGATAAAAGGCTAGCATTCTGGGATTTCAATATTAACAAACAAGGGAGTCATTCAACAGTAGAACAAAGAAAATGCTGAGAACTCAACAAGGATTTCTAAAGTCTATGGAAGATAATTTTTTTTACCTTTTAAGTAAATTGGTAAACAACGGTGGCTGATTATTTCTGTCATGGTGTGTGTGTGTGTGAGAGAGAGAGAGAGAGAACCTAATCACCAAAGAGATTCAGAACCTTGGATAGCTCCTTATAGCCCAACCCAAAACTCTGAGCAGATTAATCTCTCCAGGAAACAAACCACCCATTGCTATTATCCTGCATTTTTCTCCCTCTTGGTAGTGTAATGTGAAAGAAGAAATGGTAAAATTAGAAAGGAGAACACAATAGAAGGGGATGAAGGGATTCGTTGCTTCATCTTGATGTAGTTGGCTAATTTCTATAACTATTTTATGGAAATCACTCACCCAGCTGCCATTTGATTGTGTGTCTGTGTTTATTCACATACATTGCAACCTGTGTGTGATTTTTATTTTATATTAAAAGCATTGCATAAATTAGTATAAAAATGGTAAAAATAGAAGGAGCACAGGTGGCTAAATAACTTTTGACCAAAAACGGGCAACAGCAACAGCATTGTCAGTAGCCTCCAACAATTCTTCCTCCATATAAGAGGCAGGGCATAGTGGGCAAGCATACAGATTTGTCTGTTCTGCTCCACAGTCACACAAGGTGTGGAATTATTTTAAGTAGTGCCGTTTTGCCAGGTTGTCTTTTGATCTGCCCACTCCACTTCTGGGTCTGTTCAGGGACTTCCAAGTTGCCCATTCTTGGTTTGCCCCTGAAGGAAGACCGTCGTGGGAGACCATCCAATTGGGATTTCCTGGTTTAGCTGCCCAGAGGGCTACCCTTGTTATTGCTGGGGGGACGCCAAAAGGCATAAATTTTTTCATTTGTTTTCTAAAGTTAATGCATCTATCGAATAGAACAGTATTTGATAGATGCATTAACTACCACCACTGCACAGCCCCAATGCCACATCAATATGAAACCATGGAATTCAACATAGCCACAGCTTTAGGATAGTCTATTGATTATTGTTTGTCTTTCTATAACCAATGTACATTTGATTATATTCTAGATGTAATTTATGGGGGGTTGCCTTTTGAAACAGTTTGGAAACTTCAGAGGGTCCAAAATGCTGTGACCAAGCTGCATGACAGGGAATGTATCCAACCCTTCTCCATTGAAGCAGCTTCACGGGTTATCATCTCATTTCCAGACACAATCCAACACACTGCTTATGTCCTTCAAAGAGGTTTAGTTGGTCTCCTTTTTTCTTTCCTTATGCCAACAGACCTTTATATTCAGATAAGCCTTTCATGGGGCAAAAAAAGGGTTTTAATAGAGTTGATTCTAGCAAGTAATCTCTGTCTTATACAACCTCAATCGCCTCAGCTAATGAGTGGTTTGTACTAGAGCAGTGGTTCCCAACCTGTGGTCTGTGGACCACCAGTGGTCTGCAAGAACTAAAATATGGCCTGCAGGCTCACCGTTACTATACCGTTGCAATGAGAATGACTGGTATCGCGAAACCCTCTTATAGTGTCATGGCTTATTAAATATAGTTTTCTGTGGGAGAGAAGATGGTGACTACCAGATGACATACGTTTTGTATCAGAAACTAGAGCTGATGTGATCCATTCAATTTAATTTTCTGAATCAATGCCCCAAATCATCAAATTGAATCTAAAGTTGACCAAAACTTATTCATAACCGTTTCGGTGCTAATATTGGAGAGTGGTGCCTGGTCAAAGTGGTCCCTGGTCAAAAAAAAAGGTTGGGAACCACTTTACTAGAGATATATGTAGTCCGTTGTTTCCTTTTCAGATGGTAAACTTAGATGAATAAATAGAAGCACCATTCACCATTCTCTTCTCCTCACATTGTGTGATATCTCCTTTTTCTTCTTTTTCTCTTTAATTTTGACTGTGTTTCTAATTCTGAACACAAATGTGTGCTGGAATGGCTCTTACTAGCTGTAATATATCTGGCAGATTCCAGCTAAGGAGGGCTGTAAACAGGGATTCTTTTTTGAGCTGAAGTAAATAAGCCTACATTTCTCATTCTCCTTTGATAACTGAATTAATAGAATAAAAATGAACCAGTCTGTTTTAAAAATATTTACATACATCATCACAGTGTTATGAAGCCTTTGTCAAGAATAACTATGCAAAGTGGGAGGGAGAGCTACAAAGTGGCATGTTTATAGCTTTATTACAGAATTTATAAAGGACTAGAGTAAAAGTCAGTAGTTATAAAACTAAATAACGGGACACTACACAGATGTGCATTCATTTCACTTTCTGAAATATCAATAGAATTTCTGAAAGCAAAATAATTGTTGAGAAGCTAGCAAACATTAATATCACCAAAATGATATTAGACGAAGATGGCAGTAGTATTCAGGAACTACTGCAATACAAAGCCTCCTGCAAACAAGACACCAGCATTAATTCTACAATAGATATTGAACAATTCCAAAATAAATACTCCAGCAACCAACTGATTTTCACTGAATTGCTTTGGGTTTCTTCTTCTTCTTCTTCTTTTTGTTTTTGAAGAATAAAACCTTGACTATTTGACTCAGTTATACATTTGGTACATCACAAATAAACCAGCATTTTATTTGCAAAATGACTAGGAGCTACCCATCTTCTTGTTTTGACAGAATAAGAATGCCTTTCCTATGAATAACTGTAATGAAAAAATGTATTTCCTATAGTCATACAGTTAACTATACATATTGTGCCCTGTTTGTATTTATCTGTCTCTCTTATCAGTTTAGCTACAGTGAGCCATGGTTATTCTGGTTTATCATTATATTGTTGCTCAGCAAGTACAAAAAAGATGCAAAGAAGAATGGTAAAGGTGGAAGCTGGAATCATTTGATTAAAGATATGATTCAAACAAGCTGATACCATATGTTATACAAGGGCAACTTCGCATTGTATTTGAGAGCTAAACCAGTCTTTTTTTAAACAGTCTTTCAGTTTTTGCTGACTGGGGGAGTACAATGAATGTTGGTGTGGTTGCAATTATTTTAAAGTAATGTTTGTACATGGTTTGTATTTTGTGCTTTTCTGCTTTTGTATTTTGGGATGCTTTAGCTATATTTTTTCAATATAGAGTGTGAGCTGCTTTGGGACTTTTTTGGAAGAACACTGCAATATAAATTTAGTATTTTTTTCATGTCAGGCGTGACTTGAGAAACTGCCAGTCACTTCTGATGTGAGAAAATTGGCTGTCTGCAAGGACGTTGCCCGGTGATGCCCGGATGTTTTTTTTTCATGTTTTTACCATCCTGGTGGGATGCTTCTCTTATGTCCCCGCTGGAGCTGATAGAGGGAACTCATCCATGCTCTCCCTGGGTTGGATTCGAACCAGCAACCTAACCTTCAAGTCATCAGTCTTGCGGCACAAGGGTTTAACCCACTGCACCACCGAATTTAGTAAATAAATAAATCCAACTGTGACTGTAGAATGACAGCTGTGTATCCTATTGAAGCTGTTATTTAATGGCTATTGGGGACTGAGAAGGCCATCTTTGCAGAACTGAGCTGAGCAATACCTGCATGATGATGAAAAACCTTTATCCTGTCTAGGAGTCAGTCTGTCTGTCTGTCTGTCTGTCTATCTATCTATGGATTATGTGATTTTAAATGATTATATTGATATGTTTTAATTCCATGTTTCAATGTTAAATGATATGTTTTATGATTTAATTGATAATTGTATGTTTTCGTTATGTTAGGTTCTGTATGTGTGGCATTAAATTTTTCCATAATTATGTTGGAGATTGCTTTGCATCCCCCGCTGGGGTGAGAAAAGCAGTATACAAGTAAATAAATAAATAAATATCTTACTAATATAAATTCAATGTCTGTCTCCCTTTCCTCCTGAAATGGGTTTCAAGGCAGTGTCAACCTCTGGATCACTCTTAGACAACTACCAGATGCTGTGGGATTGCATTGATTACTTCTAAAAGAAGGCTCAATTCAATTCCACTTTTTATTGATTCTGCACAAATCCCAAATTTGGGAGGAGGTTCCTATTGCAAGTTGTGCTAAGCATTATGAGGCTTTTGTCATCCTGTACCTTTTCTCAGTGCATATGAAGAAGAGTGTAGAATTTCCCAAAGGGCTTGGAAGAAACTATTGGTAATGTAAAGTGTGGGCAAAAAATGAACTACTTTTTTGTGAAAACCTTTTGTGATGAAAATGGCCACAGAACATCAAAAAGACTCCAAAATAGCAAATGCGACAGTAGGAACCCTCTTCCAAGCTTTGGGGATTTCGGCTTTTTCAGGTGCAAAGTAATTTTGACCACACAAATTAAGGGGAGAACATGGAGAGCCTTGAAAAAGTTCAAAAAAGTATTTGGGTCACATTTTCCCCATTCCTGCAAATGAACTGGTACATAAGGGATTAAAATCTGAGACAAAAGAAATCAAAAATTTAAAGCCAGGAAAAGAAAAAAAAACCTAGATTATCACAAAACAAACAAGCTGAATAGTAACACAGTCCTCTGTGAATAGTTGCACTGATATTTATTTATTTATTTATTTTTGGTGTCAGGAGCGACTTGAGAAACTGCAAGTCACTTCTGGTGTGAGAGAATTGGCTGTCTGTAAGGACATTGCCCAGGAGCACTCAGATGTTTTATCATCCTATGGAAGGCTTCTCTAATGTCCCCACACAAGAAGCTGGAGCTGACAGATGGGAGCTCACCCTGCTTCTGGATTCAAACCGCCAACATTTTGCTCAGCAGTCCTGCTGGCACATTTCGTGAGATAATTTCTTGAGATGATGAGACTTCAGGCCCCAGGAGTTAGAGCTGAAGCTCTTGATAAATTCTTGTTTAGCTTTTCCTGTTGGAATATACTTTTGAAGTTCTTTTGTTCAAAGATAGCCACCCAGAAGTTTTTTGTGAGATAAGGCATCCCGTGAAATAGATGAATCCTCTCATTCGTTCTTCAAAATTGACATTTCTGAAGTCAGATTTGTGTCCATTTTTAGTGTACAAGGAGTCTGACCTTATTGTCCCATGCAGCAAAGCATTGCCGGCATATGTGCCTTATAGTGAGAGATGAGTAAGTATACAAGCCCTTAAAGTTATGAATAACGTTACTGGATTCTATAATCATTTTTCCAGTGTGAAAACAACATCAGTGTTGGTATCTACGTCTGCCTCAGAGGTTGGCTTTTCTTCAGAGAGGAGGAGAGAAATGAAATTTTGTACCTTCATGATCCAAGCCTCCTCTAACAGTGGGACAAATATCAGAGTCTTTGATGAATATCTCATAATCCAGGCAGGCTCATCAATGAAGATAGCATTTTAACATTTAGAACAAGAATGGGCAGGATTCCCAGAGCCTTAAAAAACTGAATTTTTGGACTCAAATAATGCAACAACTATCTAAAGCATGGAGAAAATCTCAGAGTCATGAGATATCAGGGGTGTGGAGCCATTTTAACCATAGAAGAGGTCTTCCTTTAAAATAAGTTAATGGGATGTGACTTCTAGGTTATCTGTCCATCTTCTGGGCTTAAAACATTCTACGGCATCTCACAAATCTGATAAAACATTTCCATGCTCTCCAGAAATAATTTATGGGAGTTTTAGGACAAAAGAAATTTTTATTACTTCTTGTAGGGTTGGGCAATGGGGTGGCAGCCCTTCAAGGTCTATGAGTGTCATTCCATCCCTTAGTCTCCAACAGCTGTTCATTCTTGATATGGTTTTCTAATTGAACACTTTGAACTGAGCTTTGGGACAAATTGTTATGAACAAATCGACCAGACTATTGGATTCTGCTTAGTTAGCAGCCCTTTGAGCAATCTGTACTGGTAAGAAGCCAGAGGAAACGTGGAGGCAATACAAATAGCATAGCTCCAGCCTCCTTGCCTTGCAGAATTCACCACACAGGTTGAAGTGTCACCGTAGGACCTTCCTGTTCAAAATCAATGGCTGCGTTTTGGATTCTTTCCATCTGCCCTGTTCTTGGCATCTGCTTCAAATGCAAACTTTCATTAAGATTGTTCGTGCTGTATTTAATAAAATAATAGTAATCATCTATGCCCTTTGGACAATTCCTTATAGGAATTAGCATGAATTAATTCAACTGCTGAGATCAGCATAGCCTTCACTTCTGTTATTTTTTGAAACTCCACAGAAGGACATGATGTGCCAAATTATTATTCATCTGGAAGTAATGGCAGGGCTGCATTTACATACAAAAAAAACTAAGTTGTAAGAAGGAGCCTCAGCAAAATGTATTCAGGTATATTTATATGACTACATTAAAGTGGGGTTGATCTGAGAAGAAGGTGGAAGACATTGAAGAGTCATAAAGGCATATTTTTAAAACATGCATAGGAGACACTCAATGAAAAAGATATTTTTTTCCGAGACATTTGAGGTTCATCTCTAGTTTCTTTCACCCTCATGCATCACAATGAGCCATTTTAGTCCTTCAGAATCATGTACTGGAATTGACGCAGAACTAAATGCTGTATATTTCAACATGATCATTTAAAACTTTGTAAAAGCTCATATTCATGTTGGTTATTCCTCTCTAAACTGACCTTATTAAATTAATTATTGAATATGTAATCAAGATGTAGGTAAATCCCATTGCTTCTGTGTCTATTCTGGTTGGCACTAACAATAGAATTTATGCCATTTTACAGATACAGGAGTCTTGTTTGTTTGTATATAGATTGATAGGAGATGGGCTTACCATTGCTCTGTCCAATATAATATACTGAGATGCAAGAAATACCCCATCCTATTTTTTTTATTTTTGGTGAACCACAAACCAAGAAACAGAAGTAATATTCTGTGGTTGCCCATACCTTGACCTCAAGGTTTATAGTAGGAAGAAATTTTTAAGAGGATTAGAGAACTGTGGTGTTGGAGGAAAGTGCTGAGAGTACCTTGGACAGCGGGAAAATCCAACCAGTCCATACTTCAAGAAATAAAGTCTGACTGCTCATTGGAGGGAAGAATAGTAGAGGCCAAGATGAAGTACTTTGGCCACATCATGAGGAGAAAGGAAAGCTTAGAGAAGACACTTATGCTGGGGAAAATGGAAGGGAAAAGGAAGAGGGGCCAACCAAGGGCATGATGGATGGATGGGATCCTTGAAGTGACTGGCTTGACCTTGAAAGAGCTGGGAGTGGTGATGACCAACAGGGAGCTCTGGCGTGGGCTGGTCCATGAAGTCACGAAGAGTCGGAAACGACTGAACGAATGAACAACAACAAAGGGAATAATGTCCAATAAATCCTAATGCTAATCAAAAACAACATATTAATCCTTCTTCTAAATATCAGCATGCTGCAATTGAAAAATAAGAAAAGATGCAAAAAAATAAGAAAAGATACAGTTTACCCAAGGGAATTTGTTTTTTTAATAATAATAATAATAATAATAATAATAATGGTAATTCCACATATGTCATCTTTTTTATTGGTTGCTTTCATGCATGGCTGATGGGTATGTGCTGAAAGTACCAATAATTATTGGCATGCTAATAGAGACAGACTTGACAGAAAGGCTAGAGAAAGGTCTATGTTTGCTTCCATATTACTCTTCTAATTGCACTTAGGAAAGCGTGGGATTTTAAACATGTTATCCTGGTAAAGGTGTCAAAAGAGTAACATAAGAATTCTGGTCTGTTAATGTATTCTACTTACTGTATATCCTTGAGTATAAGCCTAGTTTTTCAGCCCTTTTTTTAGGATGAAAAAGCCCTCCTCAGCTTACACTCAAGTCACGGTTATTTATTATTTTACTCTGTCACTATTATTATTATTGCATTTATTATTTTGTTCTATTTATTTTTATTAAATTTATAAGTTAACTTTATTATCATTATTATTATTATTATTATTACATTTATTATTTTACTCTTTTATTATTGGGAGGATAATTAAGCACATTTACATTGAAGGAGTTAGAATAATGGTTTAATCAGAGTTGGACAGTCTTATCTTAAATTACAGTTTTATATAAATATTCAAAAACATTCAACCTACTGATGCCTCAATTAATGTAATTTTATTGGTATCTATTTTTATTTTGAAATTTACCAGTAACTACTGCATTTTCCACCCTCGGCTTATACTCAAATCAGTAAGTTTTTCCAGGTTCTTGTTATAAAATTGGGTGTTTCAGCTTATATTTGGATCTACTCGAGTATATACGGTAACTGTTCTAAGCTCCAGCAGACAATAAAGCTTGATCATTTGAATGAACATCTGTACCATAATAGTAGCATCTAGCTTTTACTCCCAATACAATAAAATTAAACTATACTTACTTTATCTAGTTTTTTGGCTTCCAGTACCTAGTTTTTATTTGGCTGTTGCCCAAGAATCTGCTATAAAAGTGGCAGTAACAATAGCAGGAGACAGGAAGCAGGAGATTTAGGGAGATGACTTCTGTCATCCCTGTTTTACAAGTACCTCTTCATGACATGGCCTGAGACCAAGACACCGAGATTCAAGCTGTAACATTTTGTCTGCTTGACCCATTCAAGTCAGATTCAGTGGCATGAGGCTCTATTTTAGTCCCACGCACACTCAGCATGTTGTCTTTATCTGTGGGTTCTGAGAAATAAAACTACTAACTTTTCTGAACATCAAGAAAATCCCACAGAACATCATGAATATAGGTCCCTTCAGTGCACAGAGATCTTGTAGCACCTTTGAGACTAACTGAGAGAAAGAAACCACAGTGTAAGTTTTTGTAGACTTAGTCTGCTTCTTCCGACACATGCTCAATGCATCTGAGGAAGTAGGCTAACTCTACGAAAGGTTATGCTCCTATTTCTTCCTATCAGTTAGCCTCAAAGCTGCTACAAGATCCTTTTTCATACTGATCTACCAGACTAACATGACTATGATTCTGAATAGTACCCCTAAGTTCACATAGAAGTAGTCAATGGTTGAGATTATATATATAGTGGCTTCTTAATACACAAAATTGTATCACACAAAAATTGCAGGGCCTTGGTTTTGATATTCCAGGATGGAATATAACACATTGAATTGCAAAATTCACACATTTTTGTGCTCTCAGCTGCAAAATTTCTACCAGGGGAGCGGAAACACTTGAGTTGGTCCTTAGCGTTGTCCAAGGTCCTGAAGACTAAATCTTTCTTGGACAGGGCTGATTCCTGAGCCTAATGCTTCCAGTCTTGTTTGGAGCATTAGTTCCCCATAACAACACAGATAACTATGAACCAGGATTTCTTCTTGGTGCCAGCATTGAAAAGAAGCCAGCCAAAACAGCAGAAGAACATCTGTTGTACATTGCTTCAGGGTCCCTACTGGGCTGAAAGGCCATAAACAAATACTTAACTTCTTTAAAAATGGAAATTTCAGGCTGTGTGGGGAAACTCTAGCTCCTGCTACCACTGATGTTTTCAGCAACTGCCTTATGAAGATTAATCCAGCCAAAGGTAGTAGCATAGATGGCTAGTTAGACACCTCTCCCCACACTAAAAAAAACCCATTAGTGCCAACTCTCTAACACACTCCTGAATTCAAAAAGGAATATTTTTGACATAAACCTTAGTCAGGCACTTTAAATGTAGGTTAAATAAGCATAAATGGAAATGGAAGTGCTATTCCTATTTTCTCCTGGTGTGTTTCTGTCATTCTTTTTGAATTAAAAGAGATTTTCTAAAGAGGAAAGATCCCTTTTCCTCCCACAATGCAGGATGCAAATTTTGATAAGTAGCTAAGCATAGAAGACTGCTTCAAGCAATAAGGTGGTAAAGAAATGCTTTTTAAAAGAAAAAAAATCAAGTTATAGATGGCTGAATCTGTGGATGCAGAATATAATAATAATAATAATAATAATAATAATAATAATAATAATCTTTATTTATACCCCGCCTCCATCTCCCCAATGGAGACTCGGAGTGGCTTACATGAGACCAAGCCCAACAACACAACAAAATAACTAAAATCAAAACACACACGATAACTTGATAAATCACATAAAACATAAAAATACATTGAACAATATAAAATTAAAATCAGTCATAACACAGTGATTGCAACAGTGACAGGGCTGCATGTACAGAATAAAATTCTAAATCTAAGAAACTAGAATCACAGGGTGAGATAGGGATGGAGCAGATTATTTGTGAAGGAGAAATTCTTCGGACATCAGGTCAAGAAAGGTCTTCGTACAGGAGAGGAGAAGGTATACTCTAGGGACAAATGTTGAGGGGTAGCAGCAGTCTCAGATTATATGGTTGATCACCAAAAGTGCAACGGAAGAGCCAGGTTTTGAGACTCGTCTTAAAGCTTTCTAAGATGAGGGCTCACCTAATCTCATCAGGCAGTGTATTCCAAAGTAGAGGGGCTACTGAGGAGAAGGCTCTCTCCCTTAATCCATGAATATGGAGGGTCGATTGTACACATACAAGGTTGATTCACACAATTGTGTCTTGTTGACAGGCTTGCCACAGTCAACTGATTGGCTACCAAGTAAACCGAATATTGGACAAGAGAGGATTGCTGGTCTGAGCCAGCATTCTTATCTGACAGCAGCCAGATTAATAACAGGAGTGATGCTCGGGGAGCATACAACTCCTCTGTTGCGCCAGCTACCAGGCACAATTCAAAGTGCTGGCTTTAGCCTATAAATCCCTAAATGGTTCTGGCCCAACTTACCTGTCTAAACACATCATCCCTTATGAACCTGCTAGGACTTTAAGATCATCCGGCGAGGCCTTGCTCTTGATCCCACCTGCGTTACAAACACGTTTGGTGGGAACAAGAGACAGGGCCTTCTCAGTAGTGGCCTCTCAACTATGGAACGTCCTTCCTGGGGACATTAAATTGGCCCCCTCCCTCTTAACATTTCAGAAAAGAGCCAAGACTTGGTTGTTTGAGCAAGCATTTGAAAATGCAAGGTAAAAGACATAGGAATTTGAATGACTGGATGATGAGATGGGACAATGTTTTTTATTAAGAGATGCAAATGATCTATGATTTAATATTCTTGTTATGGTTTTATATGATGTGTTAAAGTTTTTAAATGTTTTATGGTGTTTTGGGGCATCGAATTGTTGCCATTGTAAACCACCCTGAATCCCCTGAGGGCTGAGAAGGGCGGTATACAAATACAGTAAATAAAATAATCATAATAATAATTTACACTCCATTATTTTTTCTTGCTAGGACAACCGTGAACAATGAAGAGAGGAAGCGATAGTCACCATCTCTATGGTTCTAACAACTAAAATCATGCCCCTTTTGCATAACCTCAATGGTTAAAAAATATTCTATTGACATTAAGGGAGAATTTTCTTCTAGGCGGTCTTGTCATGCCATGGTTGGGAAAAATTAGTTCTGACTGCACTAGGGGTGAGAGAGATTAATCTCTCCCTATATGCTCTGTAATGGGAATAGAAAGAAAATCTATTACTGTACAATAGGCTTTCTGACACCCAAGAAATCCCTGTTCAAAAATCTCTGCAATAAGGATAGAGCAGCTATAAAGATTTTTCACAGTTTGTAATTTCTTGTCTTTGGAGGAATCACAAAATACAAAACAATATAATGACAAAATGTGCATTCACATTCAAATACATATTTTGTCATTATAAGTATTGTTTACTGTGTGGAAAGTAGTATCGGTGGGTGGATGGGTGGATGGATGAATGGATGGATGGATGGAAGGAAGGAGTTACACAAAAAACAGGCAACTTTGCCTGTTTCTGCACAGAGTAATTCCCCGCAAGATTTTAGCAAGAGGTCAAATTTTGCTAAGAATTTCTCTCATTGCAAAGAGAATACAATGAAGAAGATTCATCACAGCATTGTTTATTTTTCTATCATAATTTCTTGAAGTAAAAAAAGGGGGATATGCATTTGATTTTATCAAATGGTTAGCAAAATAGGTTTATGTTGAATTATCTCCTTGAATAGAAGCATTGCATGACAATGGGAACTGGCATGCTCTTTTCTCCACTATATTATTATTATTATTATTATTATTATTATTATTAACACAAAAACAAAATATGTCACAGCAAATGAGATCTATATGCTGGATTTCATATCACAAAATCACAAGTTGAACACTTCCCAAGCATCTACGACTGTGTGACGTATTATTATTATTATTATTATTATTATTATT
This sequence comes from Anolis sagrei ordinatus, assembly GCF_025583915.1. NCBI lineage: Eukaryota > Metazoa > Chordata > Lepidosauria > Squamata > Anolidae > Anolis > Anolis sagrei. The sequence goes on from NW_026846588.1 coordinate 81,682,401, forward strand.
ATTATTATTATTTGAAACAGAACAATATGAGTCCACAGCAGGCAAGATCACTCTGCTGGCTGTTGTATTGGATCACACGTTGGACATGTCTAATAATAATAATAATAATAATAATAATTATTATTATTATTATTATTATTATTATTATTGTGGTATTTGTATACCACCCTTCTCAATCCCGAAAGGGACTCAGGGCAGTTCAGTGTTGGCAACAGTTCAATGCCATTGATAAAACATCAAAATTGACCCTCCAGGTTTAGTGCACAAAAACCCAAGATTGGGAAATTCTCCTATATGAAACTGTGGGCAATATAAACTCATAATGGGAAAAACATGGCCCTCCAAAAATCCTGGATTGGAATCCTCATCATCTCCCACCACCAGATGGATCACTGGAGTTTATGGGAGTTCCAGTGCAGTGACTTCTGGAAAACCGCATGATCCTCATCTGTAGGGCAGATAGTACGTACTAAGCCAGATAAACCAATTACCTGATGAATCTAAAGCAACTTCCTGTTTTCACTAGTTGTCTCCAAAAATGCTTCAGAACGGCTTCTCCTCACCTGGGATTCAGCAAAAGTGTGTCACTTTTATATGCACTTGCATTTCCCCAAAGTCTGTATACTTTTAATTCATTCCATAATTGGATGTTGCCCATAAAAGACACAAAGATAAAAGATGCAACCATTGAAAATCCATTACCTGCCAAAGCTGTCTTTGGGTGCTCTTACTGCTTCTGTGTAGCTTTTATTGCTTTCTCCTTTTTCTTCACTTTCAGGAGGAGCACTTTAAGTTGCTCTCTCAGAAATAGAGGTAGGGGGAGAAAGTCAAATACATCTCTAAAGCGTTCTCTTCAAATCATTATCTCCACAAAGGAAGAAAATGCATTAGCATGGGCAATATAGCATACAGCAGGATATTCCTTGCACTTCACACACATTTTTTGCGTGAGAAAGCTTGTATCAAAAGGAAACCATAAAAATTCAGAAACTTGGGAGGGAGGGAGCCGGTACAAAACAAGGGAAAGAACTGAGAGGAGGAAACATTAACTTCTACAACACTGCATGGCAAAGCTATTACTGTGTATACTTGTGCTCCAAAGCTGTCAAGGCCCCATGAAGGCAAAGGGCACATTGCCAAACAGCTTTAGGGACACTTACACTAAGTCAACTGAGTTCAAGGAAGGTAAGTCTGCTTAACTTGGAGTTGGATTGTCACAAGAAATATTCATCTCAAGGTAGACCCAGATGTTTGACTCAATGTTTCCAATCAGCACCTGGTCTTTAATTGTTGTTATAACCTACAAACTTTTGTTCAGAGTTCTCTGTGAATCTTGCAGTTCATTCATTTGTGGGTTTCTTTTGCTACATTGTGTGATGCAGAGGAGCTCAAGGTATTTAGCAAGCTGTGGTAGATGTATAAATCTCCCCTTACCTGAAGCCAGAAGAAGCAATCACTTCAGGTGCATTGTCATACTGTGTAAATTAAGGCAGAGTGTCTATTTGTGATGCTTTTTGTGTTCTGGGTAGACAATAAGCATCCATTTCAGTAATCACCCATTTTCTAAAGGCAACTAGCCGAATACAAGTGAAGGTCAGGGAAGAATCTACCAACCATTCTTATGCTCTACTGATTCATTGCAGCTAAAATGAGAACTGGCATGATCTGGTTTTTGGAACTTTTCCCTGTTATGGCCCATTAAAAAACCTGCTGTGGACATATATCTCATTTATAGTCAGTCTTTTTTCCCAATGAATCTAAAGCAGACTACAGTCAGATCTCAAACCACAAATAATGATGCACCCCCCTTTTTTTCACCCAAGGGAATGTCTCTCTTGGAATATCTAGATCATCCAGTATAAGTCTATGATTAACTTCCATACAAGGGCCAAGGAATTCCTAGAAAAGGCATAATTAATTGATCCTAACAAGGCATACACTATGGAACAAAAATTGAAAATATTCCTGTTCCTGGTTCAAGTGTTTTTTTCTGTATAATTGTGTGGCACTTATTTTTAATGTAGTTGCTATACTTCAAAAACTTCATTTTTGTGGCTGTCGCAAACTATGTTGAATTAGCTGAGACTCTATGAGATAGTCATTGAAAAATTATAGCAATATGCACTGTGGGATGACCCACAGAAACAAAGTTTTGCAGTGTACTGAACTTTTTTCCATGTTTTTGTGATAGAACCAATTAGGAAATGACATTTATAACCTAGGAACAAAAATCATGTTACATAGTGTAATCAAATCTGCAAACAGTGAAACCCACAAATGATGAGGGTCAACTATTTTTGTATTTATTTACAGTATTTATATTCTGCCCTTCTCACCCTGAAGGAGATTCAGCATGGATCATAATGCACACATACACAGCAAACATTCAATGCTGGATACAGGACAGACTAGTAGACCAAGACACCATTGTCAAATGGTTTGATTCTGCAAGGCTTTGGGCCATTGTTTACAATGGATTTACCTTAACAAAGGGAACATGCTAAGACAATTGAGTTGTTTCCACTTCACTTGTGGCCAGAAAAAGCTGTTTCAATAACGTTATTTCTATTTTTGTCAGATTGCTCAGGGATGTAGCATTTTATTTCTCGTCTGCAAAAGAAAACTATGTTCGCTCATTGCAAGTGCTTCTTGCCCTGTTTACAGTTGGAGCTGAGGGCATTGAAGTACAAAAAGTGAGGAAACCAGGATAAAGGGAATCAAAAGAATGAGCCAATAGGGAAGTTACAATTGAGGATTAAATACTGCCTGTATATGCATTTCAAAACAGGTTCTCTTCTTTTCCTTCTTTCTGTTTTTCACCACTATCTTTTTAAAATGCAGTCACTACTTTGGAATCAGGATGTCCAACATAAAGCCAAAGTGAAACTGAACTTATTTGAGATTAAATTGGGATGATGGAAAGCACACAAAAACTCCAGCATGTTAAAAATAGGASTGTATGGTGAGGGGGAGTAGATATAAATAAACAAAAGCTTTACCACAGTTTCTGAATCAAAATAAAGCCTGCAATATAATAAAATATCACTAGGGCTTGTGTAACAAGTAACAGTATCTTTACTTCCRTTCAGACGATCAAACAGGGCAACAATATATACAGCAGTCTCTCTGAATTCACACAGAGAACAGAGGGAATAAACAGTCCCTTTAAACAGTCTTTAAATATATGCTTCATGCCTTAGAAATGATCAGGATTCAGAGAGTTGGCAGCCATTTCCTTCCTGGCTGTTTCCAGTCAGCACTCTCTTCTCTCTCCGAGATGAAAGTGGCAGTTAAAACCGTTAGTCTCAGCAGCAAGCCAGAGACAGTAGCCAATCAGAATTCTGGCTCCTGGCATGCTCAGCCAATCAGCTACCGACACATGCCTCTCCAGTCAACCCACCACATCGTGGTGTCATTTTACAAATCCCCACATGTACATCTAGCTCAGTGTCTGTTTCCATTGTCATATATTCAGTGCTGTTCTGCCACTTCCAACAATTCAAATCTATTTCAATTTTATTTTTAAGTATGTTGAACTTGAACATGAGAATCTCACAAAATGTAGCTAAATCTAAAATCACACATTCTATAAATGGGATGGGGATGGGAACAATTATTGCCGCCAACTCCATCCCCAAATATCATTTTGCTAGCTTCGCATCGTGGTTTGATTATTATGTATTTTAACAGGATAATTTTGTTCTAAACCACAGTGTTCTGTTGTCCATCAAACTGTAGAAGGCATCATGGAGAACAAATTACTCAATATCCATTTAATGGCTCTTTTTTAACAACCTTCGTAAGTATTTTCCCTCATTGTTTGGTGTTACATTGAATTCAAATAAAAGAATGTTTTTCAAAAAGCAAAGCTGGGACATTTTCCTACCTAGAAGGAAAGTAGTTTCACTTGGGCTTGAAAGCTTTGGTTCTATGTCTGAAACTTCCATTAGTCACCTCCTGACAAGAAAATCTTCTGAGTACATAATTCTGGGAATGAATTTTATCAGTCTGTGAATTAAACCCCTAAAGGCCCTGAACCCATTATGTTATTAAAATATTGCACAAAATACTTGTTTTCCTTCTTACACTTCCACAAAAAGGAACAATTCTTCATGTTCATTTTTCATGGTAAGTGGAAATTGAAAGGCATTTCTCATCTGTAAATGTCTATCCAGACGTTGATAGCTGAAATCTCTTTTACCCCTTCAACTATCAGAGATTTCAGTCTGTCTCCGAAAGTCCAAGTGCAGGAGGGTGGAAATCTATCAGGAAAGCCCAAGTGAACCAATGACAACTTATAACAAAAAGCTCGTCTGTCAGCATTAAGAATGGTCTCCAACATGAAATATTGCTGATTTTAAAAGGTCAGAGATTATGGCTTCACAAGCTCGCTACAGCTTCTTTGGAAATCCCTCCAGGAAGGTATCCAGACAAGCAACAAAACAAAACAGCTTGATCTGTTTGCTCTGAGCTAAACAGTTGATAAATGAATAAGGTGAGACAGGAGGCACTGAGTCAAGAGAATTCTTCCTTTTTGTGGTTTTCATGTAATGGCATCACTACAGTTGGTATCTCCCAGTGTGATAACTCATGTGAACGCCTCCCAGACCAGACTACAATAAAGCATTAGCACTAGAAAAATTGACTAAATCAGCAATTATATATATAAAAAAATCCAAACCCAGCAGCAACGAAAACAGAGGATGCAGACAAAGCCACATGATTTAGTATTATTGTAATTGGCTAATAATGACAGCTCTAACTGAATAAGCTTCCTAATGCACATGTGCAATAGAAAATTCAAAAAGTAAATTAGCATAGAGTTTAGCCTTGAGATATATTGATACAGTGCATGTAAACTGTGTTTACAAAAAATGTTTTTATGGTTTTTGCCCAGCTGTAGGATTTTTAAATTTTAAAATAATACAATTTAAATTAAATGATAATAAATTTTATTGACCATGATTTTGGTGTCACTCTCTTCTAATAGTGTAATCTGGAGCATGCCACAAGACTTGCAACCCCGTAGTGATGCTGCTGTTCATGTCATCATACACAAATGCAAGGTCAAGCTTGTTGTAGTACAGCCTAAGGCTGCTGGGTTTACTGATGATTTAGAGAGGATTGTGGGATTTCCTGGAGCACAAAGTGATGAAGATTTAAGTCAGGGAAATTATGGTTCTCTCTGGAGGAAACCTGATTCAGAAAGTGCGGGGCTTCAAGGTCAGTCAGAGGAGCCAGAAACTGCAACATTAGATAAGGAGTTGGGTGAAGAGCTAAGTGATGTGGAAGGCTCCCAGGGAAAAACACCTGGAACTACAGAGATCAGCAAAAGTCTTTGTTGACAGATTAAAGCAGAAAATAGGCAGCACTGGCCAGAGCGATTATGTGGAAAAGTTTGGGAGAGAATTCATGGGGAAAGAAATGACTTCATGGGTGTCTATTAATTAGCAAGTTATTTACCTAAAGGTAAGTTCAGGAAATGTAGCATTTGAGTGAGAAGCTAAGCCTAAGTTCTCTGGTTCTTGTTTCAAGTAAAGCCTTAGTTTTGGATTTAAGTATCCTGGAAGTTTTCTATGTTCTTGTTTTTATATTCCTGCTCAAGGTTTACTAAGTATACCTTTTGCTTGTGGACTTATGCTGTAATTGTGATTTTATTTTTTTTTTGCTATTTCTGGACTGTGTTGCTTTGGAATCTGCATGAGACATTTGAATTACTGTTCGATCAACACCTATTGCTAACCCTTTTTAGATTATACTTCCTCTTTATTCCTGATTTTTCATATATTTCATGTGTTTTTACAATAAACTCTTTGCTTATACTCTGGATGCTTGTGTGATGCTGTGGTCATAGGTGTTCCCAGGCCTGGAGTACAACAAAGCTAACCATTAAGGAGAGTGAAGCAGCAGATGTTCATGGGAATAGTACGGATAGAGCTGGACATGTTTCACGCACACTTATGTGTTATCCAAGCTACCTCACTGGTCTCAGCCAAATTAGAGGACATTGTCCTGTTTCCCGTATTAAAATGGGTTTTAGGTTGCAGACTGGTCAGAATTACAATGGAATTATAAGGGTGGGATATCGTATTTCCCTTTAACTCAGGAAACTATATTTGGGGACTGTTTTCCAAAAGAACTAAGAAATACTCTTCAAGAAGGCAGAATTCCCACCAGCTGCTGCCTTTGAGAATCAAGGAAGAAACTTGACACATGAGGATGATAATTTGAAATTTAAAAACAAAAACTCTTCAAATAATCCTGATTCCATCAATCAAGTGCTTGTCAAGGTCTGCTGTGAATTCTCTAGGAACTTCCAGCCAGTTATATAATAGACATTTTTATATCACCATTAATGAAGCAACAGCTAGCTGCAAAACTTGGATTAATTGCCTTTTTTCATTTTCCATGAGTCAGGATAGAAAGAGGCTGGTAGCTGAGATTGCCTGATACAGAATGTACAAAGGCAATTTGATTCCCGTAATTAGACAGTTTGACATTATTATTGAAACACTGGTGTAAAACAACAGACTGCATACACAATGATAATGGGGAATTTCAAAACGATGTTTCAAGAAGTTGCTTTGCATGCACAGTTGGCCACTTTTAAAAGTTTAACAACACTAGCTATTTCATTATTTGAATACTGACACATGACAAGCTCGCCTTACTTTTCAGGGCCTGAATTATTTATCATTAATTTAGAAGACCAACATAAAATGAAAATGTATAAACATCTTACTCAGTGTGCAGGTAACCCCCTATGCACACATAAAACTCTATTTTTGGACTTTATTGCATTTAAGGATGATGCCTAAAGAAACTGACCTATTTCTCTGACTTGAAAGTATCAGGATATGGGAGAACTAGAATTTGGGACTAAGGCCCCTTCCACACAGATGAATAAAATCCCACATTATCTGCTTTGAACTGTGGCAGTGTGGACTCAGATGTCCCAGTTCAAAGCAGATATTATGGGATTTTGTACCTTGATATTCCTGAGTTATACGGCTGTCTGGAAGAGCCCTAGGACAGTGGACCTCAACCTGTGGGTCCCCAGATATTTTGGCCTTCAACTCCCAGAAATCCTAACAGCTGGTAAACTGGCTGGGATTTCTGGGAGTTGTAGGCCAAAACACCTGGGTACTCACAGGTTGGGAACCACTGCCCTAGGAAGTCAGGGTGTATCTTCACTGACCACTGATTCAGTGTGCCACCTCTAGCTGCTTTCAGACTTATGATTAGACATAGGGGTTTTGCTAGTGAAATTTGACCAAATGACAGATAGACTAACAAACCATACTACTCTGCCTGATAGGGTATGTCCTGCATATTTTGGAACAATAGATTTAGCTAGAGAAAGAGTGGGCAACTGTGGTAGATCTGGAGGCCATATTTTTGTCTCTGCATGGATTCAAAAATGTCCTAGGATAAAGTAAAACAAAACCAAAAACACAGAAAGTTCATTGACTGTTTTTTCAAATTGAGTTTTTTTAAAAATACATTGTGGTTACTTAAAGGTGATTTGATACTCCAGGGGGCCAGAAATGGTGTGATTTGGAAAATCTGAAGTAGTCAAAGGCAATAACTAGGGGCCCTTCCACACAGCTCTATATCCCAGAATATCAAGGCAGAAAATCCACAATATCTGCTTTGAACTGGGTTATCTGAGTCCATACTGCCATATATTCCTGTTCAAAGCAGATAATGTGGGATTTCATTTAGCTATGTGGAAGGGGCCTTGGTCTTTTTGACATGGGGACACTAGATTGCTCTCAATCCAGCTGTCTATACTTTACAAATACCAACGATCACTCTGGAGTTTCCTGGAAACTCCAGAGTAATTTATCATATTCCTAGATAGATATTTAGATAGATAAATATCATAGCTATTTATCATAGATAGAATCATAGAGTTGGAAGAGACCTCGTGGGCCATCCAGCCCAAACCCCTGCCAAGAAGCAGGAAAATTGCATTCAAAGCACCCCCAACAAATGGCCATCCAGCCTCTGTTTAAAAGTTTCCAAAGAAGAAGGCTCCACCACACTCCGGGGCAGAGAGTTCCACTGCTGAATGGCTCTCACAGTAAGGAAGTTCTTTCTAATGTTCAGATGAAATCTCTTTTCTTGTAGTTTGAAGCCATTGTTCTGTGTCCTAGTCTCCAGGGCAGCAGAAAACAAGCTTGCTCCCTCCCCCCTATGACTTCCTCTCACATATTTATATATGGCTATCATGTCTCCTCTCAGCCTTCTCTTCTTCAGGCTAAACATGCCCAGCTCTTTAAGCTGCTCCTCATAGAGTTTGTTCTCCAGACCCTTGATCATTTTAGTTGTCCTCCTCTGGACACATTCCAGCTTGTCAATATCTCCCTTCAATTGTGGTGCCCAGAATTGGACACAATATTCCAGGTGTGGTCTAACCAAGGCAGAATAGAGGGGTAGCATTACTTCCCTGGATCTAGACACTATATGCCTATTGATGCAGGCCAAAATCCCATTGGCTTTTTAAGCTGCTGCATCACATTGTTGGCTCATGTTTAACTCGTTGTCCACAAGGACCCCAAGATATTTTCCATACGTACTGCTCTCAAGCCATGCGTCCCCCATTCTGTATCTTTGCATTTCTTTTTTTCTGCCTAAGTGGAGTATCTTGCATTTGTCACTGTTGAACTTTATTTTGTTAGTTGTGGCCCATCTCTTGAATCATGTCTCCTCTCTTGAATCATGTCTCCTCATTTTGAATCCTGCTCCTGTCCTCTGGAGTATTGGCAATCCCTCCCAATTTGGTGTCGTCTGCAAGCTTGGTCATGCCTTCTAAGCCTTCATCTAAGTCATTAATAAAAGATGTTGATCAGGACCAGGCCCAGGACAGAACCCTTTGGCACTCCACTCTTCACTTCTTTCCAGAATGAAGAGGATGCATTGGTGAGCACCCTCTGGGTTTGCCCATTTAACCAATTACATCTAACAGTAGTTTTGCCTAGTCCACATTGGACTAGTTTGTTTGCCAGAAGGTCATGGGGGACCTTGTTGAAGGCCTTACTAAAATCCCGGTATGCTACATCCACAGCATTTCCCGCATTATGATAGATTAAAGGCTGGAAGCAACACTTCTGCTGTGGAAGTGGCCATATGTTGTCTAGATTGCTTATAGTGGGTCCAAGGTTATAAAGTTTTATTTGGTCATATAGATATAGGGAATGGCAGTAAAACTGCGACCTCCTACAGTGGTGGTTATCAACCTGTGGGTCCCCAGATGTTTTGGCCTTCAACTCCCAGAAACTTTAATAGCTGGTAAACTGACTGGGATTTCTGGGAGTTGTAGGCCAAAACACCTGGAGACCCACAGGTTGAGAACCACTGATCTACCTGATAAATGAACATAAATACAAGACAGAAGAATAAAGACTTGCTAAGAAAAAAGGCAGAATAGTTACTGGGGGAAAGAACAAACCTGTGCTCCTACTTCTGATCTAAGGTCTGAGATTTGTCCTGATCCTTCTAACTTTCATGGAGTTTCATCTTCATTGCAAAGGGTCTCTCTCTCCTGATGTGACTTAACCTTATTCCTTAATCAGTTAAGGCAACATATTACTGATTGGATGCTGCTTGGTTCAGTGCCACTTGATCATGGGTTCAGAGCCACTGGATCATGATTGACGTTATAGTCCCAACAACATAACTTAACCATGGCCCATTAACCCAATTAAGATTGGCTGGGCTTTACAGTCCGTCCTACATGCTTTTCCTCTACATATAATGAAATAAATTAACCTCAAAGATCCCAGTCTTTCTTTCTGTCCCTTTCATTCATTTTCTTAGGCATGAAAGAACATTGCACTGAAGGTACTTTCAAGTCTTCTCATAAAAAGTGTTGTAAAAATGCAAGTTTATTGTTATTAATAATCATTTGGACGTGAAATCCCTTGCACAGCACTACGCAGTGACATTTAGAATTTTCCACAGGAATAAATTGACTTTGTAGATATTGCTCTGGATGAGTTTTACTTCCCTCTAGCCTGAAGGTACTTTCATAGAGAAGAGAAGGATTATTGTCTCAGTGTGATGTTTGTTTTATTGATTGTAATTTGTAATTTCTGATGGATTTGGATGGTTGCATTAAGGTTGTCTTCAAGTTATTTATTTTAAAGCCATGTGAAGTCGCAGGAGAAGCCCAAAGAAGATTCATTTTACCCAGTGTTTCTTAATAAGTACAAAAAAAAGGATAGCAATCAGTCAAACACTTCTAACGTCTTTTACATAAACATTATCCTGTATTAGTCAAATTCATAATTCATAATGTTAATAAACTCCCTTTCTTTTTCTCCCTATGTATGCAAATGATTGCTTTGTACTCCTATTAGGTATGTTGCATAAAAAATCATTATGCCGAAATAACTGCACCATTTAAAGAGGCATGCAATTGCTCTTCAGAAATAATTTATAACAATGGGCCTGATAAAGTTGGGAAGAAGTCCATCTAACTTAACAATATTGACTAGTTCAACAGCCTTAATTAAATTGCCATAGAATGAATGTTCATTGTACAATTGTTCATAACCAATATTATGCAATATTATGGGCAAAAAGAAAGAAACAAACAGTTCCTGGCACAGAAAGATTTTAAAAAGGAGAGGAGGGAGGTTCAGTGAACAGAGTTCTGCATCAGGATTTGGGAATAGTTTTGAACCAGGACTGATGACTTCATCCCAGGGGATAAGTAAAGCATTGGGAATTGTTGTTTATCCCTTAAGCTTCACAGAAACCCATTTTGAAATTAAAGGGATGATTTTCCTACCTCCAGCCCATTGTTTCCGTCTTTCTTTCTAATTATCCATTTGCCTTCTCATCACACAGGAGACATATTTCTCCTCCCACTCTCTCCTCCCATTTTCTTTGGATATTACAATTTCTTTTTATAAGTAAAGATAGCTCTCAATCCAAAAAGTAAGTCGATTTATTTTACATTTAAAAAGAGATACAAATTACAATTTTTTCCTCCTCAGTCCCAAAATAGTAATGGTGGAAGAAAGGAATCAGTACTGCCAATCACAACTCCTCCCTCCATGATGACGTCATTGTTATGTTTGCAAGGGGGGATTCCCATCACAAATATGGCATTTTTACACGTCTCAGTGCAGGGAATTGAAAAAGAAATTGATTGGCAATCAACCAAGGAAGTGTAGGAAAAAACACACTTTAGAAATGGCAAAATAACTAGAACCCACTGTACAAGCTTGCATCTTTTGATGGGCTCTGTTGGATGCAATTTCGTAAATGCATAGAAATGCTGATTTTATTGCATGTGATGAAGTCCTGAGTGATAAAGGTTCAACCCCACTGATCCATGTAGCTCACTGTATGACTTTTGGCCAATCATCCCTTCTCAAACTAACCTGCCTCACAAGGAGAATAAAGATAGCAATACATTTATGAGGTGCTATGTACCCCACCTTGAACTTCCTGTGGGAAGTGTGAGATACAAATGTAATAAATCAATAGAAATTAGCGTGTTAATGGAGATAGCTTTGTTAAGAGCAGCAAGAACAACCCACTCCACAAACCACAGGGAGGCCTTTTTTTAATTTTCCACTATAATTTGCAAATACATGCACTAAAAAGAGAAAAAGTAAGCAAGCCACAATCTATCTATGTAATAAAAGTGACAATATGTATTTATGTATTTATCCATGTATATTTTTTCCAGGATGGCTCCGACATCCAGAGAGCTGTGTGAATCCCACTGCCAATGGAACTCGACCAAATTTGGCACACACACCCATCATGATCCAACTTAAAAACTGTTGAGGTTTTTAAGGGGGGGGGGGGTTGGTGATGGGATTTGAGTCCACCACACAAAAAGACTGACCCACCTGACCAATTAACAGTAGACCCACACTTCTACCCACCCAGATCTACAACTAATGGAGTTCAACATTGGGCAGATCTGAGGCTGAGGTCAAGAGTTCAATTAATGAAGACAAGCCAGGGAGTACAAAGCAAGGTCAGGAGCAACAACAAACAATAGCCAACTCACTGTTCAGTAGTCAAAGGCCAGGAGTTCAATTGCCAGGATCAATAAGTCAAAGGCCAAATATCGAAGAATTAAAGTAAGAGTTTGAAAGCCAGAAAATCAGGAATACAAATTCAATTCAAAGTCCACAAACTGAAGCCAGGAGTTCTATTGTCATGGCCCAGAAGTCAAAGCCAGGCATACAAACAGGGTCCAAAGCAAGAGTACAAGAAACCAAGGTCAGAGTCCAGAATTACAACCAAGGGAAAGCAGAGCCAAGGTCCAGAACAAGATTTTGAAGTTGTCTACTACTCCACAAAGGCTTCTTTATATAGAGGTCTCAGCAGAAGCTCATCTCCTCCAGCCTCCACCTCTAATCACTGGAATCTGTGCCCTTTTCCTTGTTCAAAAGCTGATTAAAACTTCACAAGTTTGCTGGAAATATTGGGAAGAGTTTCCTTCTGCTAGAGATCTGCCCCCAGTAGTAGCCAAGTCAGATCAAGCAAACTGCTGACCATGACGATCTCCAACCCAAGGACTAATCAGGACTTATCCTGCTTAGCTTTTAAGATCAGGTGGGATCTGGTACTTTTGATGTGTTTAGGCCAGTTGCTTCATATAAACCAGGCACCCTCAAACTCTATCCATCCAGCAGTTTGTGCCTCCTATTCCTAGAAGTCCTAACTAGCTTGTTCAATGGTCAAGAATTCTGGGAGTTGGAGGCCCAAGCAGGTGGAGGGCCACTGTTTGGGGATGCCTGGTATAAACAGGCATCCTTAAACACCAATAATAATAATAATAATAATAATAATAATAATAATAATACTTTATTTATACCCCGCTACCCCGCTACCATTTCCCAAGGGACTCGGTGCGGCTTACATGAGGCTGAGCCCACAATACATCAATACATGCAATAACAACAATACAAAGCAAAATACAAATACTAATACAAAGCAATTAAAAATAAAACTCATACATAAATAGCATAAACATTGAACAATAGCACAAAACACATTTAAAATCTATGGCTGGGCCAAATGTAATTAAAGTTACAAAATATAATGCTGGGCATGAACAAGATAGAGGAGGTAGGGCATTAGTGGAAATGTACAAGCAATCCTAAATCAGTATAAAGTGCTTTTAGAGGACATAATGCTAAGGGTTCATTATTCCGGGAAGGCACACTGGAACAACCACGTTTTCAACCTCCTCCTAAAGACTACCAAAGTTGGGGCATGCCTGATGTCCTTAGGAAGTGAGTTCCAGAGACGAGGGACCACCACCGAGAAGGCCCTCTCTCTCGTCCCCATCAATCGCGCTTGCGATGCAGGTGGGAGCGCGAGTAGGACCTCTCCAGATGATCGAAGAGATTGTGTGGGTTCGTACACAGAAATGCGGTCACGCAGGTAGGCAGGTCCCAAACTGTTCAGAGCTTTGTAGGTAAGAACCTGCACCTTGAATTGGGTCTGGAAAATAAATGGCAGCCAGTGGAGCTCCTTAAACAGGGAGTTGACTGCTCACTGTAAGGAGCGCCAGTTAACAACCTGGCTGCCGCCCATTGGACCAACTGAAATTTCCAAGCTGTTTTCAAGGGCAGCCCCACGTAGAGTGCATTATAGTAGTCCAATCTGGAGGTGACTAAGGCATGGAGCACCCTGGCCAGATCCGCCTTCACGAGGTATGGTCGCAGTTGGTGCACAAGTCTTAATTGTGCAAAAGCCTCCCGGCTACCACCAACGCCTGAGCATCAAGCGTGAGCGATGAATCCAGGAGGACACCCAAACTACGGACCTAAACAACCATCAGATAAACTTCCAGAAGTCATGAGAACGCTTTATATTTATATTGGCCTCTATATCCATGGATTCAGTGTTCACATGGTTCAACCATTCAGAGTATCCTAGAAATCCCAGCCAGCTTACCGACTGTTAAGAATTGTGGGAGCTGAAGTCTGAAACACCTGGAGGGCTGAAGTTCATCCATGTCTGACCCAGACATCCAAAAAGCTCTCTCTCTATATATATGTGTGTGTGTATACATATATGTATGAATGATGGATTTTGGTATGCATCGGAGGGGAGTGTCCTAGAACCAACCCCCAGCAAGGGCCCACTGTAATAACTTCTGACCCAAAGGAAACTACCTCATCCTTAAGATATATGGCTGAACTAAAAAGTGTTTCTTAAGATGTGCTGTGATGTCTAATAGGTTCCAAATATTGATTTTTTCCTAAACCAATCTCAACTTTAATATGGAAGCTGAGTGTACATTTCATTGATTATGTTGTATAAGACATTCTACCTCTTTTTTCCACCCAAATCTAAATCCCTGAACATCAGATTTACTACATTCCAACATTTTCAGACATGTATTGTTAGTTTAGATTTCTCTAAAGATCTAGTTATTACCTCTAAGAGTACAAGAGATGATGAGGTGCTCAAAGCTGACGGCCTATAAGTGCAAACCAAAAGCTGCTATAATTGCAAATGCTGCAATTCAGCTCTGGTGGGTAAATTGTATATAAACTGCAAGATTGAAAATTGTAGAAATTCTCTGAGCCTATTGGCCAGTCTAAGTTTCAAACCCGTTCAAAAAGGGATGGTTCTCTATTTTCAGGTCATGATTACTCCAGACAAGACCCTGAAGTTTGCTAAAGTTCAATTCTATGCAGATACACCAGCTTTAATCACAAAATTACTCAAAAAAGCAAAAGCACTGGTTGGGGCTATTAGGACATAACCACCCTGGGGAAAGACCCCTTATACACAGAGAGTAAACATTTTGAAATGTACATAAAGACACCCTTCTGAGAGTGTTTATGATTGAACTCAGTGGGGCTTACTTCTGAGTAGGCAGGCATAGGCTTGTCAGTTTCTTAGGATGCATCTACATTGTGGAATTAATGCTGTTTAACACTATTTTAATTGGCATTTGTAAAAATTTATGTCACTTTTATCCCGCCCATATCAGCCTGAAGGCAACTCAGGGCGGCATACAAATCGGCAACAATTAGATGTCATATATAAATACATACATTGGTTAAAAGCAACAAATCACACCGTAGTACATTTAAAAACCTTCAAAGCAATGAACAATAAAAATTATAAAAACTATTTTTCAATTCCTCAACCATTTCCATTGTCTTAGGCGTTCCTAGTTCATATTCCAATTTGAGTTTATCTGGTCGTGCTTAAGTTCCAAACGCTTGCTCAAAGAGCCAGGTTTTCACTCTTTTCTGAAAGGTCAGGAGGGAGGGGGCTGATATCTAATATCCCTAGGCAGGGAGTTCCACAGCTGAGGGGCCAAGACAGAGAAGGCCCTGTCTCTTATCCCCTGCCAGACGTGCCTGTGAAGCAGGCGGAATTGAGAGCAGGGCCTCCTCAGATGATTTCAACTTCCTAGAAGGTTCATAGGGAGAGATGCATGGCTCAATGTTATGTAATTCTTGGATTTTTATTTTGGTGAGCCACCAACATCCTTTGGTAGAGAAGGCTAAATACCTTGTAACCTTATTTATTTATTTATTTACTGTATTTATATACCACCTTTCTCACCCCTGGGGGGGGGGCTCAAGGTGGTTTACAACATACTAATGGAAAAAATTCAATGCCAACATACAGTGCACAAATAAATCTTAATAACTAATTACTACATATAACTATGAACTTAAAATCAATTAAAACCATTAAACATAAGACATACATTAAATTTAAACATTCAAACAAGCATAAAATCATCCTAATATAAACATTAAAATCCCATGATCCAGAAATCATATACCATAGCCATTCCAAATTGTCATTGCACATGTTCCTTAATTTAACTGCAATGGCTCAATGCTATGAAATCTGCAGCTCCCATGTTTCCATAGCATTGAGCCATGGCAGTTAAAGTGTGTCAAACTGCATTAATTCTATAGTGTAGATCAGGCATCTAAAGGGCACAATTCCTAACGGTTCTGGCCCAGTTTACTTATCCGAATGTATCTCCCGCTATGATCCACCTAGGGCCCTAAGATCAACTAGGGAGTCCCTGCCCATTTTCCTCCCATTATCACAATTGCGGTTGGTGGGGACAAGGGACAGGGCCTTTTCTGTGGTGGCCCCTCGACTGTGGAACTCCCTCCCATGCGAAACAAGTGAAGTCCTGGCTATGGGATCCGGTCTTTGCAGACTGGGCTGACCTGCTGGCACGATGGCTTTTATGGAACTGACTGCCCCTTGGATGATGACTTAAACCGGCGACTGTTGACTCTTGAATGTTTTATACTATTTTATATTGTTTTATTGTTATATTGTACTTAAACTACTTATTTATGTTTTTGGTTGTTGGCACCACGGGGTGCCATTTTGTTAACCGCCCTGAGTCCCTCTGAGGAGGTCGAGATAGGACGGTATACAAATGTCCAAAATAAATAAATAAATAAATAATAACTAAACATCCGGTAAACCGGGTAGGATTTCTGGGAGTTGAAGTCCAAAGCATCTGGAGGCACAAAGTTTGCCCATGCCTGGTGTAGAAGCACCCCTACTTGACTTTCAATGCAGTTAATAGTTCAATGCAATTAATCTGCATTCAGAAACTGGATTATATGGCAATGTAGATGGGGTCTCAGGCATAGTGAACCAGTGATTCTTCAAATGTTTTTGTTCTACAGTTCCCAGAAGCTCTAGGAAGCCTTGCCATTGGTGAAGCATGTGAGGAAGTGCAGTTCAACACATCTAGAAGGTGGTATGATTCATATTTCTGATGCTGTTCAGTTATTGCACATTTTTCTTAGACGACAGGAGAAACAAAAAGCAGTGAAATCGTTCGAAAAGTGCCTGTCACTGAGAGTCAGTGCTAAACCTGCCTTGTGGGGGATAAAACCCAGTTCTACATTCAATGGATAAAAGAGGTTAGTGCTTGCTGAGATACATATCTGATAGATACACGTTATCTCTTTCCCCCTTTTAATTAGACTGGAGAATGGTTCAATGCTATCTCTTGTTCTTTAATTGACCTCTAATTTCTGCAACAGCCCCGCTAGAATTCAACCAATACCAAAGTGCTCTCATCACATTTTAAAGGACTATTTAAAGGACTATTACTTAACTGCTCATGTGCATTGACAGGATACACCTTATAGAATGTTGTAGCCAATTAAGTCCCTTTGATGTGTGGATAATAAAAGTTAGTTCATTAATTTATCACATTTCTACCTCACCTTTTCTACAGTGGACTTGAGTCATACATGGCTCTCCTCCCTCTACCCTTTGTTCTTACAACAAAATTGTGAAATAGAGCAGGTATCGAGGCTCAGTTTGGATACACCTATGTTGCAGAATTAGTGCAATTGTATACCATTTTAATGGTCATGCTAAGGAATAACAGCTTTTAAAAGCCAATGGGATTTTGGCCTGCATAAATAGGAGTATAGTGTTTAGATCAGTGGTTCTCAACCTCCCTAATGCTGCAACACTTTAATGCAGTTCCTCATGTTGTGGCGACCCCCAACCATAAAATTATTTCCATTGCTATTCATAACTGTAATTTTGCTACTGTTATGAATCGTGATGTAAGTATCTGATACGCAGGATGTATTTTCATTCACTGGACCACATCTGGCACAAATATCTGATAAGCCCAAATTTGAATACTGGTGTGGTTGGGGGGGGGGGATTGATTTTGTCATTTGGGATTTGTAGTTGCTGAGGTTTATAGTTCACCTACAATCAAAGAGCATTCAGAATCCCACCAAGATGGAATTGAACCAAACTTGGCACACAGAACTCCCATGATCAACAGAAAATACTAGAAGGGTTTTGCGGGCATTGACCTTGAGTTTTGGAGTTGTAGTTCACCTACATCCAGAGAGCACTGTGGACTCAAACAATGATGTATCTAGGCCAAACCTGGCACAAATACTCAATATGCCCAAATGTGGACACTAGTAGAGTTTGGGAGAAATAGACGTTGACATTTGGAAGTTGTAGTTGCTGGGATTTATTGTTCACCTCCAATCAAAGAGGATTCTGAACCCCACCAACAATAGAATTGGGCCAAAATTCCCACAGAGAATCCCCATGATCAACAGAAAATACAGTGTTTTCCAATGGTCTTTGGTGACCCCTCTGACCCCCCTCACGTCCCCCACAGGGGTCCTGACCCCCAGGTTGAGAAACGCTGGTCTAGATCCAGGGAAGTCATGCTACCCCATTATTCTACCTTGGGAAGACCACACCTTTAATATTATGTCCAGTTATGGGCAACACAATTTAAGAGAGATATTGACAAGCTGGAATGTGTCCAGAGGAAGGTGACTAAAATGATCAAGGGTCTGGAGAACAACTAAAAGAATTAAGAGCTAGGAATGTTTAGCCTGCAGAAGAGAAGGCTGAGAGGAGACATGATGGCCATGTATAAATATGTGAGGGAAGTCATAGGGAATAGGGAGCAAGCTTGTTTTCTACTGCCCTAGAGACTAGGGTGTGGAAGAATGACCTCAAACTACAGGAAAGGAGATTCCTCTTGAACATTAGAAAGAACTTCCTGACTGTGAGAGCTGTTCAGCAGTGGAACTCTCTGCCCCGGAGTGTGGTGGAGGCTCCTTCTTTGGAAGCTTTTAAACAGAGGCTGGGTGGCCATCTGTCGGGGTTGTTTTGAATGCAATTTTTCTGCTTCTTGGTGGGGGGTTGGACTGGATGTCCACGAGGTCTCTTCCAACTCTATGATTCTAATGGAATTTGGAGTTTACAAGGTCTTTAGCATCCTTTCCCCAAAAGTGCTGTTGCCTCACTAAACTACAGCCACCAGGATTCCACAGCATTGAGCCATGGCAGTTTCTTTGGTGGAAAGATAACCTACAGTAATCTAAGTAGTAAAATATAAATAAATCAAAAGAACAGGAGTAACTGTAACATCAGATTATTTTCAAATGATTTTACAAATGCTGAAACTTTGCTCCCATTCTTGTTGCAGTTTTCCCTTTCCCCTATAGCCAAACAATGGAGGAAGAAAATCATTTCAGGTCAGAGAAGAATGGCATCTCTTTTCCCAGCAGGCATCAAACAACCATAGTTTATTTTCTGATTACCAGTCAAGGGATATTTCTGGAAGACAGTATGAGATTAAGCTTATTTTAAACTTTACCACAGCAATTGACCACAAAGAATGAGAGAACTATGTTAACATCAGAGAAGAGGAGTAATTGATTTAAGTTGCAGTCTTAGGTCAGGAACTAACCAAGCAGAAGATAAGCTGGACTATTCGAATTACAACCACTCAAGCACAGGAAGCTGAATCAGTGGAATTGAAGAGTAACGGTCAGTAGAAAAGTAAAAGAACACCAATAGTACAACAAGCTATACAGCTTGGTGTAGTGGTTTGAATGTGATTCTGGGAGACCAGGATTCAGCCAGGAAAATCTAGAGTACATCTACACTGTAGAGTTAATGCAGCTTGACGGCATTTTAGCTGCCATGACTCAATGCTATGGAAGCATGGGGTTTCTAGTTTTACAAGGGCTTTAGACTTCTTTGCCAAATAAAGGTCAGGAACTAACCAAGCCTCAACAAACTATAAATCTCAGGATTCCTGCCAGGTGTCTGCCCAGGTATAAATATATTCTAAGGGAACAGAAGACCCCTTCCACACAGTCATATAACCCCGAATATCAAGACAGAAAATCCCAAAATATCTGCTTTGAACTGGGTTATCTGAGTCCACACTGCCATATATTCCAGTTCAAAGCAGAAAATGTGGGATTTTATTCAGCTGTGTGGAAGGCGCTAGAGTTACCATTTTCATTTCAGGACTAATTGTCCCCTGCCACGCGTTGCTGTGGCCCAGTCTGGTGATCTGGAAAATAAAGTAATGAGAAAGTGCTGGTTTCTAATATATGTAATTTCTTTCTGCTTGTGGGTAAACAGTATTTCTTGCTGTTTCTTTGTCAGTGTTGATGTGGAGATTGTCTGGTTTGCCTACTCTGGAACATGCAACATATAATTGTCCTTCTTTAGGGTCCCTTTCAAATCTATGATACTATGTGTGTGTGTGAATCATATATATCTTATATCTATGGCTGGATGGCTCTTTGTCAGGAGGGCTTTGATTACGTTTTCTTGCCCTGGTGAAGGGAGTTGGACTGGATGGCCTTAAGTATTTTCTGTTGGTCATGGGGGTTCTGTGTGGGAAGTTTGCCCCAATTCTGTCATTGGTGGGGTTCAGAATGCTCTTTGATTGTATGTGAACTATAAATCCCAGTAACTACAACTCCCAAATGTCAAGGTCTATTTCCCCCAAACTCCATCTGTGTTCATATTTGGGTATATGGAATATTCGTGCCAAGTGTGGTCCAGATCCATCATTGTTTGAGTCCACAGTGCACTCTGGATGTAGGTGAACTACAACACCCAAAGTCAAGATCAATGCCCCCAAACCCTTCTAGTGTTTTCTGTTGGTCATGGGAATCTTGTGTGCCACGTTTGGTTCAATTCCATCATTGGTGGAGTTCAGCTGCCTCTTTGATTATAAATCCCAGCAACTACAACTCCCAAATAACAAAATCAATTTTTTTAGTGATGGTCACTTCTTGGGTTAGTAGGTGTCTTGTGGCCAAATTTGGCAGCAATTCATCCAGTGGTTTTTGAGTTATGTTAAACCCAACAAATGTTACATTTTTATTTATATAGATTGTCCAGCAAATTCCTGTAGTAGCAAATTGAGAAAATAATAATTTTCTCTGTTCAAGATCAAATGTAGAGAATCAACACTGACATTGCTTTCTTTTCTTTTCCCTTTGTCTATAATGCTCTGAAATTCCTCTCTTGGAAAAAGAAAGGCAGGGTTGCACTTCAGTCTTGCTTTCAGTGGAGCCACAGCCAGTATTGCATGGTAGCGTTCAGAAGAAACAGCACGTTTTGTACTATTTAAATGACTTGTCCACTCATTTTGAAATATCTCTGTTTCTGATGTTGAGATTTTGAATGACAGTCCTCTTCCATTGACACTGACCTGCTGCTCTTATGAAGATGACAGAAGGGTGTTCTGGCAGGTGATGGAATACCGTTCTGTACCGTGAAAGATGAGCAGATGCATTTGATGTGAACCGTGTTGCCAAGATGGATATCAGGAACAGACTTGGCATCTGTGAAGTTTCTAAATCAAAGTGAGAAGTGAAGCCTAGTTTTGTACAATTGTACCAACAGGACAAATGATAGAACAAGGATGAACATTTTTTTGTGTGATTCATTCTAGACAACTATTTTTCCCATATAATTGTATTGCAAAATATATGAGAAATGGGGAAGGGTATGAGAGTGGATATAGAACAGGGGCATTTTTAACATCTTGCATCTTCGGGCCCTTCCAGACAGGCCCTGTATCTCAGGATCTGATCTCAGGTTTTCTGTTTATCCCAGATTACCTGGCAGTGGGGACTCATATATTCCAAGTTAAAGCAGAAAACCTGGGATCAGATCCTGCGATATAGGGCCTGTCTGGAAGGGCCCCAAGTCGTCTTCTTCCATTGTTATCTAATACAAAAATGGTTTCTATGATGTTAAAAAGTAAAAGAAAAAAGGAAAACATTGATTTTCTAATCCAAAACAGATGGATAGAAAAATGAGTGTATAGTGTTTTGAAACAAAGGAGATAGAAAAGTTGAGAAATGGAAAATAGAAAGCCCTAACTAATGCTTCCTACCCTGTCTCTGCTGTCTTCTTCATAATAAAAAAAATATTCTTTTTGTCATAAAACTTATCTCTGGTAGATTAACTTTTCAGGATCCTTTCGATATCATTTATTTATTTATCATATCAGGAGCAAACCAAGGGATTTGAGAAAACACAAAGTTTAAAACTTGGCATTCTATTAAATGTCCTTTGACCAGTAGCTGGCCACTTGGAGTGCCTCTGGTTGCTATAAGAAGGTCCTCCATTGTGCATGTGGCAGGGCTCAGCTGCAATGTAATAGGTGGTCTGTGGTTTGCTCTTCCCCACACTCACATGGACTCCATTTTGTGGCCCCATTTCTTAAGGTTGGCATCTCATGGTGCCAGAGCGCAGTCTGTTCAGTGCCTTTCAAGTTGCCCAGTCTTCTGTGTGCCCAGGTGTCTCTCATTTGGTATCAGCCATGGATTGAGGTTCTGGATTTTAGCCTGCCACTTTTGGACTCTCACTTGCTGAGGTGTTCCTGCAAGTATCTCTGTAGATCTTAGAAAACTATTTCTTGATTTAAGATGTTGGTGTGCTGGCTGATATCTGAACAGGGGATTGAGCTGGAGATGTCACTGCCTTGGTCCTTTCACTATTGGCTGCTACTTCCTGGCAGATGTCAGGTGGTGCAATACCGGCTAAACAGTGTAATTTCTCCAGTGGTGTAGGGTGTAGATATCCTGTGATAATGTGGCATGTCTCATTAAGAGCCACATCCACTGTTTTAGCGTTGTGTGAGATGTGTTCCATACTGGGCATGCATACTCAGCAGCAGAGTAGCAAAGCACAAAGACAGATGTCTTCACTGTGTATGGTTGTGAGCTTTGCATTGTGGCCAGGGCCTAGCTGAGAGAGAGATAGGTTGCCATGGTGACAAGCCAGAGGAGGTGGGCGGAGCTTAAGTAGAAAAGGTTTGAAAATGACAGTTTAACTTCAGTCAGGCGGATGAGACCCTGAGGAGAGGAGCAGAGTCAATTGTGGCTCTGTGGAGTAGTGTAAATTCAATTAGTTCCTGGGATTTGTGAATACTGTTTCAGCTAGGAAGCTGAAGGTGGAACCTCGTTAGATTTCTTGAGTAAAAAAGAATCTAACAAGAGAGGGTTTAGAGATCCCAGTGGTGAAAGGCTGGAGATCGTTGGTTGATCTGGTGTAGGACAACCAGTTGTAAATATTCACAATAAGGAACATTGAAATATTAAGGTACCTCACTGTAGAAGAAGTCAAAGAATTGTAACATCATAAATGTATCTCAACTAAGCCATATTTGTAACCATCAATCTTGTGCCAAGTTCAACAGTTTAATATTGCAACAGTTACGCTCTGACATCAATAAACTTGTTCTCTTTTGTGTTTTAAAACCTGCCTCTTCCATTGATTCAACGTTTTGCACAATCCACACTACCAAAGTGGCCTCACAACTCATATAAGGATTAAAAGAGATTATATTAACAGTATTTCTTTACATTATGGCGGCAGCTTAACCTAGAAGTCTCAAATCCTCATTACATTTGTGTGGTGATCCTATTTAGTTGGGATTTCACGCCATTATTTTAATTTTGGAGACTTCCTCACATATTTCGGTGGCAGCAAGTGAACGGCTTCGAATTGTAGTAACAAGCGGTGGGTCGCGGCTTCGCAAATTTGGTGGCAGACGACGGGATTCGTGTAACAACTAATCGAGTGCCTTAAGTTTAATTTTAAAATAAGTTGTGAGGTAAAAGTTGCTGAAAAATGGCTACCAGGCGGCAGAGAAAGCTAGCTGAGGAAAGAGTAGAGGAAAATTCGAGCTCTGAGACAGATGAGCCAATGCCTTTCTCAGAGATGGCTTTTAAGTACAAGTTAGAGATGAAACGATTGGAGATGGAGGCAAAACAGAGAGAATTTGAAGAAAGGCAAAAGGAGAGAGAATTGGAGGAAAGGCAAAGGGAAAGAGAGAGAGAGATGGAATTGAAGAGAATGGAGTTTGAGCTAGAGAAACAAAGATTGGCTTTGTCTCAAACAGCCAGTGAAACCCAGGAGGGGAGATCTGGAGGAGATACCCCAGATTTGATGAGGAAATTTCCAAAATTTACCAAAGACGATGATCCAGAGAAATTTCTAATATCTTTTGAGAGATGCTGTCGAGATTTTGGTGTGGCAAAAGAAAGATGGATGACATACCTAAGGCCACAAATAAGTGGCAAACTTTTGCAGATTTATGGGCAGATGCCTGAGGAATCTTATGGAGACTATGATTTGTTTAAGAAGCAGCTTCAACAGGAATTTAGATTGACTCCTGAATATTATAGATTTAAGTTCAGGACAATAAAAAAAGATAAAGCTCAAAGTTTTGCTCAGGTGGCCTCAAGACTATCTCAACTGTTTGATAGTTGGATAAGAACGTCTGAGGTGGGAGATTTTCAACAGCTGAGGGAACTTTTGAAGCTGGAGCAGTTTTTTCAAATATTGCCTTTTGATATTCGGTGGGTGATTCAAGATCGCAAGCCAGCCACTGTTGTAGAGGCAGCGGTTATGGCAGATCAAATTACAACCTTAAAAGAGGGATTTAAAAGAGAAGATCCACCAAGTGAAAGAAAAGCAAATAAGCCACCATTTTATTCACATCAAACGCGCTCACAGCCAGAAAAGGGTTCTGACTTAGAAAACACCATCTATAGGAGGCAGGGTGTAACAAGACAAACCGCTCCTGAGGTAAAAAGACGGTGCTTCCAATGTGGAGAATTGAATCATATAAAATATCAATGTCCTCTGTTAAGGAAAGAAAAAGCAACCCTTTTTGGTGAGCAAGATGAAAGATACGCCACAGGCAGTACAGGATACTGTTTCGGAAAAGAATTCAGGCTTGGAGCCACAAGAGAAACAATGTTTGTTAATCTTGTCAGGCAGCCCATTTAAAAATTACTTGGAATCCATCAGTATTAACAACAAGGACAGGAAGGGACTCAGAGACACAGGTTCAGAAATGTGTTTAATACATCCTGAAATAGTACCTCAGGAATTTAAGCAGCCAACCTCTGAAGTAAAATTAAAAGGTTTAGGACCTGCTATACCAACCGCAGTCGTAACCTTACCAATAGAATATGATGGATGGAAGGGAATGTGGGACTTCGCAGTCAGTCCTGACATACCATATGATTGTTTAATTGGAAACGATTTGGCTGAGACGATTAAGATCGGGAAGATGGCGTGTGAGGAGAAGGAATGTAACATCGAAACCCCTGAACCAGCAGCCCTGTGTTTTGCTGTACAGCAAGATGAAAGCGAGAGTCCGGAGTCCAGTTCTACAGTTGCTGAGCTTGTTAGGAAGACGGGAGGAGTTGAGGAGATTCGGCAGGAACAAAGAGCCGATAATTCTCTTAAGCCTCTATTCGCTGCAGTTCAAAACACCCAGGTATCAACACAGGAACAGCACTCCGAGTTTGTACTAAAGAAGGGTGTCTTATACAGAAAAACCAAAAGAGTACCATCGACGGAAGGATCAGTGTCAGATAGTCAAATTGTAGTACCTCAAAAATTTAGAGAGCAGCTGATGAGGGTGGCACACGAAAACCCTCAAGGTGGACATTTGGGTGTGAGAAAAACCACGAGGAGGATCACTAGGAATTTTTATTGGCCTGGCATGTTCCAGAGAATAAAAGAATTCTGCCAGTCATGTGATACATGCCAAAGACAAACTACAGGGAGGGATAAGACCAAAGCACCTCTTATCCCTATGCCTTTAATTGGAGAGCCATTCTACAGAGTGGGAATTGACATAGTTGGTCCCCTCAACAAGCCAAGCAGACGTGGCTATAGATATATCTTAACTATGATAGACTATGCTACGAGGTATCCCGAAGCAATAGCTCTCACTAACATCGAGACTACAACTGTAGCTAATGCTTTACTGTCTATCTGGGGAAGGACTGGATACCCCAAGGAACTGGTATCTGACTTAGGGACCCAGTTTACCTCGAAGCTCATGACAAAACTGCTTGAGCTATGCGGAATTCGACATCTTACATCAACGGCATACCACCCCCAAACCAATGGGTTGGTTGAAAATCTGAATAAGACACTGATTAAGATGATGAAGTCGTATTGCCAAGAGAGACCATTTGATTGGGACATTAAACTTCAACAGCTATTATTTGCTTATAGAACCGTCCCTCAGGACAGTACAGGATACAGTCCTTTTGAACTGTTATATGGCAGGAAGGCTCGAGGACCGTTGGATTTGGTTAAAGAATACTGGGAAGCTAGCCCAGTAACAGAACCGGTTCCTGTAGATGATTATTTGAGAGATCTTCAATCAACAATGCGGTTAGTCAGAGACATTGCACAAGAGCATCTAACTGCAGCACAACATCGGCAAAAAGACTATTACGATGCAAAGGCCAAACCAAGAACCTTCAATGTGGGAGACGAAGTCCTGTTTTTGTCGCCCAACAGGACCAGCAAGCTTCAACTAGATTGGTCGGGACCATGGAGAGTCACCAGAAAGCACAACCAAGTGAACTATGACATCTATGATGAACATTTAAATGTTGAAAGGAGAGTCCATGTAAATATGTTAAAACCGTATGTTGTAAGGTCCGCTAATGTATGTTTTGTTGTTGCGGAAGAAGAATCCGGTCCCTTTTCTTTTTGGGAGGGTGATCGTGAACAGTATAAAAATTTAGATCGTGTAAATATGAACATAGAATTGTCTAAAAAGCAGCGTAGAGAAGTCATAGAAGTGTTAAGTAAAGATAGAGAAATGTGGGATCCAGGTATTATTGTTCCATTTAGATAATGTGAAAGGTACAAATAATAAGTTATTGAGATGGAGTTTGTGTTTGCAGGATTTTATGTTTCAGGTAAACGTAATGTAGTTGCGGACGCTTTGTCTAGGATTCCATAGGTTAAAGGTTTGTATAAATGTGTAATTAAAATGTGTTTAACTATAATGTGTTTCCCTTTCAGGAATGTTATGTATATGTACTTATTGTTAAGTAATATGTGAAGTTATTTTTGCCATTCTAGGACTGAGAATGGTGCAAAAATACTTTTTTCTGGGGGGGAAGGTGTAGAGAAGTGTTTATTATACTGTGTTAAAAACTGTGTTTATGCTTTACATTGTAGCCATAGCCTAGCTGAGAGAGATAGGTTGCCATGGCGACAGGTCAGAGGAGGTGGGCGGAGCTTAAGTAGGAAAGGTTTGAAAATGACAGTTTAAAGTCAGTCAGGCGGATGAGACCCTGAAGAGAGGAGCAGAGTCAATTGTGGCTCTGTGGAGTAGTGTAAATTCAATTAGTTCCTGGGATTTGTGAATACTGTTTCAGCTAGGAAGCTGAAGGTGGAACCTCGTTAGATTTCTTGAGTAAAAAAGAATCTAACAAGAGAGGGTTTAGAGATCCCAGTGGTGAAAGGCTGGAGATCGTTGGTTGATCTGGTGTAGGACAACCAGTTGTAAATATTCACAATAAGGAACATTGAAATATTAAGGTACCTCACTGTAGAAGAAGTCAAAGAATTGTAACATCACCTGAAATGTATCTCAACTAAGCCATATTTGTAACCATCAATCTTGTGCCAAGTTCAACAGTTTAATATTGCAACAGTTACGCTCTGACATCAATAAACTTGTTCTCTTTTGTGTTTTAAAACCTGCCTCTTCCATTGATTCAACGTTTTGCACAATCCACACTACCAAAGTGGCCTCACAACTCATATAAGGATTAAAAGAGATTATATTAACAGTATTTCTTTACATTATGGCGGCAGCTTAACCTAGAAGTCTCAAATCCTCATTACATTTGTGTGGTGATCCTATTTAGTTGGGATTTCACGCCATTATTTTAATTTTGGAGACTTCCTCACATATTTCGGTGGCAGCAAGTGAACGGCTTCGAATTGTAGTAACAAGCGGTGGGTCGCGGCTTCGCATAGGTATTTGAAAAAGAAACATTATTTGAGTGAGAACATCCATTTTAATTGGAGATCTTCTTCCCAGCAAAAAAAGTTCTACCTAAGACCCTCATTTTAAATCTTTGTATATTCCATTCTATGCTTTTTTCATAGTTGCTTTTATATAGGTTCAGATTTTTCATAGTCATGTAGATTCCAAGATACTTGACTCTGATGACAATCTCAATACCTGTCCTTTCCTTCAAGATTCTCTGGTTTTTCTGCTGGAGATTATTAATCATAATTTTTGTTTTGTTATGTTTGGTAAATCCAGATACTTTCCCAAAGTCCTCAATAGTTTCCAATTTTTTAGGTATTGTCGTTATGGGCTCTTCTGTAGCTATCACCATATCATCTGCAAAGAGCCTCAACTTGGTGGTTTCTTTTTTTATTTTCCTTCCCTTAATGGAGTTTTCTTGTTGTATTTTACTTGCCAACACTTTTACTGTCATTACAGATAACAGTGGTGATAATGGACATTTATCACTTAGACAACCATTGTTATATATTATATATTACAACCATTGGCAGACAATGCTTTTCATGTCAGTGCGTCAATGGATCTGTTTCAGGTTTTAGTCCTAAAATGCTGTCCCTATCCCTAAAATTCAGCACACTGGACAGTTCTAAAATTTAGAATGAATTCACCATCCCATTGAGGGCCCTTCCACACAGCCATATAATCCAAAATATAAAGGCAGATAATCCACAATATCTGCTTTGAACTGGTTTATCTGAGTCCACACTGCCATATAATCCAGTTCAGTTTGATTTTTATACAGTGGTGTGGAAACGGCCTGAGATGGAAGCCAGAAGCTGTCATAATTTCAATCAGTTATCAGTCTAGATTTGCAGAATATTTTTAGCCAATATTATCAGTGTCATAATCCAGACATTTAACAGTGTTGTCAAAATTGTATCTTGTATGATTTCCATGCATGAGTGGATTTGATCAAAATGCTGGCTGATAGCCATGTGGATGAGATGGCAAACCATGGAGGAGGAGAATGCAATTACATGGAGGAGGACATAACATGACTAGCTGGCTGGAAGAGGGAGAGTCATTTCCCACTGCAGCATTTTGTAGTATATTCCATTGGTTTTGATATGCTGGTCTATGACCATAATAAATATTTGCTTGTTTGTTCATTGGTTTTGGACCCAAACATTCCACCGTATAATCTAGGCTGGGATTCTTCCCACCATGTGAAGACTTTCTGCAATGGTATGTTACCCAGTCCTTATACATGAGAGTGTGAACATCCCTAATTTATTGGAGAGCTGTTACTTTAAAGTTGTATTAGACTAATTCATCACTACAGTTAGCTGTTGCTCTAATGATATATGAGAGTAATAATCTGAGCCTGGCACATTGATGATATATTGCTGAAAATATGGCACCATTTACAGAAGTAGGGTTCCAGGAAACTATTCAGTATAATTACAGGCCGTTGGCTGACTTTTACTGGAAATAAAGTCAGCCAATACACATGGTATAATGGCATCTGCTTTCCTAAACCAGGAATGTAGCAATAGTATAACACATTTGCAGTACTGTTGGACTTCCATTGCAAGAGGCTGGGCTATTTTTCTTCCCTAGAAAGAGACCAGGTTATTGGTCAGGAGACAAACTAGATTACACCTGCTTCTAGCTGTGTCCTCCACACAAATAATTCTCCTTTACATCCATCATTTCTCCCTATGTTATACCCACCTCAGAAGCTGTTAAAGCTAAGAAAATATCGCTTTGTATCAGATCTTTATGGGGCTGGCCATACCGCTAGGAAGAGTGAAGTGGCTGCTACAGGCAGCCCATCTCCATCAAACAGCAGCTTATTGTTAGTCATTGATTTTTACAATTTTAGGAGAGGGCTGCTAGTGGAATGTTATGCCTTGCATGCCAGAATAACTTGGCTGGCTTTACGGCACTAAATACTTTGAGGGTACCATTTTCTGCTTTGCCTTAGATAGCAAAATATCTTGGGGCTTCATCTAAATCCTTAATTACCCGGTGCTGCAATGAAAAATGTGTTGGAATGGTATGGGTGGCATGCTGTGCAATCCATGAATGGCTCAGTAGCAGCCGTGATACTGGATAGTTCCCATGTTAGCTAGAACATGAAGGCAGCACTTCAAAATGCTTAACTTACTCCCGCTTCACTAAGTTCAAGACATTTTAAAAATCTGGTTTAGAACACAGAGCAGATTCTCTTTCCGAATGATATGGGAACCACTAGTGGATAAAAATATCCGTATTTGCAAGCAATGTATTCAAATATCAACAGACAATGATTGGAAGGAAGTTTCTTGCCACTTTCCTGGGGATATCCAGCACTGGGACTGTGGCTCAGCTGGCTGGGAGTCAGCTGCATTAAGGTCATGAGTTCGAAGCCAGCCCAGGTCGGAGTGAGCTTCCGACCAATTTGTGTTGCCTGTTGTTGACCTTTGCAGCCCGAAAGACAATTGCATCTGTGAAGTAGGAAATTTAGGTACCACTTATGTGGGAAGGTTAATTTAACTAATTTATGAGGCCATAAAAATCTCCAGCAAGTATGCAAAGAATGAGGAAGTACTTCATCAGTGTCACAAATGGACAGTGAAGCGAGAGCTCCCCTGGTGGCCAGAAGCTGGAATGTTAAATAGCCTCTGAGTGTCTGTCTATATATGTTGTGTGTCTTTGGCATTGAATGTTTGCCATGTATATGTACATTGTAATCCGCCCTGAGTCCCCTGCGGGGTGAGAAGGGTAGAATATAAATACTGTAAATAAATAAATATAAAAATGGATGAAGCCTGCATCCAAAATACCTATTCTGAAGAGTGACACTCTTCTGCCACAATGAGACAATCTATTCTGGCATTACTTATGCTTTCTTTATTGAAAGGGCATTTGGCCATTAAGGACAGAACTGGGGATGCAACGCTCAAAGACCTGTTCTCCATTGCTAAGGAATACTTGTGGTGCAGGAAGACCATTTTGGGGATTATGAGAAGGGTGTGGCTATTTTGTCCCATACCTCAGCATGGTGTTGTGGTTTGAGCATGGGACTATGACTCTGGAGACCAGGGTTCAGTTCTCACGCAACCCTGGAAACCCATTGGGTGACTTTTTGGAGAGGCCACATCATGCACTTTCAGCCCCAGAAAGCTCCATTATAGGTTCATCTTAGTGCCTTTCCACACAGCCATATAACCCAGAAAATCAAGGCAAATAACCCACAACATCTGCTTTGAACTGGATTATGTGAGTCCACACTGCTATATAATCCAGTTCAATGTGGATTTTGTAGAGATCGGTGGAAGGGGTCTTAGGGTCACCATGAGCTGAAAATGAAGACACACTTGGAGCCAACCTCACTAGTACTGCTAGAGCAGAAGCTTGGAGATAAATCTGACAGATGAAGCAAAAGAAATTAAATATGACACATATTTTATAACACTATGTAACGTTATTTTTGTTCCTGAGTTATAAATGTCATTTCTTAATTGATCCTATCATAAAAACATGGAACAAGATTATTAAACTGCAAAAACTTTGTTTTTAAAGGACATCCTACAGCCCATTTTGCTATAGTTTTTCAATGAAAACTCATTGATTCGCAGCCAATTCAACATAGTTTGTGGCAACCACAAAAACGAAATTTCTGGAGTATAACAACTACTTTCAAAGTAAGTACCACACAATTAAATAGGATTAACACTTTCAAACCAGGAACAGAAAAATATGTTACATGGTGTAATAGGAAGTGGAATAATAAAGAACCACAACTGAGGTTATTTCCAGTTTTCCCCTCCAATGGCCCATTCCTTAGTGGTTGGTTTCTTTTTTGCTTGGACTGATCGAATTGGGACTTCCCATTTTGTAGTCTAATTATACTTCGATTATGCACTGAATGGCATCCCAGGATGGTTTTTCCTCTTGAAGTACAAATTGTTATACCATAATATAAATATTGATGGGGAAATGTTATTTCAAGGAGGAAAATATGTGTGTTTTGCTTTTAAGTAGCAAAGTAATAATCTAAGACAGTGGTTCTCAACCCTTCTAATGCCACAACCCCTTAGTACAGTTCCTCATGCTGTGGTGACCCTTAGCCATAATATTATTTTCATTGCTACTTCATAACTGTAATTTTGTTACTGTTATTAATCATAATGTAAATATCTGATATGTGGGATGTATTTTCATTCACTGGACCAAATTGGCACAAATACCTGATATTGCCGAGTTTGAATACTGGTGGAGTTGAGGGAGGAGATTAATTTTGTCATTTGGGTTGTAGTTGCTGGGATTTATAGTACGCCTACAATCAAAGAGCATTCTGAACTCCACCAACGATGGAATTGAACCAAACTTTGCATACAGAATTCCCATGACCAACTGGAAGGGTTTGGTGGGCATTGACCTTGAGTTTTGGAGTTGTAGTTAACCTACATCCAGAGAGCACATCCAGAGAACATTGTTGGACTCAAACAATGATGGATCTGGACCAAACTTGGCACAGATGCTCAATTGTGAACATTGGTGGAGTTTGGGGAAAATAGACCTTGACATTTGGGAGTTGTAGTTGCTGGGATTTATAGTTCACCTACAATCAAAGAGCATTCTGAACCCACCAACGATATAATTGGGCCAAACTTTCCCACATGGAACCCCCACGACCAACAGAAAATACTATGTTTTCTGATGGTTTTTGGTGACCCCTCTGACACCTCCTCATGACTCCTCCAAGCATCCTGACCACCAGGTTGAGAAACATTGCTCTAAGGAGTTAAGAGATTGTAGAAATAAAAGGTTGTTACATATAAACACATGCCTTTATCTAACCATCTAGCTAACCATCTACATGTCTGTCTTGTTCTTAATCTGTAATGATTTTGAGTCTTCTGCCACCATTTCAAAGTGATTTGTTCATCTAAAAGCATGTTATTAACAATTAACATACAAAGCTATGGTTCATCATTAAGTGGTGTGTTCAATGAATGCTCAAGAAAAAAACTTTTAAGTTCATTCAATACCGCAGTGTACATGGTGAGAATTGCAAATTACCATATGCATCAAATTAAAGTGCTATTTCAAACTGGGTTATCTATGTTTATAATTTGCAATGAGAAGCCTTGGGGCTTCGTGTTGGAACAAGTTTTAGATTTATTTTATTGATTTTGATAGGAAATGGGAAGTTATAAAATACTTATTGTAATGAACAATAAAAAGACATGAAATTAGTTTGCGAGCCATAACCTGTTGCGAGACGTAGTCTGTGAAATGGCAATGTAATCTCAACTATAATAAACAAAAAGCAAAAGATGGGCATTAGGGAGAGAAAATCCAGGGGAACAGGCAAGGCTGGGATTGAGATTTGGTTCTTTGGGACTGCACATGGAAAGGCAGGTTGTTACTGATTTTGCTTACTTGCAGGGGTGTAAAGGGAGAACTCAAACACTCCTCCCCATTGATCATCCTGACCTTCTGTAAGAAAGCAAAAACCTGGCTTTTTGATCAAGCCTTTGAAGATCTCATGGAATGGATAAATATGGAATTATGTGCAATGACTATTGGAATGGCCCAGACTATGACTTTGGATAACATGGTTACCAGTGAAGGCATTGTTTTTTTATGTTTAAATGCTTAAATATATTTTGTAATTCTATTTAAATGCTTATTTTAACTGTACATTGTTTGAAGGCATCAAATAGTTGCCTAAATGTAAGTCGCCTTGAGTCCCTCTGGGGTGGAGAAAGGTGGGGCAGAAATGTTGTAAATAAATAAATAAATCATCAACTATCTTTAAAAGATGAAGTCTCTTGCAATCACAATGGGTGCATAGAAGTGTCCAGGTTTTGAATGTTGTTACTCCCATGTTAGCATGCATAGGATAAAATCCTCATAGTCTTTGCTATTGCCCATGAGGACCCAATAGTAACTACTATCTTCATATTTTCATAGTTTTTGATCATTTAGTACCCTCCTGGATGATACTTCCTATGATAGCTCATATGTACGCAAATGCAAATACACATACTCCAAAATCCATAAAAATCCGAAGCACTAACTATTCTGGATGGGGCACCCGGTAGTGCAGTGGGTTCAATCGCTGAGCTGCTCAGCTTGTTGACTGAAAGGTCACAGGTTCGAATCCAGGGAGTGGCATGAGCTTCTGCTGTCAGCCCCAGCTTCTGCCGACCTAGCAGTTTGAAAACATGCAAATGTGAGTAGATCAATAGGTACTGCTCCAGCAGGAAGGTAAAGGCGATCCATGTAGTCATGCCAGCCACATGATCTTGGAAGTGTCTATTGACAATGCCGGCTCTTCAAAGATGAGCACCAACCCCCAGAGTCGGACATGACTGGACTTAATGTCAAGGGAAAACCTTTACCTTTACCTAAGTATTTTGGATAAGATATACTCAGCCTGTTCATGCAAACTGCAGGAGTTCTCCTTCCCTTTCTGGGGTCTAAATACTTTCAGTTTCCATCTAAAAAGTGCAGGGAAGAAGTTATGGTCATTTTTTATTTTTTTAATGCAAGTGAAGAAGTGGATTTGTGATCTGGGGCCTCACCTACATTGCCACATAATGTAGTTATTTGGTCAATATAGATTTATTTGATGGAATGTGTCCAGAGGAGGGTGACTAAAATGATCAAGGGTCTGGAGAACAAGCCCTATGAAGAGCAGCTTAAAGAGCTGGCCATGTTTAGCCTAAAGAAGAGAAGGCTGAGAGGAGATATGATAGCCATGTATAAATATGTGAGAGGAAGTCACAGGGAGGAGGGAGCAAGTTTGTTTTCTGCTTCCCTGGAGACTAGGACACGGAACAATGGCTCAAACTACAAGAGAGGAGATTCCATCTGAACATGAGGAAGAACTTCCTGACTGTGAGAGCCATTCAGCAGTGGAACTCTCTGCCCCAGAGTGTGGTGGTGGCTCCTTCTTTGGAAACTTTTAAACAGAGGCTGGATGGCCATCTGTCAGGGGTGCTTTGAATGCAATATTCCTGCTTCTTGGCAGGGGGTTGGACTGGATGGCTCACGAGGTCTCTTCCAACTCTATGATTCTATGACTCTATGATGCAGTTTAACTGCATTGAACCGCATTATATGAGGTTGGATCTAAACGACCCTATATCCCAGGATCTGATCCCCGATTATCTGCTTTGAAGTAGATTATCAGAGTCTAAACTGCCAAATAATCTGGGCTAAACAGATAATCTGGTATCGTATCCTGGAATATAGGGCATGTACATCCAGCCTGAGTCTACACTGATCATACAATGCAGTTCAAAACTGCATTATATGGCAGTGTAGATGGGGTCTGGATCTCCAAAGTAAGATCCAGATGTAGGCCTGGGAAATATTCCAATCCATTGGGCCCGGTGCAAGCTGGATCCAAGACCATAGTATAAGACCATTTCCCATGTTTATGTTAAATAACTGATTCTTGTTTTGTCTTTGGAAGACACCCAGTTAAAATGCTGTGTGTCCTTTCTCAGAGAATGGGCTCAATTTGCTTTCAGTGCACACGCATGCCTATGATGCTGCGTCAACACTTTCCCATTTTAAACCCAGCAGCTGCCAAATTCAGCTTTGAAATGCTGCTAATATAACAGATTAACAATTACACATAACAATTATGCTTTTCACTGCTTCTCCCTCACCCCCTTTATTCCTTGTATACCTTTAAGCAAAAGAATAAATGCTCTCACTGAAGGACAGACCAGTATAGAATAAATGAATACCATTTACAACTTGCAAAATAGAGTCTCCAGCTATTGATAGCAGCCAACAGGTTGGCACAGTGAGAAGGAGATGGTACACACCTGTCCTCTTTTCATCTGTAACATACTAGGGGCAAAGGCACTTGATATGGGACATCGGAAATGCCTTTGTGCCACCTTGATACCAGCAGGGCATCTGTATGCCTTGTCATGGAAGCCAGGCCAGCCTTAGCATCTGTCCAAATGTGTCCAGCTCTACCCAGGACAGTTGGAATCTCTGTCTCGATAGCATTTTATGGGAGAAAAGGATGCATTTCAACCAGAACAATTCATTCAAACTATGTACACAATGGAAAGAATTGGCAGGAGTTCACCACAAGGCTCTCAGGAATACCTTGCTTTCAAAATCTACTCCGGTAGAATCTGCATTACAAGGATCCATAAGAATATTGTGAAAGTTGTGATATTGTCACTGCACCTGGAAAAAAGTATAGTGAAAAAGTTCAGTGTTTTGTATAGGTATTTTTTTCTGAAGGGATGGGGTTGTATTTGCAAGTGGAAATTAAAACATCCCACCCTATGAAGTAAAGGTTTTGTATTTGTATAATTTGATCTTTGATTCAAAATTACTTTTAAAATAGCAAATGGAAGCTTTTCTCTTCAGATTTATTTTTGGGTGATCTCAACATTACATATCATTAATATCTAACCTAATAATTGATTGACGCAGACTTCCTGGCTAAGAAAAAACCCTTTGTGTAAGTCAGTCCTTACACTTAAATCCATAAGAGGATAAGGGTGCATCTACACTGTGGAATGAATGCACTCTCATACCACTTTAACTATCCTGGCTCAATGCTATGGGACATGGGAATTAGCTTTAGCACAGCTGGTAAATTGCCAGCAATGATAAGATCTACCAACTGAAAGGTTGCCAGTTCAAAGCCCCGGGTTGGAATGAGCTCCTGACTGTCAGCCCAGCTTACTGTTGACTTAAGCAGTTTGAAAACAGCTTGAGTTCTAAGTAGATAAATTAGGTACCACTAAAATAAGCGGGGGAGGTATTTTATGACACCATAAAGAAAAAGATTCGAAAAGGAAGGAGGAAGTCCTGATGGCTCTTTGTCATAGAGGATGGAGCAACAGCACCCCCTGTGGCTGGATTTGAGCACAACCTTCAAGGCACCAAAAAAGCCGGGCATTGACACAACATACCTCCTTTCTGTATGTGTACTGTGATATGCCCTGGGTCCCCTTGGGAAGATAGAGCAGAATATAAATAAAGTGTCGTCATTATTATTATTATTATTATTATTATTATTACTTTGGTGAGGCACTAGCATTCTTTGGCAGAGAAAGCAAAAGACCTCATAAACCTACAACCCCCATGATTCCATAGCATTAAGCTGTGGCACTTAAAATAGTGTCAAACTCCATTATTCTGCAGTGTAGATGCACCCTGAGCCTTATGTATACTTGTTTCACTCCTCTCTTAGGAGGAAGAGTAAAAAAAAAACAATCTTATCCATATATGGATTTGGAAAGAACTTGGAAACCTCACTATTAGCAGCACTAATGTATTTTAACACCAAACCATGAAAGAAAAGAAAATGATTAATGTTAAACTTCTAAAAGGAATTTCTAATATGAATTTGTTGATTGGTTTGTTAATTGAGCCATTAAATAATTAAATTGAAAATCATGTAAAGATACCTACACTGGCCAACTTAGAAAAGTTTTTAAAAGTAGTAGCATTATTAATTGTTACTCAAAATAACATGTGGCCACTAAAGGAAACAATCTCTAAACCATTGTTGAAATGTTAATGGAACAAATTAATTTTCTACAGAATGTCTGCATTGTCTGATAGAGATAGATTATGTACCATGAGTTTGTGTACATAACCATGGCAATTTCATAATTTGTGTTTTAATCTTATGTCTATGTGTTTAAATGGTTTTATGTATTTTAATGATGCCTTGAGGTGAGGCAGGTAAGAAAATTATTATCATTACTACTTGCTATCAGATTGTCATCATCATCATCATCATCATCATCATTATCTATTTCTTTAGCACCATCAATGTCCATGGCACTCCATAGAAAGAAACAGTGAAAAGACAGTACTATCAGAGATGTACAATCTAAAAAAAATGTGTCTGAGTATGTGTGTGTGTGTGTGTGTGTGTATATATATATATATATATATATATATATATATATATCTTCCAGATTTGCACAATTAGTGTTCCTTCTATTTATTTTATCAACTTATTAAAACTCCATTCTTTCTACTCTTGGTGACAGCCATCTATATACCTATCTTGGAGTTAATTTCTTAGTAATATATATGTAAATATTTATCATAATTATCTATCATTCAAGTAAATTCTACACATACTGAAAATATAAATGTATATAAAATTCATAGTTTCAAATCAACTGGGTAGTCCTGCTGGAGTAGATAGGTCTTTAATGCTGATAAATAAATATTCTGACAGCATGTTTAGCTTTAAAATCCAATGTGTTATATGAGAAATCTACATTTGATGACTATTAGAAACATCTATACTAACATGAAAATATACTTGACTCAAGATTGTTCTAGTATCACAGCCTGGTTTCTGCTATCTAATCATCATTTTTCATTTCACGATCTCTAAATTGAAGCTTATTTATGAGGTAAAAAAGGAGGAGTATGAAATGCATGCAGATATGATTGTAAGAAAAGTTATACATCTTTAGCCTAAACTTTAGCTCACACTTCATTCCTAGTTATATAAGTGATTATTCAAAGCTTGTTGGCTGCCAATGCCTTAAATCAACAAATAGCATCCTAAGATCTACAGAGATACTTGCAGGAACACCTCAGCAAGCAAGAGTCCAAAAGTGGCAAGCGAAAATTCAGAACCTCAATCAGTGGCTGATACAGATGAGAAACTCCCCTCTGGGCACACATAAGACTGGGCTACTTGGAAGGCATTGAACAGAACAGATTGGTGCAGAGCCAATCTTAAGAAATGGGGCTACAAAGTGGAGTCCACGACATGCAAGTGTGGAGAAGAGAAAACCACAGACCACTTACTACAATGCAACCTGAGCCCTGCCACATGCACAATGGAGGACCTTCTCACAGCAACGCCAAAAGCACTCCACATAGCCAGCTTCTGGTCAAAGTACACTTAGCATAATGCCAAGTTTTAAACTTTGTTTGTGTTTACATTATAGATGCACCCTCAATTTGCTTCTGACATGAAAAAAAAATCAAGGCAAAGTTGTGCTCTGCAGCCTTAAAAATGATCTAGCCTCTTTCAACCAACTGTAGCTCCTCAGAGCATGTTAAACTTTGCAGCATGTTGAAAACCTTTTAGGAGCAATTTAATCATGTATAAGACTTATGTGAGAGAAAGACTTGAGCTACCAAGTGATGGGGAGATTTGTGCACCACTTTAGTTGCGTCCCTTTATGTGAGATGTCCTTTACCACTTGTGTATTTCTTCAGCTGGTTTAGTGGAAAGCTTCTGAAGTTACTCCACCTGCTCCCTCAAGGGAGAGAGAGAGGTGTCAGTTCCTTCTCTCTCTTTTCTCTCCCCTCTAGCAGCAGAGGCATTTCTAAAAGCTCTTTCTGTCTTACTGGAGAGGTTATTTTTCTTAGTGTTTCCACCCTGATGACACTCCAATACCTGAGAATTACAGCACCTACTAGTAATCTGTCACAGACACTTGGCTACACACATATTTTG
Organism: Anolis sagrei ordinatus; assembly: GCF_025583915.1. NCBI lineage: Eukaryota > Metazoa > Chordata > Lepidosauria > Squamata > Anolidae > Anolis > Anolis sagrei. Next base: position 81,721,499 of record NW_026846588.1, read on the forward strand.
CTTTACCCAAATGACTCCCTTGTTATTTCACCTTGTAAAGCAATCCTTAAGACTGCAGGGGTGAGCTGGCCTTGATTTAGCAAGCTTGCTCCTGATAAAACTACAAGGAACCATCCCTTGGACAGGCTATCGAGTTATTCTTATGGCTCCATAAAGCATCTTCAACTACTTACTTGTATTCCGATAAACAGACTATGCTTTATCAATTGTTATCGCCATCTGTTCAAACTTTCTGTCATTAATTTAGGGACAATGTTGAGAAGAACAACAATAGTGACTGCAGTTGCTTTCAAATCACTGCAGTTTGACTATAGTAAAGTTAAAGGTTGTCCCCTGGCATTAAGCCCAGTTGTGTCCGACTCTGGGGGTTGGTGCTCATTTCCATTTCTAAGCTGAAGAGCCGGTGTTATCTGTAGACACCTCCTAGGTCATGTGGCCGGTATAACTACATGAAGCGCCATTATCTTTCTGCTGGAGCTTGTACCTATTGAATATCACATTTTCATGTTTTGAAATGCATAGGTTGGCAGAAACTAGAGCTGACCCCCACGCCCCCCCCCCCCTGGCCCCCCTACCCCAGCTGCATGCAGCCTGGCTCTCCAGATTCGCACCTGCAACCTTCGGTCAACAAGCTTAGCAGCGCAGTGGTTTAACTCACTGCGCCACCGGGGGCTAATAATACTAATACATATAATATGCATTTTTGGACCGTGTTCTTACTTACAAGAAGCAGCTGACTATCAAGCAAAAAAAGACGCAGATCGCTAGAAAATACCCTCTGCCATAAATGTACGACCACAGCCTTTTTTTCCTGCCACTCAGGAGTTTCTCTTCTGCGAAGGGCTTCGCAGGCGACCACTGCTTCCCTTCCACCACTTCCCCCGCTGCTGTTCGCTCAGTCTATCTACCCATTACCTCGGTTCTACTAACACCCCATATTGACACCACCTATCACATTAAGACACTTCCTTTCAAATTTCTACTCTGACGATTGAATATGATCCATTACTTCCTCAGATTCTTGTGTGTTTTTTCACACATTTATCTCCCCGTGACAAGCTATCATTCCATTTTTTTTGTTCTTTGGTTTTCTTTTGTTGTTATTATAATATTGTACCTTTTTCTTCCTTCCTTCCCTTTCTTTTTCCTTCCTTCTTTCTTTTCCTTCCCTTCCCTTTTTTCCTTTTTTCCTTTCTTTTCTTCTCCTTCATCATCTTCATCTCCTCCTTCTCCATCTCCTCCCTCTCTCTCTCCTCCCCC
>NW_026846588.1:81723294-81786064 GCF_025583915.1 Anolis sagrei ordinatus
TGTCCTTTACCACTTGTGTATTTCTTCAGCTGGTTTAGTGGAAAGCTTCTGAAGTTACTCCACCTGCTCCCTCAAGGGAGAGAGAGAGGTGTCAGTTCCTTCTCTCTCTTTTCTCTCCCCTCTAGCAGCAGAGACATTTCTAAAAGCTCTTTCTATCTTACTGGAGAGGTTATTTTTCTTAGTGTTTCCACCCTGATGACACTCCAATACCTGAGAATTATGGCACCTACTAGTAATCTGTCGCAGACACTTGGCTACACACATATTTTGCTTTACCCAAATGATTCCCTTGCTATTTCACCTTGTAAAACAATCCTTAAGTCTGCAGGGGTGAGCTGGCCTTGATTTAGCAAGCTTGCTCCTGATAAAACTACAAGGAACCATCCCTTGGACAGGCTATCGAGTTATTTTTATGGCTCCATAAAGCATCTTCAACTACTTACTTGTATTCCGATAAACAGACTATGCTTTATCAATTGTTATCGCCATCTGTTCAAACTTTCTGTCATTAATTTAGGGACAATGTTGAGAAGAACAACAATAGTGACTGCAGTTGCTTTCAAATCACTGCAGTTTGACTATAGTAAAGTTAAAGGTTGTCCCCTGGCATTAAGCCCAGTTGTGTCCGACTCTGGGGGTTGGTGCTCATTTCCATTTCTAAGCTGAAGAGCCGGTGTTATCTGTAGACACCTCCTAGGTCATGTGGCCGGTATAACTACATGAAGCGCCATTATCTTTCTGCTGGAGCGGTACCTATTGATCTACTCACATTTGCATGTTTTTGAACTGCTAGGTTGGCAGAAGCTAGAGCTGACAGCGGAAGCTCATGCAGCTCTCCAGATTCGAACCTGCAACCTTTCGGTCAACAAGCTTAGCAGCTCAGCGGTTTAACCCACTGCACCACCGGAGGCTCCCAGTTTGACTATATGTATACATATACATCTGTATATTAGACCGTGTTCTGACTTACAAGAAGCACTGCTTGACTATCAAGCAAAAAGTGGGCGCTAGAAATAATATCATACGAAAGCTGACTGGCACAACCTGGGGATCACCACCAGACACATTGAAGACAACTTCCTTTGCAAATTGCTACTCTGCTGATGAATATGCATGCCCAGTGCGGAAGACATCTCACCACGTTAAAAAAGAGTGGATGTGGCTCTTAATGAGACATTCTGCATTATCACAGGATGTCTGTGTCCCACACCAATGGAGAAATTATGTTGTTTAGCTGGTATTGCAGCACCTGACATTTGCCAGGAAGTAGCAGCCAATAATGAAAGGACCAAGGCAGTGATAACTCAGCCCAGGCATGTAGCCGGGAGGGGGGGGGCTTGAGGGGCTTCAGCCCCCCCCCCCTGAAATTCTCATGGTGGTTGCAAAAGGCCTTACTGGTGCATTATTTAAACTGTTATGTTTATTCATATCATGATCTGATCACCATACTCAATATATCCCATATGCATGGGGGTATTGGGGTAATGATACAAAAGGTTTGCTAGGGTAGACCCTCTTTCACTCAGACTCAGCCACCCCTCCCGAAACTCAGCCCCCCACCAAAAAATTTTTTGGCCCCCCCCCCCCCCCCCCCGAAATGAAATCCTGGCTACGGGCCTGTCTCCGGCCCATCCTTTGTTTGGATACCAGCCAGCATGCCAATGCCTTAAATCAAGAAACAGCTTCCTAAGATCCACAGAGATACTCGCAGGAAAACCTCAGCAAGCGAGAGTCCAAAAGTGGCAGGCTAAAGCCCAACACCTCAATCTGGGCTGATACCAGATGAGAAACTCCCCCCCGAGCACACAGAAGGCTGGGTGAGTTGGAAGGTGCAGAACAGATAGCACTCTGGCACCACAAGATGCAGAGCCAATCTTAAGAAACAGGGCTACAAAGTGGAGTACACAATATGCAAGTGTGGAGAAGAGCTAACCACAGACCATATACTACAATACAACCTGAGCCCTGCCACATCCACAATGGAGGACTTTCTCATAGCGACACCAAAGGCACTCCAAGTGGTCAGCTTCTGGTCAAAGGAAATCTAGCATAATGCCAAGTTTTTAGCTTTGTTTGTGTTCTTTTTTAAATACATTTTAACTGTACCCTCATTTCACTTCTGACATGATAAATAAACTAAACAAACTTCTTTTAAAACACAACACTTAAACCATCATATCATCAACTGAATCCATTGTGTTGTTTTTCAAAGTCTTCATAGGATATTTCTACACCAACAGACTGAAACTGGTGTCTGCGATTCCTATTTCAGCCAACATTGCAGTCCAACAGGGACTCTCATTAGTTCAAATGTATAATGGTAGGTTACATACCTGTGACCATCTTTCTTCGAGTGGTGCTCTGCGAATTCACACTTGTGGAGAGACTGCGCCTGCGCGGGCTCCAACGGAAAACTTCTACTTTTGAAACTTTTGAAGTTTTGGCGGTAACCCCGCCCAGCCCCGGCAGGGGATAAAAGGGCGCCCCGCTCGCGCTCCAATTCCTACGCCGCCACGGTAGCGAGAAAATTGGAGGTTTGCTAGAGGGGAGGCTGGGCGGGTTAGTGTGAATTCGCAGAGCACCACTCGAAGAAAGATGGTCACAGGTATGTAACCTACCATTTTTCTTCGTGGTCTCTGCGAATGCACACTTGTGGAGACTAGCAAGCTCAGGTCCCGGAGGCGGGAAGTAAGCAAACCGACCATAAGGATCAAGGGCCAAACAATTTTATTAAGTGCAAAAACAGTCATAAACAAGAGATTGTGATCACTTCCGAAGAAGGGCATAGTGCATAACAAGAGGTTGCAATCACTTCCAAAGAAGGGCATAGTGCATGAACTTATGGGAGTACGTGATCCTCCCGGTCACTTCAGGGTGACCAACAATTGAGTAAACTTATGACCCTTGAAAATAAAGCACATGGTAATTACCGAAGACACTCACAATAATGAGGGCACCATCTTAGTAATTCAGCAACAATTACCGACAGAATATAACACATTAGTAAGGCAAATAACATCGATAATGGCACAGAATACCCGTAATGGGCCCATTAAGGCAACAGTAGAATGGCAGCCTGAATACCAGGCAGCAAGGCATCGAGGGTAAAGGTGCAACTTCCTTCCCAACAGCGAGAAAGCAGTATTCAAGTAATAAACATGTTACACAATACATTCAGTAATACACAGTATCGACACGAAAAAACCCCATGTCGGTACGCATCCTATGTTCCATTTCGGGCCCTAAAGCGGATCTGAGCCCAGAACCGCCCTCCCAAAGGCCATGTCAGGCGTAAACCTAGTGTTTAACCTGTAATGAGTCACAAATGTTTGGGGATTCTTCCAAATGGCCGCCTTGCAAATAGCGTCCAGGGGAATCCCCTTTAGGAAGGCCGTCGAAGCCGCCATAGCCCTGGTCGACCGGGCCCGGACGACCGAGGGTGGTTGTTGTCGAGCTAATTGGTAGCATAGCTCGATGGTCGAGGTAATCCAGTGGGACAAACGTTGCGCCGAGATCGGCAAGCCCACCTTGTCGGGAGCATACGCTACAAAAAGTCTGTGCGACCGCCTAGACTGGGCAGTTCTGTCCCTATAGCACAGCAATGCTCTCCTCACATCGAGCATGTGAAGTGTCTTTTCCCTCGGGGTCGAGGGGAATTGGCACAAGGAGGGAAGAACAATGTCCTCATTGACATGGAAAGGGGATACAACCTTGGGGAGAAATGTCACATCTGTGCGCAGAACTACTCTGTCCTCGTGGACAACAAAATAGGGTTCGTCCACCCGCAAAGCCGCCAACTCCGACGGCCGACGGGCTGAGGTGATGGCAACTAAGAAGGCCACCTTCCATGACAACAACCGCAGGTCAGCTGAGAGCAAAGGTTCGAAAGGCGGCAGCCCAAGCCTAGCCAGTACAAGGTCAAGATCCCACCCCGGGGTCGGAGACCGAACCGGGGGATACAAGTTGTTGAAACCCTTCAAAAAGGATTTCACAGAGTTGTCTTTGAACAGGGAAGCCTCCCCTGTTCGCTGGAGCTGCCACGATATGGCGGCCAAATATGACTTGAGTGAAGACAACGACAGTCCCCGCTCGGTAAGGTGCAGCAGAAAAGAAAGGATCGTCGGTATCGACGGTCGATCATCGGTCAGGCCCTTTTCCAAGAGAAAGGCCTGGAAACGGTTAAGGCAGGCAGAGTAGCACTTCTTGGTGGCCGGCTTGTGTGCTGCCTCCAAGATCGGGAGGACTCCTGGGCACAGCGACCTCAACACCGGATCCTCCACGCCGAAAGATGCAGAGAAGCGATGTCGGGGTGGAGGAGTTGACCGTCCTCTCGAGACAGCAGGTCCTGCCGAAGCGGGAGGCGCCTCATCTGCCCCTGGGACAGCTGGAGTAGAACCGGGAACCACGGTTGCCGTGGCCATTCCGGTGCCACCAGGATGCAGTCCGTCCGCGCCGACTGGATCCGCTCGATCACCCTCGGGAGTAGCGGGAACGGTGGGAAGAGGTAGAGCAGGTGCCTCGACCAGTCCAACAGGAACGCGTCTCCGAGACATCCCGGTACCGTGTTCGGAGCAAGTCGAGCACCGAACTGGGGAAGATGAGCGTTTTGCGGCGACGCGAAGAGATCTGCGACTGGAAGGCCCCATTCTTTGAAGATCTCCGCCAGGACGTCGGGGTGTAGCCTCCACTCGTGGGATGTCGCCCTGGTCCTGCTGAGCGCGTCGGCCTCGGTGTTGCTCTCTCCCGGGAGGTGTATTGCTGATATCGACACCGACCTGGCCACACACCAATCCCAAAGTTCCATCGATAGCGTAAGGAGTTTCCTCGAGCCCGTTCCGCCCTGCTTGTTCACGTAGAACATTGCCACCGTGTTGTCCGTGAGAATTTGGACAGTTTTCCCGGCAATCAGGGGGGAAAAGATTTTAGGGCCTTGAAGATCGCCAGCAGCTCCAAGTAATTTATGTGGCATTGTCTTTCTTGCGGAGACCACAGGTCGTGAACTGAGAGGTCTCCTGTATGGCATCCCCATGTGAACATCGAGGCATCCGTCGTAATTGTGACGGCTGGGGGATCTGGGTGTCACCATCACCTCGCGAGCGGTGTTACCATCACCGTGGAGGCCATGTGCCCGAGGAGGACTTGCACTTGCTTCGCCGGGACCACTCGGGAGCGACGCACCTTGAGCACTTCGGCCCGAAGAGCCCTGAACCTCTCCTCCGGAAGGAAGACTGTCCAGGAGAGAGAATCGAACATGGCGCCGATGAACTTTATGTAAGTGGTGGGCTGGAGCTGCGATTTTTCCTCGTTCAACTGAAGGCCCAGGTCTTCGAGGAGAGAAAGTGTCCTTGTCACTTGCGCCTGTAGAAGGTCCGGCGAGCGTGCTGCCAACAGCCAGTCGTCTAAATAAGGGAAAATCCGGATTTTTTCCCTTCTGAGGGCTGCTGCGACCACCGACATGCATTTTGTGAAGGTTCTCGGTGCCGTCACTAGACCGAAGGGAAGCACGATGAAATTGTAGGATTGTCCCGCTACTCTGAGGGCCAGGAAACGTCGGTGATGTCTTCTGATCGCCAGGTGAAAATAAGCGTCTCGGAGATCGACAGACGCGAAGAAATCCCCGTATTGGAGGAAGGGGAGGATGGACGATACCGTCACCATCCGAAACCTTCGATGCTCGATGAAGGAGTTTAAGTCTCTGAGGTCGAGGATGGGGCGAAGGGAGCCGTCCGGCTTCGGGACAGTAAAGTACCTGGAGAAGAAGGCTCGATGGTTTTGGGAGTCCGGGAGAGGGGAGATTGCTCCCTTTAGCAGCAGAGTATTGATCTCTGCCAGGATTGCCGAGGATGGTTCGGTCTCGACAACTTGCCCCGTTGGTGGGAGCTCTTCGAACTCCAATGCATAGCCTTCGTCGACAACCTTCAAAACCCATGCATCTGAGGTGATATTTTCCCATGCAGGGAGAAAGTTTGTCAGACGATCCCCGAAGAGTGTCAAGCCGGATGGAAAGATGAGGGTGGGTACATTCGGGAGGGACATGGGAGCAGCATCTGTAACGGAAACGCAAACGGTATCGTCCACCAGCGCGTCAAATGCGACGCCTGGCCTGGTTGCCTCCTGAAGCCTGTCGGGAGCGGGAGCGCTGCTGCTGGTGTTGACGCCTCTGTTGTTGAGGCTGTTGAGGCTGGGCTTGCAGAGGGGACTGTGAAGGATGGGTTGGATGCCTGTATTGGATGGTACGGTACGGGACCGTGTGCCTGCGTTTGAACTGGTACCATCTGGTACGCTGTGCCTGACCCTGGTTCTCGATCCCGCACTTGGAAGCCAGAGTCTTGAACTCATGGTTGGACTTTAGTTTATCGTCCGTTCCCGCATTGAAAAGCCCGAGGGCGTCGAACGGGAGATCCTCTATCACCTGCCTCGATGATGTGGAGAGGCCCGAAGATCTGAGCCAGGCATGTCTTCTGATTGCCACTGCGTGAGCAATCATCTTGCCCGCGGTGTCCCCCGTGTGCTTGGCCATCTGCATCTGGTGATGCGCCAAGGAGTGGGCCTCCTGAGCCAGGGTGGACATGGCAGCCCGGTCTTCAGCCGACATCCTTTGGAAGAAAGGTTCCGCCTTCTCCCACAGGATCTGTTGGTATGCCCCCATGCAAGCTCCATAGTTTGCCATGCGGGCCAGCAGGAGGGCACCAGAGTAGAGCTTTCTGCCCACCGCATCGAACCTCTTCCCTTCACGGTCGGAGGGCGTAGAAGATTGTCGACCGAACCCTTGAGCCGCCTTCACGACCACCGAGTTAGGGTCGGGGTGGTGTTTCAGCCACTCTAGACCCTCGTCATCAGTCCTGTACCAGGACTCGATCTTTTTCGACGTCGGCGGAATAGAGGAGGGGGTCTTCCAGGAGCCCTGGATCACCTCAAGCAGATAGGGAAGGAAAGGTAGCAGGGGAGCTGGTGGGGACTCCTTCTGCACCCTCTTGAAAACAGGATCAGTCACTGCCGTGGAAGTCTGTTTGACCTCCAGGCCCAGAGTCTCAGCCATCCGAGCCATTTGGTCCGCAAAGGCTCGGACATTGTCAGTCGGGGATGGTGGATCCGCCTCATAGGCGTCATGGGTGGGAGACTTCTCGATCCCGAGAGACAACACCGATCCCGAATGCACCGATCCCGGCAGCTCGCCCTCTTCCTCCTCGTCATCAGGAGGTAGGGAACGGGGTGGTGGGGATGCAGAGACATCCCGAGTTTGCAGCTGTAGCGGCGGCGGTGGTGGGGCCTTTGAGGTCGAGGCCCGAATGGCACTAGCCAGCCTCATGGTCTGCCTGCCCCTTTCTGGGGTCTGGAGTATCGACTGTGTCTCCTGTGTGGCTGTCACAGTCGTCAAGGCCGCGACCGGCGGGAAAAGCTCCTGTCTGGCCGTCGGGAGCCGAGAAGGTGCCTCGATGACCGTGTCCACCGAAATCTCCGGGGACTCGGGCTGTTCAGGAGGAGGAGGAGGCATTGGTACAGGCTGCGGTTCTTGGGCAGTCTGTGGGGCCGGTTGCGATACGGTAGGCCGTACCGGTGATGATCTCGCCGATGAAGTGGCTGAAGAGGCAGTGGTCTGCCGGCGAGAGGAGGAAGAAGAAGAAGGTGGCGGCATCGTCTTCTTCTTTTTAGCTGGAGGCTGTGCAGTCTTTGAGAGAGATTTGCCCGGGGTGGGCGGAACGGGAGATGGGGTGGATGCACGTCGAGATTCCTCCTGAGATCGGCGGAAGGCGATGCGAACCGCCGTGGAAGATGGCGGAGTCGACGTCGACCTCGTGGACACCACCGACCTCACCGACGCCACCGAGCTGGTCGACGAATGCCGAATGCGCACGGTCTCAGAAGTGACCGAGCGCGAAGGAGGCTGCTTCGCAGGCCTTGAAGCCTTGGAAGCCGCCGACACCGAGGCCTTCGAAGTTGTCGACATCATAGTCCTCGGCCTCTTCTGCGCAGCCCTCCTCGACTGCCGAGGTTCAGTCCGTACCGAGGGGTCAGCCGCTGAAGGCCGGGACACCGTGGCCGATGTCGACGTCGACGTCGAGGGCACCGGGGCCAACGCCTGTTGGTACAGGAGGTACCGAAGACGATGCGCCCGGTTCTTACGGGACTGAGCCGTCAAGGCCTGGCAATGACGACACGTCGATGTAATGTGTGCCTCGCCGAGGCACAGAAGGCAGAGCGAATGACTGTCCGAGTCAGGGATTTTCTTCGGACATCTCGCACACTTCTTGAAGCGAGTTGTTGACATACTACGGTCAACAACCCGATGAAGATCTTTAAGGAAACTATCCGATCACTAGCCAACAATATCCACTAACTATCCGAACACAAGAAGCACCGAAGTGAGCCGTGCGGCGGAAAGAAAGGAATTGGAGCGGCGCCGCGGGGCGCCCTTTTATCCCCTGCCGGGGCTGGGCGGGGTTACCGCCAAAACTTTAAAAGTTTCAAAAGTAGAAGTTTTCCGTTGGAGCCCGCGCAGGCGCAGTCTCTCCACAAGTGTGCATTCGCAGAGCCCACGAAGAAAAAACTTCATTTCTTTTTGTTCTATTTTATAGTTGCATCATTTATAAGATATTTTTACAAGATATTTTTTAATGGCAAACTGCCTGGAAGCATGTGATCAAGTGGACTGGAATCCACAAAAGCTTATGCTATTTCTTGGTCTCAAAGATAGTAAAGAGTTCCTTTATAACTTTTTAGTGCTGAAACAGACTAATATAACTACCGTATATTCCGGTGTATAAGACGACTGGGTGTATAAGACGACCCCCCAACTTTTACAGTTAAAATACAGATTTTGGGATATATTCACTGTATAAGACCACCCCTCTTCCAACGCACACCAAATAAAAATTTAAAAAACATCAGATTTTATTTTAAATCCAAGACTATCAGTGTTAGCCAGCTCTTCGGCTTAGAAATGGAGATGAGCACCAACCCTCAGAGTTGGACACAACTGGACTTAATGTCAGGGGAAAACCTTTACCTTACCTGGAGTGAGCCCAGATCCAATGTCCTTTCCCGAACAACAACAACAACAGAACCCTAGAGTTGGAAGGGACACCAATGGCCATCCAGTTTAACCCTAATTCTGCCAGGCAGCAAAACACATCCAAGCCCTCCTGACAGGTGGCCATCCTGCTCTGCTTAATAAGAACAACAACAACAACAGGACCCTAGAGTTGGAAAGGACCCCAATGGCCAGGGAAGAACATACATCCAAGTCCTCATGACAGGTGGTCATACAACTCCGTTTAACAACAACAACAACAACAACACAATAATAGAACCCTAGAGTTGGAAGGGGCTATCCAGTCTAACCCTAATTCTGCCAGGCAGCAAAACACATCCAAGCCCTCCTGACAGGTAGCCATCCTGCTCTGCTTAATAAGAATAACAATCATAACAATAATAATAATAATAATAATAATAATAATAATAATAATAATAGAATCCTAGAGTTGGAAAACACCCCAATGGCCAGGGAGGAACATACATCCAAGTCCTCATGACAGGTGGCCATACAACTCTGTTTAATAACAACAACAACAACAATAATAGAACCCTAGAGTTGGAAGGGACTCAAATGGCCATCCAGTCCATCCCCACTCACTCCTGCCAGGCAAGAAGACACAATGCAAGCCCTCCCAACAGGTGGCCATCAAGCTCTCCTTGATAACAACAACAACAAAAACAACAATATTTTTTTTAAAAAAACCTAAAATTGGAAGGGAGTCCAATGGCCATCCAGTCCATCCCCACTCACTCCTGCCAAGCAGGAAGACACAATGCAAGCCCTCCCAACAGATGGCCATCAATCTTTCTTTGATAATAATAATAATAATAATAATAATAATAATAATAATAATAATAATAATAATTGGAACCCTAGAGTTGGAAGGGACCCCAATGGCCATCCAGTCCATCCCCACTCACTCCTGCCAGGCAGGAAGACACAATGCAAGCCCTCCCAACAGATGTCCATCAATCTCTCTTTGATGATGATGATAATAATAATAATAATAATAATAATAATAATAATAATAATAATAATAATTGGAACCCTAGAGCTGGAAGGGACCCCAATGGCCATCCAGTCCATCCCCACTCACTCCTGCCAGGCAGGAAGACACAATGCAAGCCCTCCCAACAGATATCCATCAATCTCTCTTTGATAATAATAATAATAATAATAATAATAATAATAATAATAATAATAAATGGAACCCTAGAGTTGGAAGGGACCCCAATGGCCATCCAGTCCATCCCCACTCACTCCTGCCAGGCAGGAAGACACAATGCAAGCCCTCCCAACAGATGTCCATCAATCTCTCTTTGATAATAATAATAATAATAATAATAATAATAATAATAATAAATGGAACCCTAGAGTTGGAAGAGACCCCAATGGCCATCCAGTCTAACTCCACTCCTGCCAGACAGGAAGATACTATCCAAGCCCTCCCAACAGATGTCCATCCAGCTCAGGCCCATCAGGCTCCAGCCCCACTCCTCTCCAGACCTGGCTAGGATACCTATCCTGGAGTGTGTAGATGGGGGGTTGGGGTGGCAGAGAGGGGCAGAAGGCAGTCAGGAGTGGGAAGAGGGGCAGTGGGGGTGGGCGAGATGTCCCCCTCGCCTGCTCCAGTCCCACCCCCCGTTTCCCTGCCATCCCTGAGCTGCGCAGCCTAAGGAGGAGGAGCAAGGGGGAGGGAGGAGGAGCAAAGGGGGAGGGAGGGGCGAGGAGGAGGAGCATAAGGCTGTGTTACCTTGTAGAATGGCTGGGGGTGGTGGCCTGCTGGGCTGTCCCCACACGAGCCTGGTGATGTCTGTTGCCACTTGCTTGGGGCTGCCTCAGCCTTAACCTCGGAGCAACTGTAGTGAGAGCTGAAGAGCTGAAGCCAGAGGGGAGGGGCGTGGTGCGGCCTGGCTCCGCCCCCCCTGCTCTGGCTTCAGCTCCCACAGCAGCTGCTCAGGGGTTAAGGCGGAGGCAGTACCAAGCTTGGTGCTGGCTCTCCCGCCGCTGGCTTGGTACTCCTCAAGTCTCGAGCGGCTGCTGAGAGAACTGAAGCCAGAGACGGGGGGCGGAGCCAGGCTGCGCTGCACCATGCCGCCCCCCCCCCCCGGCTCTGGCTTCGGCTCTCTGCCGCCACTGGCTTGGTACTGCCTCCTCCTCAAGCATGGAGGAGCTGCTGCAAGAGCCAAAGCCAGAGCCAGAGGTGCGCGGCGCGGCGCAGCCTGGCTCCGCCCCCCCTTCCCTGGGTTCAGCTCCAGCAGCAGCTGCTCCATGCTTGAGGAAGGGGCAGTACCAAACCAGTGGCGGCAGAGCCAATACCAGGCTCGCGAGGTGGGGACAGCCCAGCAGGCCACCACCCACAGCCATTCTCCAAGGTAACGCGGCCTCACGCTCCTCCTACTCGCCTCCTCCCTCCCACTTCGCTCCTTCTCCTCAGGCAGCGCCGCTTTGGGGATGGCGAGGGAGGTGAGCAGCTGCCCACCCACTAGAGTAGGTTTCGGCTCCATAGCAGCGGAAGCAGAAACCAACAAGACCCCGAGATATCCGGCGTACAAGACGACTCCCCATTTTGGAGATGAATTTCTGGGGTTCAAAAGTCGTCTTGTACCCCGGAATATACGGTATGTCTTTGAGTGGCTAGAAAATGGTTACTGGGCAATTTGCAAATGTTCCAAAGTGTAATAAATAATATCCCACCAATGTAAAATGTGAATCACTTTATAAGAAATCTGTTTAGGAATAGTGACATAATGGAGACCACAATTCCTAGTCTTTTTTCACACCAAAATTTACAACATTGTCTGCTCGAACACTAAAGTAATTGACACACTTTTTGCTCTAGCAAGTGAATGTGGTGATAATGAGTCTTCCAATTTTTGCTATTACTTGTCACAGATTGGACTACAAGAGGGCAGGGAATAACCTTTAAAGAGAAGTTGATTACTCATTTCCTTTGGATCTCCTTACTTTCCTCTAGCAGCGAACATGGTAACACTTCTCTGCAAGATTGTTCATATTTCTGGGTTTTTTTTCCTTTCTATTTCTTACTGAATTATTGAAGCCTTGTCACCATGTATTCCAGCATATTCAAGACCCAGATATTGATTACCATTACAGAAAGTTAAATAAATAAAATTGCATACAAACACCTGAGGTTGGGTTCAAAAATGATCAATAGCCATTTCATTTCAGGCATTTACATGTGACCTTGAAGGAGAAATACAAATCTATATTGTGGTTCACTTAATCAATCAAAGGACATCAAACCATGCCAAGTTTTGTTTCTGCTTATTCGTTTCTTAAACCTAAATGGTAGATGAAATACTTTTCCATTAGTATTATATACCAACTACAGCGATCGAATAAATTATATGTTGCTTTGTGACTGGCTGAAGTTATTTTCTGAAATTTTATTTTGCTACTAGCTGTCCCCTGCCACATGTTGCTGTGGCCCAGTCTGTGTATATGTGTCTTGTGTGTGGATATATTTGTGTAGGGTAAAAGTAAAGGTTTTCCCCTGACATTAAATCCAGTCGTATCTGACTCTCGGGGTCACACTGATCTACTCACATTTGCATGTTTTTGAACTGCTAGGTTGGCAGAAGCTGGGGCTAACCGCAGGAGCTCATGCCGCTCCCCAGATTTGAACCTGCAACATATGCGTGTTTGCGTATAAATGTGATTTTGCACATGCGATGTAATGTGTTTTTTTGTTTTTGACTTTTTAAGTTTCTTCTGCTGCATTTTTCATTGTTTTTATGAGTGATGGTCACTCATTAGCCTGATAGGTGTATTGTTGTGATGCCGCAAGTGGTGCCACCTATGTATAGAGCTGTTAGTTGTAAGATTTAAACTGTTGTATCATGCTTAATCATGTCACTTTTTATCCTGCTTATGTATAGTTGTATGGATTGGTTGTTTGTAGCTGTCAATCAGTACTGTTTGGCTCCACCTCTTTCTGCAAGCGGGGAGAGTTTCCTTTTTCTTTTCATTCCGCCATCACAGTTCCTGCCCCATGGACGTGAGTAAGAGACTTGACTCTAAAGGACCCTGATTTAAATTACCTCTTAGCACCAATTCTAAGGTTTTTTACCCTTGGGACTCATGCTTTATGTCCAGATCATCCTGGATAACATTGAGGAGACCCAAGCGCCTTCAAGCCAGTTCTTTTGGCACCAAAGGAAGATCCTGAATCTTCAAAACATAGGCCATCTGAACTGGGGTTGTGGTTTGCTCTGGCATTCACAGCCATTGAGGAAAGAGGAAACTTGGTGAGGCTTCTCAGGCTTCAAACTCCTTGGACCCAGGACTAATTGAAACTGTAACATATGTTTTCCTTCACCCCTCTGAAGTTTTCCAGCTCATTGCTTTAAAGAAATGACTTTGTGATAAATAAAACTTATTTTGAGCTATTTACAGCGTTTTGGGTTTTTGGGAGTTCCAGTTTCCTATAGGAGGGCAAGAAGCAATCCCTTGGGGGAAAGGTGCCACGTCCATCCCTCCTTCATTAAGACTAATAGCCCCCAAATTTGGTGTCAATACGTCCAGTGGTTTTTGAGTTATGTTAATCCCACAAATGGACATTACATTTTTATTTATATAGAAATTACATTTTTAAGGGGTGATGGCCAACTGTTTGATCCAAAACATGCCACAAAGTGTATATAAAAGAGGGGGGGGGGGGAATCAAAAGCAGCAATAAATCCACTTTTGATCTTGCAGAACTTGTTGTTTGCCAGGTCGGATTGCCCCAAGCCCAGAGATTTCAAGTCAAAACCTGAGATTTTGGTATGAGCCCTTGTGATGTCTGCCCTTGTGATGTCTTGGTGGCACCTCAAGTTATAAGACTGGTGTTATGAAGCAGACCCCTGCCACTTCATCACATTGAAGCAGGGAAGTGTTCGGTAGAGTATGTTTATCACAGTGCTCAGTCATACTCTGTTTTGAATTATTTTCCTACCTTCATCAGTTTTCAACTGATTTACCATTACATGGTAGAGATTTTGCCCCCCCATCACCACCCATCCACTGTCCCTCTCCCATGGTCTTTGTTGAAAAAAAATCCTCTCCTTGAAATCTTATGGTGGATGTTGCATGCAATGAGCTTAGGGAGATGCAGGTTTTTCCCCACTTATTTACATCTTTAGACTTAAAGACACACAACTTTGGGGTATTAAGTATTGAGTCCATTAAATAGTAAGATTACAATTCTCTGTGCCTAGTTTGGCCCTGGTCCATTGTTGGTGAGGGACACAACATTTCTGGATCCAGATGAATTTAAACTTTCAGAAATCAAGGTCTATTCCCACAAACCTCTCCAGTATATTTAGTTGGTCAGGGGGCTTCTGTCACAATGCCAGGGTTCTGCCGTATTCAGGAAGAGATTTGGTTGTTTATTTTGATGTTTGTCTTATTGGCTGAATTAAGTCATATTAGTTCCTCTGAATAGAAGAAAAATTGTATCTGTGAAAGTAGACGCCGTTTGGATTATAGTTAAGATTTACATGCCAGCTGCACCCATTCCTTCAGATGTTGGATCTGCCCACGGTGACACATGGCCTAGTTACATCCCAATTGGATTAGTATAATATACTCAATGTGAGGGTGTTTTTGAAGAATGTTTGGAGATTGTGTTTGGCCCAAAGAGCTGCAGCCAGATGGTTAAGGGGTGTTTGTGTGGGGAAACATACAGCTCCTTTACTGCAGCAGCTCCATGTCTGACAGTCTGTTTCCAGCCACATGAGTCTAGAAAATCTTACGCATCTCAGGTATAAGTGATCTGAAGAATTTTGTCTTTCCACATGCCCAAACCCCACAAAATTCTGGGAAGATGCTTACCTCTAATCCTACTGCCGTCACAGACACATTTGGGAATGTAAACTCTGGAACACCCTGAGTGGTTCCTTCCCTCCTGTGCTTTATCAGATGATAATCCTTCAATTATGGCAAGTTTTTGTGAACTGATTATTTTATATAATTGGCTTTCTGTTTTACTGTTGTCCAGCTTTTCCATTTATGCTTTTCCATTAATGTTTTGCATGATTTTAACTCTATAAACAGTTTAATATAATTTTAATAATGTGTATTTTTTTGGTAAAACACTTAGAACACAAACTTCTGGCTGCTATGGAACAGAACATTTACCCCCTGATCTTATTCCTTGTTGTTTTTGCTGTGTACCTTCAAATTGCTTCCAATGTATGGGAACCATACTGCGGGTTTTTCTGGGGCTGGGATTGTGTGTCTTGCCCACTCAAATGGGGATTTGAACCCCTGATCTCAAGAATTGTAGTACAACACTCACACCATAACTCCACGATGGCTCTCTTCCTATTCCATACAGTCCCCCAATTGTAATATTTTGGTATTACACACTGAAATATGGCTCTCTAACCATTGACTGGTATCCAAAAGTCAAGTATAGGGACAGGAGTAGATTTTCTTATATTTGAATGGCAAAGTTATATGATGCCATATCTAAAGTTGGATTTCAAACTCCTTTTCATGGGGCTAGGAATGGTATATGTGTGCATATGTGGATGTGTTTGTGCTATCGGATGAATACATAAGCAAAACAAGCCCTTTGGGTGGATAAAAGTTGTTTTTTCGTGGATTCACAGGAAAGTTGGAAACTTTGCAGTAACTTGAAGTGGGGGAAATGTCCACTAGGTGGCAGTCTAATCAAACAATTTACAAATGAAACTGATGTTTCACTACACACACTACTTCATAATTTTTTTTTAAAAAAAACTAGTCTTCCAAATGAAGAATTCAATATTCCAAGATGAACTGCAATCCTGCATTGAACAAGCTACGGTTTAAAATCAGGGCACAGCTTTTCCTGCTTATAATAATTTTACCATTATGTTCATCACAAACTTTCTGTAAAGGAACTCATAGAGGAAAAAATTGGATCTTTTCCCATCCTAATTGGTAATAGAAAAGCATAAATGCACTATTCTTTGTTATTCTTTCATAAAGAGAAATATCTTTCAAATGAGAGGAGGGGGGACTGCCAGTGTCTGGTAGTCCATTAAACATTCAGGGAGTTATTTAGCCCTCCTTATCCAAGGATTCGCCATTCACAGATTCAACCATCCACAGCTTGAAAATATTAAATTACAAAATCTCCAAAAAGTAAAATATTATTTCAAAAGATAAAAGTGTGATTTTGCCATTTTATATAAGGGATTTATATAATGGGACTTGAGAATAGACAGGTTTTGATATCCACGGAAGAAGTCCTGAAACCAGTATTCAATGAACACCAAGAGCCCACTGTAAATTGCACTGTTGATAGATTCCAGAAGAGGCAATTCAATCTGGTTGTGCTGTTGCTAGAAAAGAGAACCGTTTGGAAAGTTCCAGTGGCATGAAAAAGGCTATGATAGTGGCTATATGTATTCTTAGGTTTTATTTTGTCCTATCACTCTGTATGGAAATACAGACCATACCCTTGCTACTCCAATTTCCCCAGCCCACAGTGTGTCAAAGGCCTGATTGCATCAATTTACTACTTGTCAGATTTGAAAATGCACTTTACTATAAACCAGGGATCCTCAAACTTTGAAAGCAGAAGACTGGTTCACGGTCCCTCAAACTGTTTTGGGGCGGGGGGGGATAATTTGAAAAAAACATGAATGAATTCTTATGCACACTGCACATATCTTATTTGTAGTGCAAAAAAAAAACAACAACACAAACAACACCAATAATAACACTTTATTTATATTCCACACTATCTCTCCAAGGGACTCAGAGCGGATTACAGTATAGAGACAAACACAGGCAAACATTCAATGCCTTGATACAATGAGACAGAAATTCACAGACAAAGGCAAAGGCTTCCCCTTTCATCTTCGGCTTCTGGAGGCGGTGCTCAACTCTGGCTCTGGGGGGAGGTGTTCATCTCCATTTCCAAGCTGAGGAACTCCTGGTCGTGTGACCGGCATGATTGCTTGGAGTGCCTGTTTGCCTTCCCGGTGGTGTGGTACCTATTGATCTACTCACATTCGCATGTTTTCATAATGCTAGGTTGGCAGGAGCCGGGGCTAACAGCGGGGGCTCACCCCAACCAGTGGATTCAAACTGCCACCATGGCCCCTAAACAATACAATATTTGAAATGAAGAACAATTTTAACACACATAAACTTACCAGCATTTCAATGGGAAGTGTGGGCCTGCTTTTGGCTGATGAGATAGTCAAGTTAATTAGGATTGTTGTTGTTGTGTGCCTTCAAGTCATTTCAGACTTAGGGTGACCCTAGCGAGGGCCGGGCAAATGACCTTGGAGGGCCAATCCGGTCCGTGAGCCTTAGTTTGGGGACCCCTGGTATAAATCTCCTATTGTGCATACCAGAGATGGAAGGAAAAGAGGAGGAAGAGAATATCTTTCTACTGTTTCTAATGTTTTATACCAAAAAGGGTTTTTAAAGAAAAGAGCAAGGCAAACAGCAGAAATGTGCCCAGCCTACCGTAAATCTGGAATTTGACACATGGTTAGGCAATGTACATTTTAGATGGTGTCAATCAAATGGGCAAAGTAACCCAATCTACTGCTAAAAACATTATTGACTTTACACTCACCTCCCTCCCAACTTCTCATGATTAATCTCCAGAGATCAAGACCACTAAGATTCCTATGAATTGGCGCCCTAAGGAATTACAAACCAGAAGTGCCAAACCTTTTTACCATCTTGACATTTGCATAATCAGAGCTTTTATGTGTTCTTCTTCTCTTGATATATTCATTGTGTAGTTTAAACAATTTAATAATATGTCATTTATTATTTTGTCATTGCCTTTGTGGCAGTCATGTTGCTTTTGTTCGTGGTATTATTTTTATGATTCTTATTCAATGTCTTCTGTGTCTGTGGCCTAAAATATATAAGCAAGTTTGCCAAACTCACAATGATCTGCCTGCCAGACCTGAGCCAGCTATCTTAAAGCAGTTCTGGAGTCTCTGAGTGCACATATTTTCACTTTTACACAAGATCAGATCTCATATCATGCTAAATAAGGCCAGCAGATGGCAGTTGAGAGAAATAGCTGTAATGTGCAGGATATTGGCAATGTGATTTTGCACAATAAACACAGAAAGAAATGTAAATACATGATATCTACCCCAAAATATTCCCGTATCAAAGATAAGTGAAACAGAGAAGTTTCTTGTCACTGTTTGGCATGATTTCAAGATAATAATAATGTTTCCTCAATGCATTTGAAAGTGTGCAAATTTGACTGGGATTTGCCCAGGTCTCAAATAGTGATATTTCCTGATCAAAAACAGCAGAGCATGTGAGCAGAGCATTGCCCCTCATATAAAGTAAAAACAATACAAACCTGGTTATTTATAAAACAAGAAACTACAACATCCTTAATAAGTGAATTGAAATTGTGTTATTGAAGGCTTTCAAGGCCAGAATCACTGGGTTGTTGTGAGTTTTTGGGGCTATATGACCATGTTCCAATAGCCTTTCCTCCTGATGTATCTTCAGTGGTTTTAAATTATCTGTAGATGTCCTTTGCATACAAAAATGATACAACCAACACAGTGCAGTGGTTTAATATACAAGGAGAGCAGCTGATTCAATGGACTTACTCTAGTTGAGAGTATACTTGGGACTGATTCTTCAATATTTTATTGCAACCTAACCTGGAGCCAGTGTAGGATGTACTGCTTTGAGCTCCGGATTCTGATCCCACTGACTAGATTTCAAATCCCCACTCAGCCATAAAAACCCACTGGGTGACCTTGTGTATGTCACACACTCTCAGCCCCAGAAAACCCCATAACAGAGCAAGCATAAATTGATAATGACTTGAAGGCACTTAACATGCTGCTGATGTCACACAAATCATACATAATCACACACACTTCTTATACTGGCAAGAAAGAAATTATCCTGGGCATTGGATATGTTGTGGGGACGGGATGAGGTTAGACGATTTCTCTCCCTCTGTCCTTGTGAAGGATTTGTAGTGTTTGTTACCAATGCTTGCCCATTTGCAGTGTGCATGAAGATATTAAGCATGGTTAGGTACCGTTGGAACCTTCGGAATTCAGAATAAAGTCAGAAAAATTACCTTTTTGAAGCAATTTTGAAGTTTTTAAGAAAACCGGAAGTCCCTTTGCCCTTCCGAAACTTCTCTCACCATTTTTCTTCCGACTCAGGAAGTAAGTTGGAAGTAACTCAGCGTTTGGAGGCAGGCAGCTTGCATGCTGGGATGCTTGCCTCCCAGCCAATGAGGGGAGAAGTTTTGGGGAGGGGCGGGGTTTCGGCACAGCAGCCACCATGCTATACAAAGGCAGCATATGGTCAGAGGCTCATTGTGAGCCCGGGAAGGGAAGGGGAAAGAGAAAGGGAAGGGAGGTTGTGAAGGGAGGTTGGAAGAAGAGCAGTTGGAAGAGCAGGGCAAGCAGAGAAGGGCTGGGAGCAGGGCTGTTGCCTGCCTGCCTTGCAGCCACTTGTGTGTTGTTGCTGTTGGGGGAGGGAAGAAGAGCAGGGCAGCAGAGAACCAGGGTAGGGAGAAGGGCTGTTTGCAATCACATCTGCCATTAATGAAGCGATTTAGAAATTTCAGAAATTTCCGAATTTTTTCGGAAACATTAAAAAAATTCCAAACTGAACCACCAGCACCCCCTACATCCAAAACGAGTTTTGAACCATTTTTTTTATTAACCAAGCCTAGAAGATATCCGTGAAGCATTGGTACTGCTGCCTCCAAAACTCTGGGTTTGATCATTTCCAGCGAGGACTAAGGAAAGGGTATGCATGGCTCAAGAAAGGGCATTTGTTGGCCTTGTATACAAAGAGACTCTCGGTTTTAGAAGTGTTCTGGAACCTTAGGCTGCATCTACACTACTCTGTGGAGCCCCCGGTGGCACAGTGGGTTAAACCACTGAGCTGTTGAACTTGTTGACTGAAAGGTTGCAGGTTTGAATTCGGGGAGCAGCATGAGCTCCCGCTGTCAGCTCCAGCTTCTGCCAACCTAGCAGTTTGAAAACATGCAAATGTGAGTAGATCAATAGGTAAGGGTGCTCAGGAAGTGAGTCAGAAATTACACAGCCTTGGAGGTGTCTATGGACAACACCGGTTCTTTGGCTTAGAAATGGAGATGAGGACCAACTCCCAGAGTCCGACACAACTGGATTTAATGCCAGGGGAAAACGTTTACCTTTATTACACCACTCTATATCCCAGGATCTGATCCCCAATTATCTGTTTTGAACTGGATTATATTATTCTACACTGCAAGGTAATCTGGGATAATGAGATAATCTGGAATCAGATCTTGGGATATAGAGTGGTGTAGATCCAGCCTTAGCCTCCTTAATCCAGCTTTGGTTGAAAGCTGGGATCAGCTCAAGACTTTTAGGTGGTGGAGGTGAAGAATTAAAAATGCCATCTCAATTCACTATGGCAAATGCAGAAGTTGGAGTGATTGACACTCGATCTTAATGCTTAATATCTGTTATTTGAGATGGTTATCACAGATAGGCCCAGCTCTGTTGAGAAGGCCCACTTACTAGAATTGCACAAGGATGTTTGAATTACAAAAGATTATGCCAGATCTAACTTTGTTCCATTAGCAAACCAGTGGATTTGTTGACAACACTAATGATCTGTGCTCATCAAACTGGCACTGCACATCTTTGAAACTATTAATGTGTTTTAGCTAAAAAATATAATGGGTTATTTTATATGTGTGTGTGCATGAAGTAACCCACTATCTCTCCACACAGATTTAGGATCGCAGCTCCCATCATCCCCTCAATGCAGCCACTAGTGAAACATCCTGGGATTAGGAGCCTAGTGAGGTCTGGAAGAGCGTTTCCTCCTTCTCTTTGAGGGTTGGGCTGCAAGAGCTGGATCCCAGCCTCCTGTTGCCTTGTTGCAAACCGCTCCTTTGGCTCCAAGACGGGCTGGGCTCCCTCTTTTATCTCCCCCCCCCCCCCCCCGCCCCCGACATAAAAAAACCCCAGGTCTTTAGCGTGCGACCAAGTCCGCCAGAGCCCAACGACCACAACCTTCCCAGTTGGGCTGCCTTTTCCTCCTCCTCCTCCTCTGTATTCCTCTCTCTCTCTCTCTCTCTCTCTCTGCCTTTCTTGTTCTTCTCTCTCACGAAAGAGGTTCGCATGCAGGAAGCGAGTAATTAAAAGGGCTCCTCAGCAGGGATCCGGATTAATTTTGGACGCTCGATTAAATCCCAAATTCTTCCTATAAATTATTGTCCAGCTCCCCGGGGCGGACACAAAGATGATCTTTTGTGTGGGACCCACGAGGAGGTTTTTTCAAAATATGATTATTTGCAAACTTTGCCCGTCGGCGAGGGCTTTGCGGGGCTCCAACACGCGAACCTGCCCGCGGGGCGCGAGCCTCCAAACCGGAGCCTTTGGGGTGGACGGGTTGGCCGGTTGGTTGGTTCCCCGCCCAGTCAACAAAGGCCGGCGGCCCAGCGACGCCTCTCCCGCTTTGCCTGCGCCCATCGCTTGGGAGTCGTCCTTTTACAAGTCTTTTCGCCTTCCAAATCTCAAGATTCTATGCATTCAGCCATGGCAGCTGAAGTGATGTCAACCCGCATTCGTTCTACAGTCTAGATGCCCTCCAAGGCTGGGGCTTTAGGTGGGATCCAGTTTTGCAACTGTCTTAGGCCTCATCTACACAGCCATATAAAATCCGGATTGTATGGCAGCATAGACTCATCTGGTTCAAAGTAGATAATGTGGATTTGATAATCCGGATTATATGGCAGTGTAGAGTCATCTGGTTCAAAGCAGATAATATGGATTTGATAATCTGGATTATATGACAGTGTAACCTCATTAATCCAGTTCAAAGTGGATAGTGTGGATTTGATAATCTGGGTTATATGGCAGTGTAGACTCATATAATCCAGTTCAAAGCAGATGTGGATTTGATTATCTGTATTATATGGTGGCATAGAGTCATCTGGTTCAAAGCAGATAATATGGATTTGATAATCTGGATCATATGGCAGTGTAACCTCATATAAATCAGTTCAAAGTGGATAATGTGGATGTGATAATCTGGATTAGATGGTAGTGTAGACTCATATAACCGGTTCAAAGCAGATAATGTGGATTTGATAATCCGGATTATATAGTAGCATAGAGTCATCTGGTTCAAAGCAGATAATATGGATTTGATAATCTGGATTATATGGCAGTGTAACCTCATATAATCCGGTTCAAAGCAGATAATATGGATTTGATAATCTGGATTAGATGGTAGGGTAGACTCATACAATCCAGTTCAAAGTGGATAATGCGGATTTGATAACCTGGATTAAATGGCAGTGTAGACTCATATAATTCAGTTCAAAGCAAATAATGTAGATTTGATAATCTGGATGATATGGCAGTGTAGACTCATATAATCTGGTTCAAAGCAGATAATGTGGATTTGATAATCTCTATGATATGGCAGTGTAGACTCATATAATCCAGTTCAAAGCTGATAATATGGATTTGATAATCTGGATTATATGGCAGTGTAGACTCATATAATCTGGTTCAAAGCAGATAATGTGGATTTGATAATCTGGATTATATGGCAGTGTAGAGCCAGCCTTAGGCCCCTTCTACACAGCCATATAATCCAAGTTATCAAGGCAAATAATCCCCATTATCTGATTTGAACTGGATTATTTGAGTTTACACTGCCATATAATCCAGTTCAAAGAAGATAATCTGGGTATTATATGGCAGTGTAGAAGGGGCCTTAGGGGCCTTCCATACAGGCCTATATCCCAGGATCTGATCCCAGGTTTTCTGTTTATCCCAGATTATCTGGCAGTGCGGACTCATATAATCCGGTTTAAAGCATAAAACCTGGGATCAGATCCTGGGATATAGGGCCTGTCTGGAAGGGCCCTTAGTCAACAAGGCACATCCATACAGATAAAATGAAATCAGATGAGAAACTTTCGCAAAATACCTTTTTTTTTTTGTTGCCAATAAATTTACAAAAAATCCATGGGAATTAATTGCTGGCACACCCATATCCTGAAATCCAAAGTCTCTTTGATGGCAACACGATTTCTTCCAAGCCATTTGAGAGCAGTCCTTTTGCTGCTGGTTTCTAATACACTCCGGCTCTCATTTCTGCACTTGTTTGTCTAGTGCAATGATATAAAGTATCTCATAACTTGGAAGGAAATCTTTAGATTTAACTTTTCACATGCATCTACTGTATATAAACATACAGTATATAAACACCACCCAATCTGTGGCCAAATGTATTCAATCATTTCCACCTTAAGAGTTAATTTTATTTTTCATTCAAGAGAAGTAGAGTTTTGAATCTAGTTCAAGACCTGCCTTTTTGCACTCAGTAATTTTATCTCCAATCCCAAATATATAAAGGCTAACTGCAGTTTTTTGCTTATAAAAGGGTTGAGTGGGGTGCATATTTTAGTAAATCTGACCAGGGGCCTTATGTCCAAGAACACATGGCTATAGCACAAATCCTAAAAACACTCTGCACATTTCAAGGAACTCTTTTGAAAAACTGTTATTCCAAAATTCTAAGGTCCCTTCTACACTGCCATATAAAATCCACATTATCAATTTTGAACTGGATTATATTGCAGCGTTGCATTTTATAGGAAAATAATGCACATCCTCACCACGTTTTCCCACCCAATTCCTGTAAAGTGTTTTGTGTGATTCTTTGTTTAGTACAAATCCTAGTAAACCTAAAATGAATCATAAAATATAATAGAAACACAACAGTTCGGTTTTGAGTCCAAATTCTAGGACAAAACAATGGGCGGCATTTTATTTTGTTGGTTGCATAGAGCAGCAATACAGTTAGTTAGAAACTCTAAATGGAGTTTTCCAAAATACAGCTAGATCTTTCTACTTGATGCATACAGCTATTATATACAAATTCCAAAATATTCCTACACTATAGATTAGTGCATTTGTTTTTTAAAAAAATTAAAGAAAATCTAAGGCCACAGTAATGAAATTGTAAACAAAGCAACTTGAGAGGGAACTAGAACATTCTAATGTGTGCATTGTCGTTTTTAGTTTCTTTAACATTTTTTTTCATGTCAGGAGTGACTTGAGAAACTGCAAGTTGCTTCTGGTGTGAGAGAATTAGCTGTCTGCAAGGACATTGCCCAGGGGATGCCCGGATTTTTTACCATCCTGTGGGAGGTTTCTCTCATGTCCCTGCATGAGAAGCTGAAGCTGACAAATGAGAGCTCACCCTGCTCCCTGGATTTGAACCGCTGACCTTTTGGTCAGCAGTCTTGCTGGCACAAGGGTTTAATCCAGTGTTTCTCAACCTGGGGTCCCCAGATGTTTTTGGCCTACAACTCCCAGAAATCCCTGCCAGGTTACCAGCTGTCACGATTTCTGAGTGTTGAAAACCAAAAACAACTGGGGACCTCAGGTTGAGAACCATTGGTTTAACCCATTGCACCACTGAGGGCTCCTTTCTTGAACATAAGTGTGACCATCCATTTCCAACAAACCCCTCAACCTCTGAGGATGCCTGTTATAGATGTGGACAAAATGTCAGGAGAGAATGCTTCTGGAACATGGCCATACAGCCTGGAAAACTACAGCAACCCAGTATTCTGGACATGAAAGCCTTCAAAAACACATCCAACCCTTGGTTATTTATTTTACAATGTAGAAAGCCTATTCTTCCAAGATGCAGGCCCATATTTTGGTGTAGCACTTTTTGCCACTAACACGGGGCTGAGAACTAAACAGCACCTCCACTCTGATTTTATGGAATTGGAAGTCCCAGTATTCCTCTCTAATGATTTTCTTGCCTATGGCAGATGTGATTGACAGTTCAATAACATCTGGAAGATGACACAATTCCCACATTGCGACTAACTTCCCACTCAGGAAATGTTCCTTTTACAAAGAATACTCTTTTATGGATCCACTTTATTTATGCCCCAAAATTTAATGGCACCCAAATGTGCTACCTGAGAAGACAAGGGAAGGAAAGAGAATGAGGAAGGAAGAAAACACATTGGTATTGGATAAAATACCTTTAAAGGAATGGTTACATAGAGCATGAAGAAGATGGGTTGTTGTAGGTTTTTTGGGCTATATTGCCATGTTCTAGAAGCGTTCTCTCCTGACATTTCACCTGCATCTATGGCAAGCATCCTCAGAGATAGAGAGGTCTGACCTCAGACCTCAAAACCTCTGAGGATGCCTGCCATAGATGCAGGTGAAATGTCAGAAGACAATGCTTCTAAAACATGGCAATATAGCCCCAAAAACCTACAACAACCCAATGATTCCAGCCATGAAAGCCTTCGACAATACATTGAAGAAGATGCTCTTTGAGGAGCAGAAATCCAAGAAAGCAACTTTTCCAAATTATAGTCATGGTGTACATTGTGGCTATGGATACAAACAAACAAGAAAGACTGAGGATTACTCCTAACCAGGCTATTGGATTTAAGGCAAAACATCTAGGCACTCAACCAAGGCTGTTTGTGTGACATACACCAAACAAGGGCTATACTGCAGTGCCAACCCTTCAAACTTCTGTCCCCTCTCTGCTATAGATCAGATTGTTCACACTGAAGGTACTCAGGACTGGGGTGCTGAGGCAGCTTGATTGTCCACTTGTACCTGCATAGTAATTCATCCTGGCATTGGACTGAGAGCCGAGTTCAAATCCTGAGGATGGATTGCTATGGGCAACAGCGCACGAGCTCAAGTTAGGCCCATTCTGCCTCCCAGGCATGAAATCAGACCCTGGCCCACTGAAAAACTGCCTGGAAAAGCCATTCCGCCTGTGGGCAACAGCATTCATGGTGGAGACAAATGTGGAGAAACAACGGCTGGAGCTCAGGCTGGGGGATTTGCAGTCAGTCATCAAACCTGGGGAGCATCTCCGTGGCACAGATGCCACATTGTGAGGTTCAGAGGCTTGTGAGACTGTGGGACTGCTTCTTTTGTCTTCCACTTTGTTGGGTGCTCCAGACCCATTGGCAGCGTCTGATCGTTTCTTCCTCTTCCTTCTGAAGTTGCCATTATCAAACATCTTCTCACAGTTTGGATCCAGGGTCCAATAATTGCCTTTACCTATGAACCAGTCAAGAACACATGGATTTAACAGGGGCAGAAAAAACAGCTGAAAGCACAAAACATCAACAAGAAAAAATGTTTATTGGAAGAGCACAATGCTGTCCCTTGAAAATAGACCAGTTCTTATGATAAGTGCTATTTAATTAAAATCTCTTTTATTCCAGTATTTAATTCTATTGATTTTGCTTTTTGTTCCTGTCTTCATAAAAAGCAAAGGTTTTCCCTTGACATTAAGTCTACTTGTGTTTGACGCTGAGGGGTGGTGCTCATCTCCATTTCTAAGCCAAAGAGTCGGCCTTGTCTGTAGACACCTCCAAGGTCATGTGGCTGGCATGACTGCATGGAGCACCATGGTAAATTATAGAGTTGTGTGTGGAATTCGTTTCTCCTGTTTCTTTTGTTTCTTTGGGAACACGAAACGGGAAGCCCCCTCCCCACACAAAAATCAGCTCCACAGAAAGCAAGCTGGAGCTGATCCCGGCTCCAAGCCTGCTTTCGGCTGCAGCCGAGTGCCTCCTAGAAGGACTTGCCTCCTTGTTCTGTGTATGTGTGCGTGTGTTATTGTGTGTGTGGTGTGCAGGTAAGCATGAACACCTGCCAGTACCTCAGCCAGTGCCTCAGCTGAGCACTTCTTACTCTAGAGCAGTGGTTCTCAACCAGGGGTCCGCAGATGTTTTTTGCCTTCAACTCCCAGAAATAATAACATCTGATTAACTGGCTGGGATTTCTAGGAGTTGTAGGCCAAAAACATCTGGGGACCCCAGGTTGAGAACCACTGCTCTAGAGTAAGAGGCATTCGGCTGCAGGCACTGGCAGGCGAGCATGCTCTCTGGGCCTGCACACTACACCACACACACACGGTCTTTCCATGGAGAGTGTCGGTGTGGCGTGACTTGCAGGCCTGGAAAGCATGTGTGCTTGCCAGTGCCTAAAACTGAACACCTCCTCTAGAGTAGAAAAAGCAGGAAAGAAGCCTTATTAAAGCATGCTCTGGAAAGGAGAGCCTGGTTGAGAAGCCCCCCCCCCCCCCCCATAATGGTACAGTAGGAAACAGAAATTTTCCCTCTTGATTTCGGAAGGCTCCCAAATAATTGATTAGGGCCCCCAACCGAAAGCTGGGACATCAAACAGGTCAAGTTTTACTCTGAATGCACAACCCTAGTAAATTATAAAATTAAAAAAAATATTATCCTGATAAAGCAGAAGCGATTTGTAACCATAAATATATTTAAAGAGAGGGTACTCTCCTTCCCAGAAAGCTTGAATTTATTTAATTAATGCAATGTATATAAACAGATGCTCATCAGTAAGAGACCCGGAGTGATTTTTGGACCCATCCCTATTGAGTGTCCAGCTGCCAGATTTGGATTCTGTTGTTTTCTGAAGGAGAATTGGCAGGCAGCTCTGCTGAATTGTTATCTAATTATGCTGCTTTTTCAGATTTTTACAAAATCTGGAAAGTTTAGGATTACAATGATTACATATTTTCCAATATAAAAATCGTAGTTTTGCTATCTAATCTATGATTTTTACACTTGTATTGAAGCAGACAGTGCTGTGGCTGAGTGAAAAATAAGTTACACCACCCCCGAAAAGTGGCCCAGTGTTATTACATCCATTTTGGTCTTTTTTAACCATTTTCTTGGCAAGTCTTTTTCAATTATCAATATAATCTCAAAAGCAGGAATGTAAGATAATACTCATTAAGGACTATTTCATTTAGGTTGCATTTTAATGTCCTTCATTCCACAGAAATGCTTGTTGATGATTACTGTGTTTCTTTTGTCCTGTATTATGAGTGTCAAATTTCAAATCATCTGGATATTCATCCTGCTATTTAGTTTTTTCAAAAGTTTTTGAAAAACTACAAAGGATCATAGTATGTGTTCATGAAAGAGTCATAGCATGTGTTCACAAAAACACACATTCGAGCAATATGAAAGAGGAGAAACACAGTATTCACATATTATTGTATAGCTGCCCCAACGTGAAAAAAACTGTAGTCATCTTTTTTTGTATCCCATTCAATATTGGAAGTTTTAATGAGGATTTATTTCAGAGTAACACATTGAGAATGGCAACACCAGGTTGTAGCATTGTCAATAAACACATTGAAGTCACAATTACTATGTAAAATTGATAACTATCGGGTAATACTTTTGGTGCAAGACTATTCACAGGACCAAGCAACCAAGAATGAATTTGAAACTTGCTGTGCCCACGCTAGCAGGAGGTTTGTTTTGTTTTTCAATATAATAACAAACATTTGTATGGTGTTTTCATAATACACCCCATGCACAATACTTACCATGTATATTCGTATTTAAATCAACCTAATCTATACATTGAGGACAAGCTTTGTAGGGAGGAGGGGCAAGATTGTGGATTTTTATTTGATTCATGGATGTTGAGGGTGATTCCACAGAGAGAGGAAAATATCAATGCCATTTCAAGGGCCAACTACCCTGGCTGCCACTGTCATTTCAGCATTCAAAAAAAAAAAGCAGAAAAAGTTCCACGGCAAAGAGAATAGCATGCCTTTTTAAAAGTTCTCCAAGGATGGACTACACTCCTGCCTTTTGTTATTCTATTTAAAGAAGGGGATGGTTTCTTTTTAGATAAAAGTTACTGTAAAATAAACATAACTGGCCTGGTCATAAGACTTGACCCGAATTTTTGGCGGCTGATTTTCTGACAAATATCTCTAGACTTATACAGGAGTATATAGGTTAATACATCATACATGAGATGTATGATCACAACCAGAAACAATGAAGACATGTGCCCTTGCACTTTGATGCTCTACTGCTGAGTATACATACCCAGTATAGAATACATCTCACCATGTTAAAATGGTGGATGCGGCTCTTAATGAAACTTACCACATTATCACAGCATGTCTACACCCTACATCACTGGAGAAATTATACAGCTTAGTCAGTATTGCACCACCTGATATCCATTAGAAAGTAGCAGCCAAGGCATTGACATATCCAGCCCATCTTCTGTTCAGATATCAGACAGCAAGCCAACACCTTAAATCAAGAAATAAGATCTATAGAGATACTTGCAGGGACATCTCAGCAAGTGAGAGTCCAAAAGTGGCAGGCGAAAACCCGGAACCTCAATCAGTGCCTGACATCAGATGAGAAAATCTCCCTTGGCACACAGAAGATTGGACAATTTGAAAGCCACTGAACAGGCTGCGCTCTGGCACCACAAGATGCAAAGCTAACCTTAAGAAATGGGGCTACAAAGTGGAGTCCATAACATGTGAGTCTGGAGAAGAGCAAACCACAGAACACCTATTACAACGTGAGCCCTGCCTCATGCACAGTGGAGGACCTTCTCACAGCGACACCAGAGGCAGTTTCTGGTCAAACGACATTTAGCATAATGCCAAATTTTTAACTTTGTCTTTTTAAATACATTATAAATATACCCCCAATTAGCTTCTGACATGATAAATAAATAAATATAATACAAGAGATAGGGATGCATTGGTCCTCCAGATATTTTGTTTTATGATTTGCATCAACTTCACCTAACATGAAGTATGATAGAGAATGTGAGAGTAAATCAGTTTAGTCCAACTTTGTCATGAGTTATCTAGTTATATTCTTACAAAAAACCTCATAAAGTAAATCGGTATCACAGTTCCCTTATTGCACATGTGTTCAGTCTGAAGCTAGGAATGAGGAAGGCAAAACCACCTTTGAGAATTCTTTGGCTAAGAAGCCTTTGAAATGTATGGGATCCCCATAAGTCGACAGACTATTTGGAGGCACACAGATCAATACTTCAGCTATAGTTTGTTGTTGAAATGGCCATATGAAATGCTCCTTCAGCTAAACAATTCACTCTCTATGCCAGTGGTTCCCAACCTTTTTTTTGACCAGGGACCATTTTGACCAGGCACCACTCTATAACATTAGTACCAAAAGGGTTACAAATCAGTTTTTGGTCAACTTTAGATTTGATTTGTTTATTTAGGGTGCTGATTCAGAAAAATTGCATTGGATAGACCACATCAGCTCTAGTTTCTGATACAGAACATATGTCACCCAATAGTTGCCATCTGCTCGCTCACAGAAAACCATATTTAATGACTCCTGGCACTATAAGAGGGTTTTGTGAGACCAGTTGCTGTTGTTGCAACGGTGTAGTAACAGTGAGGCCACAGACCATATTTTAGTCCTTGTGGACCACTGGTGGTCCACGGACCATAGGTTGGGAACCACTTCTCTATGCTATTAATGGCCTTTGTATCCCCCTAGAGCACAATTTAGAGTGAAAGCATTGAGTGCTGGTTGAGGACACTGGAGAACAAGGATTTGAATCCCTGCTTAGCCATGGAAACCAATTGGATGATCTTGGGCAAGTCACACTCTCTCAGCCTTAGAGCAAAGCAAGGGCAAATCCCTTCTGCAAGAAATCCAGGTTGTGATAAGTCCACCTTAGGAGTGTCGTGTGTTAGAAATTATTTGGAAGTATACAATAAAGCTGTCCTCTAATTTACTTACTTGCAGGTTGGTACTTCTATGACTAACTTCATTTACGAATGTATTTAAAAATGTTAGCACCATAAACATGAAACCTAACCCTCACTTAAGAGATTTATGGTGATCCTAAAGCAACCAAATCATATCATTTTCTGGGCCAGATTTGTTCAGAAGTGGGTTGCTATCACCATAGAGCATAACACAATGTAACAAAATTTGAAAACAAAATTAAGTTCCTGGTTTGAAAGTGACATTTCCTGTTTAATTGTGTGGGACTTCCTTTGAAAGTAGTTGTTCTACCCCAGAAATTTCTTTTTTGTGGCTGCCACAAACTATGTTAAATTGGTTGACACTCTATAAGATATTCATTGAAAAACTTAGCAAAATGTGTTGCAGGATGTCCCCCAAAAACAAAGTTTTGGCAGTGTAATAAACTTTACCAATGTTTTTATGATAGAACCAATTAGGAAATCACGTGTATAACCCATGAACAAAAGTCGTGTTACATAGTGTAATCTGGGGTCAGAAGGAAAACTCAGGCTTGCCTTTCGGAAAGGGATAAATAAAATGCTCATAACAAGGCAGGCTTTGGGAAAGAGATAGCTGTGGATACTAAAGAAATGTATTCAAAGCTTTTCCTCCACGTCTCCAAGTACCAAGAAGCGGCCTTGTTGTTAAAATGGCTCAAAAGTATGAAAAGCTCTTCTACTACTTGTCAATTTAGCTGTTAAAATAGCTAAAATAAGCATAACATAAAGGAAGGGGAAAGCAGGATCGTACGGGATCAGCTAAAGCAATCGGATGCGTTTATATCCCAAATGCGTCTTACGCCGCCTTTGAAAAAGTTTCTCTTGTTTTGGACAATATGTTGACAGACTGATCCTGGGAGTTGCAGTCCGAAAAGCAAACTTTCTCCTACTAGTTAGTATGCGAACAGAACCACATATGGGTCGATTAATGTACACGAGAAAATCGTCTGGCATATAGGTCCCGTGTCGGCAGAAAGAGAGAAAGAGAAAAAGAGAAAGAAAAGAAAGAAAGAAAGAAAGAAAGAAAGAAATAAAGAAAGAAAGAAAGAAAGAGGAGGGAGAGGAGGGAAGGAAGGAATGAAAGGAAGGAAGGAAGGAAGGAAGGAAGGAAGGAAGGAAGGAGGAAGGAAGGGAAGGAGGAGGAAGGAGGGAGGGGAGGAGAGGAGGAGAGGGAGGAGGGAGAAAAAGGGGGAAGAAAGGAAGGAGGGAGGAAGGGAAGAGAAGGAAAGGAAGGAAGGAAGGAAGAGGAGAGGGAAAGGGAAGGGAAGGAGAGGAAGAGGGAAGGAAAGGAAGAAAGAGGAAGGAAGGAAGAAGAGGAAGGAAGGAAGGAAGGAAGGAAGAGGAGGGAAGGAGGAGGGAGGAGGAAGGAAAGAAGGGAGGGAAAGGAAGAGAAAGAAAGGAAGAAAGGGAGGAAAGAAGGGAGAGGAAAGGAAGGAAAGAAAAGGAAGGAAGGAGGGAAGGAGGAAAGAAGAGGAGGGAAGGAAGAGGGAGGGAGGAAGGAAGGAAGGAAAGAAGGGGAAGAAGGAGGAGGAAGGAGGAAGAAAGGAAAGGAGAAAGAGGAGGGAAAAGAAGGGAAGGAAGAGGAAAAGGGAAGGAGGGAAAGGAGGGAAGGGGAAGGAAGGAGGAGGAGAGAAGGGAGGAAAGAAAAGGAGGGAGGAGGAAGGGAGGAAGGGGAAGGGGAAGGAAGGGAGGGAGGGAGGAGAGAAAGAGGGAGGGAGGAAGAAAGAAGGAAGGAAAAAGAATGAAATCGATTTTCGACTTTTCTCCGAATTTTGAAATTCCTGCTTGGATTATTGAAAGGAAGTGGATTAGGCGCTTCCTTCCTTCCTTCCTTGCTTGCTTTTTTGGAATATGACAATCTGTTTACAACGTTCATCGAATAGGTGACGATTACATCCCCCTCCCTCTCTCTCCCTCTCTCAAGTCTCTAGGCATCGAGTCCCGAATGCCCTCATCTCTTCCTTGGAAATGCACGGAACATTAGATTTTTCGAAGGTGCATCTACACCGTAGAAATAATCCAGTTTGGCCCCACTTTAACTGCCGGCTCAAGGCAATGAAATCCTTGGAGTTGTCGTTTGGCGAGGCAGCAGCACTCTTTGGCAGGGAAGAAGGCCTTGTGCAACTCCCAAGACTCCACAGCATCGGGCCACAGCAGATGAAGTCCAAACCGCATCCTTTCTACACGATCCGACAATTCCAAGTCCGGTTTGATGCCCCTGGGGTGGGTCTCCGGAGTTTTTTCGCCCAGGTCGAGGCAGAAACGGGTTTAACGCGCGTGAGAATGTCCCTGAAGGATGCTAGTTTAGATCCACTTAAGGCTGGGTTTTCACTGTCATTTAATACAGTTTGAACTACATTACATATACTGGCAGTCAGCAAATTAGGTGCAAGATAAATTCTGTAGGTGTGTTCTTAAATTGAATTTGTATGTAAGTCAGAACAGGTGTAACTCCAGCCATACACTTACTTACATACATACGTATGGATATAGCTTTGGATAGCATAGGGAAGAGCTAACACCTTTGTGATATTTGCTCTGCTGTCTGTGTCTCTATTCAAAAGATTTCACCTCACTTCCCATCCCTGTGATCACTGGATTTTGAAAAATATGGCTTGTTGTGGAAACAAGGATGAAGGATGATGATGAAGCTTGAGTGGAGACACCTTTTCCCCATGATAACCCTTCAAGGAGTGAATTTCCCTTCTTAGAGATAGGGTTAATTTCCCTTCCTAGGGGTAGATTTCTCTCACTTCTTATTGTTTCTGCTCTGTTCTTAACTGTGAGTCATTTGCAAATTGGATGTTTCTAACTCGGGGACCCTGCAGTTAGCTTGTTGAGCTCCATAGGAGAGAAACTTCTTAGACCTTCAGGATGGCCTTCTAGAACAGGTTGCATGTTTGTAAGTGGGGTGTTCGTAACTTAGGGGCTGACTGGATATTAAATGGTCAGTACTGTAGACCCTTCCCGCCGGAGGTAACGGCGCTCCATGCAGTCATGCCGGCCACATGACCTTGGAGATGTCTATGGACAACGCCGGCTCTTCGGCTTAGAAATGGAGATGAGCACCACACCCCAGAGTCAGACATGACTGGACTTAATGTCAGGGGACTACCTACCTTTTACTGTAGACCCAGATAATGCAATTAGAAGCAGTTCAGTGCATCATATGGCAGTACAGATCCCAGCTTCAGTGAGGCCCCTTCCACTCAGATAAATAAAATCCCACATTTTCTGCTTTGAATTAGGATATATGGCGGTGTGGACTCAGATAACCCAATGTGGGTAATTCTGCCTTCATATTGTGGGTTATATGGCTATGTGGAAGGGCCCTGAGCTATCTTGGACAGGCCACGCTCTCTCAGCCCTTGGAGTACCTTTCCTTACCAAACGACTACTCCAAGGCCCTTTCATACAGCCCTATATCCCACAATATCTGCTTTGAACTGAGTTACTGAGTCCACACTCAGCTAATGTGGAAATTTCTGCCTTGATATTCTGGGATATAGGGTGGTGTGGAAGGGCCCCCAAAAACCCATAGCCTTGAGCAGTGCATTCCTTCTACAGTGTAGAGTCAACCCAAGGTAAAGGTAAAGGTTTTCCCCTGATGTTAAGTCCAGTCCTGTCTGACTCTGGGGGTGTTGTCCGTAGACACCTCCAAGGTCATGTGGCCAGCATGACTGCATGGAGCGCCAGAGTGGTACCTATTGATCTACTCACATTTGCAGCCTATCCAAGCGACCATGGATAGGTTGCACTCTCTCAGTCATAGTGGTGACTTATTAAACTCCCAATCTCCGGAATCACACACACTCTAGGAGTGCTTTACCAAACTCCAACTCCTAGGATCCAATTGCCTTGAGTCTTGGAAGTTCAAGTGGTGCCAAACTACATCCATTCTACAGTGTAGATGGAGCCTGATTGGGCTCCCTTGGACAAGTCACACTCTCTTAAAGCCTTTTTAAACTCCAACTCTCAGGATCCCATAGCCTTGAGCCCTGGCAGTTCAAGTGCATCCATTTCATTGTACAGTATAGATCACGTATGGGCAAACCCAGGCCCGCACTTTTCTCAGCCTCCCCCCCTCAACATCCTGTTATTCCTTCCTTCTCTTTCCTTCCTCCTTCCCTCCCTCTTTCGCCCTCCCTCTTCCCTTTCACTTTTTCATCCTTCCTTCCCACTTTCCTCCCTCCTTTACTCTTTCTCCTTCCTTCCTTCCTTTCTCTTCCCTTCCCTCCTTCTCCTTCCTTCCTCTCTTTTCCCTCCTTCCTCTCCTTTCTCCTTCCTCCTTCCTTCCTTCCATTTTGTCTTTCCTCCCTCCCTCTGTCCCACCCTTCCTTCCATCCTTCTCTTCCTCCCTTTTTTCCTCCCTTCTATTTTTCTTTCCTCCTTTCCTCCTGGGAGGTGTTTAGCTGGGAGAAGAGAAGGTAGAGAGGGAACATGAGAACCATGTTTCAAGATTTAAAAGGGTGTCCCATTGAAGAGGAGGAGGAGGAGGAGGAATAACTGACTTTCTGCCAGGGCATAAGGGAGCAATGGCCTTCAAATGGAAGGGAACGAGATACGACTGAAAAGATTAGGAAGAACTTCCTGGAGAGTGGCATAGGCTGCCTCGGAGTGTGGTGGAGTCTCCTCCGAGGCTGTCTATCAGAAGTGCTTTGATTGTGCACTCTTGCATGGCAGGAGGTTGGACTGGATGGCCCTTGGGGGTCTCTTCCAATTCTAAGATTCTAGGATTCTGTATCAGGAGTAGGGAATAAGGCATCTAATGGATACTCTTTTTCTCTCCCGTCCACCACCTCATCACCAAGTCCAACCCTTTTGGGATCCAAAAGTTTCCTGTCTTTGCCCCTGAAAAGAGAAGAGGAAGGGGAGGAAAGCGCAGGAGGGGGCTTGGGGAGGACCCCCTCCCTCTTAGCCCACCAACCCTGGTCCTGCTCGCCATGTGGCCCCCAAATTAGAAAGTTTGCCCATGCCTGGTGTAGATGGAGTTCCTTTGGAGAAGTCGCACTCTCTGAAAACCTTAGGGCTCCCTTTCCAAGCTCCCAGCTCTCAGGATCCCGCAGCCTTGAGCCCTGGGAGTGTGGATGCGTCCTGAAGGAGTTCCCTGGAGCAGGTCACACTCTCTCAGCCCCCCCCCCCCCGGCCCTCCTTACCGGGGTCGTCCTCGTGGCGGGGCACCTTCTTGAAGCAGTCGTTGAGCGAGAGGTTGTGCCGGATGGAGTTCTGCCAGCCGGCCTTGCTGCGCTTGTAGAAGGGGAAGTTCCCGGCCACGAACTGGTAGATCTGGCTGAGGGTGAGCTTCTTGCCCGGCGCGCTCTGGAGGGCCATGGCGATCAGCGCCGAGTACGAGTAGGGCGGGCGCACCAAGCGCAGAAACTCCTGCTGCCCGGCCCTGGCCAGCGAGGACAGCCAGCCCAGCTCCGAGCCATAGTAAGGCGGCGGAGGAGGAGGAGGAGGAGGATGCGGGTGGGGATGCGGGGCGGAGGAGCCGTTGAGCCACAGGTAAGGCGGGCTGCCGCCCCCTCCGCACCCGCCGCCCGGGACCTCCCCAGCCAAGCTGTAAGCCGGGCCCGGGAAGAGGCTCAGGTTGGCGTTGTTGCTGTCGCCCCCGCCGCCGTAGAAGGCGGCCACCTCCAGCAAATCGTGGGCGCAAGGAGCCGCCTGCCCCTCCAAGGCGCTCATGGTCAACCCAGGTGCCCGGCAGCCCGCGGCCCGAGCGAGGAAGAAGACCTTGGCCAAGGAGGGGGGGGGCAGCAGCGCCACCTCCTCGCCCTGCCCCACCGAGGAGGACAAGCCCTCCCCAAATACCCGCCCGCCCGCCCCGTCGTTCCCACAGCTCTCCCCTGCGGCGCCCAGCGCTGTACGCGGCCCACATTCCAGCCTCCCCGATTATCTCTCTCACCCCCCACCCCACCTCACCCCATCCTTGGCAGGGAGTCTGTGCCATGGAGGGCCCTCTTCCCTTTCTCATCGACGCCCCCCACTCCGCTCCTCTGACTGGGAAGGCAAGGAGGAAAAGGGGGGTCACTTCCAGGGAGGATGGCAAGTCTGTCAGAGGGTCTGACCGTTCTCTAAAAAGGGCATTCACCTCGTCATCATCACCAACATCATCATTATCACCATCAGCAGCAGTATCATCATCACAATCATCATCATCATTAGCACCATCACCATCATTCGTTACCACACCTTCATAATCTCTACCACCGCTGCCACCATCAGCAGCATCACCATCATCATCGCCACCACCATCACTATTATCAGCAGCATCACCATCACAATAATAATAATCACCACCACCATCACCATCATCACCAGCATCACCATCAGTTACCATCATCATCACCACCACCATCATTCATTACCATCATAATCATCATCACCATCATTATCAGCAGCAGCAGAAGCATCACTATCACAATCATCATCATCATAATCACCTCAACCATCGCTATCATTCATTACCATCATCACCACCATATCACCACCATCACCGTTATCAGCATCACCATCGTTCATTACCCTGATCACTACCATCACCATTATCATCAGCACCATCACAATAATAATCATCATCATCATCATCATCACCACCACCATCATCATTCATTACCATCACCATCACCATCATTATCAGCAGCAACAGCAGCATCACTATCACAATCATCATAATCACCATCACTATCATTCATTACCATCACCACCACCATATCACCACCATTATCAGCATCACCATCACCATCATTCATTACCCTGATCACCACCATCATTATCATCAGCACCATCACAATAATAGTAATAATAATAATAATCATCATCATCATCATCACCACCACTACCACCATCATCATTCATTACCATCATCATCACCATCATTATCAGCAGCAGCAGAAGCATCACTATCACAATCATCATCATCACCATCACTATCATTCATTACCATCATCACCACCATATCACCACCATCACCATTATCAGCATCACCATCGTTCATTACCCTGATCACTACCATCACCATTATCATCAGCACCATCACAATAATAATCATCATCATCATCATCATCACCACCACCACCACTACCACCATCATCATTCATTACCATCATCATCACCATCATTATCAGCAGCAGCAGAAGCATCACTATCACAATCATCATCATCACCATCACTATCATTCATTACCATCCTCACCACCATATCACCACCATCACCATCATCAGCATCACCATCAACATCACCATCATTCATTACCCTGATCACCACCATCACCATTATCATCAGCACCATCACAATAATAATAATAATAATAATAATAATCACCACCACCACCATCATTCATTACCACCATAATCACCATCATTATCAGCAGCAACAACAGCATAGAGGCCACCATTCATTACCATAATCATCACCACCATTATCAGCTGCAGCATCACCATCACAATAATCATCATCACCATCATCTTCATTATAATCACCACCATCTTCATTATCAACAGCAGCATTAGCATTACAATAATCATCACCATTCCCCATTCTTATTTATTTATTTATTTATTTGGGGTTCTTGTACCCCGCCCTTCTCACCCCGAAGGGGACCCAGGGCGGCTTACAGCTGCAAGGCGCACTTAGACACCTGCCATACAAACAATCATCATAAAATACCTCGATACAAATTCCCACAATTCAGCATAATCCAATAAAATCAATAAAATGATAAACAATAAAGCAATAAAACATACAAACCTAGATCTTCCTTCTACCCATCAGTGTTCATTAACTCAAGGGTCTGTTTCGATTCCATTTCAACAACCTGCTGATCTTACACATCTGGTTGTCATATTTAGTTGTCTTATCTAGTTGCCTGGTTGCCCGAAGGCCTGGTTCCACAACCATGTCTTCACCCTCCTCCTGAAAGAGAGGAGGGTTGGTGCTGTTCTGATTTCCCCTGGGAGTGAGTTCCACAGGTGGGGGGCCACCACTGAGAAGGCCCTGCTTCTCGTCCCCACCAGCCTCACTTGTGAGAGTATTCTTCTGTATCCACAAGTGCCCGGCTTCAGTTAAAAGCCCCTGGTGGCGCAATGGGTTACACCCTTATGCAGGCAGGACTGAAGACTGACAGGTCATAGGTTTGAATCCGGGGAGAGTGCGGATGAGCTCCCTCTGTCAGCTCCAGCTCCCCATGTGGGGACATGAGGGAAGCCGCCCACAAGGATGATAAAACGTCAAAACATCCAGGTGTCCCCTGGGCAATGTCCTTGCAGACAGCCAATCCTCTCACACCAGAAGCGACTTGCAGTTTCTCTCTCAAAAAAAGTTAAAAGCTGCTTCAAACCCATCTTCAACAAGCGATGTTTGCACTATCTCTGGGTTCTGTTTTACATATATTTCTGGCTACCTCAGTAACCTTACAGACCTTTGCCACTATCTTTTACAATCACAATAAATAGTGTA
Source organism: Anolis sagrei ordinatus (assembly GCF_025583915.1). Classification (NCBI taxonomy): domain Eukaryota; kingdom Metazoa; phylum Chordata; class Lepidosauria; order Squamata; family Anolidae; genus Anolis; species Anolis sagrei. The sequence goes on from NW_026846588.1 coordinate 81,762,416, forward strand.
ACTGCCCAGGACCTAATCCTGCGACTGCGTTTTTAATACTAAAGTTTGATTATGTGAATTAATACGAACAGGGAAGGAGTTTCAGAAGAGGGTTGGAGAAAGTGTGGATGTCTAAATATTCCAGGACTGCATCTCTCATTAGCCCAGGCTGAACCAGCCAATAGAATAATAGAGTTGGAAGAGACACATGGGTCATCTAGTCCAACCCCCTGCCATACAGGAAAAATACAATCAAATCAGCCCCAACAGATGGCCATCCAGTCTCTGTTCAAAAGCCTCCAAGGAAGGAGCTTCCACCAAGCTCTGAGGTAATGAGTTCCACTGTTCCAGCTCTTATGGTCAGGAAGTTCTTCCTGATGTTCAGGTAGAATTTCCTTTCCTGTAATTTGAACCCATTGCTACTAGTCCCAGGACTCTTCCAAGCAGACCAGAATTTTTTTTAAAAAACCTGCCTTGGCACGTATTTTTGTCCCCACTGCATCCCAAAAACCGGGCAATTGGAATGGCATGCAGCCACCCCAAAGTACCCTAAAAACTAAAGAAAACTTTCCTGGCCACTATTAAGTTCCTCCTTGCAGCCTCCTAGCATGAGGAAATGATGCACCAGGAGACTTGGGGGGGGGGGGGGTGAGGAATAAAATACCTTCCTCACTACCCTGACTTCCTGGCATGTCATTTCCTCACACTATCACGGACATTCGGCTATAAGAGCTCAAAAGATTTGGGATAGCAAATGGGGACCCACCCCTCGGTATTCCCAGGACTAGCCAGAAGGAAGGCCTGGATCTAATGGGGTATTTAATTAATTCGGAATCACAGAGGTTATTCTGAATTAATACATTTTTACCCGAGGTGTTGTTTGGATACCCCTGGTAAAAACTCAATCTGGTCCCACATTTTGGGCCTGTCTAGATAGACCCTAGTCTCTAGGGCAGCAGAAAACAAGCCTTCTCCCTCTTCCTTATGACATCCTTTCAAATATTTAAACACTGATAAATGAAAATGTGAATTTCACTCCAGCATTGTTCCTTTGGCCTTTGATCTCCATGAAGATCAGAAGTGGGAATGGGTCAAGTGTGCATATGCTTTTCTGCAGAGTTACATGGATACCACCAGCCTTTTACTGAGTATATTGAAGTTGTGAAGTAGGGAGGAACTGAGCATGTGGATCAACAGCAGAGTCCTTCTCATGAACCCATGAGCCCACAGGCATTGTGGAGTGACCATCTCCACCATCTCTTGCCATTCATTGATATCCAACTACACAGGATCGCCAGCTGTAATGTAGCTCCTCCTGTTCCTTGCCCATTCCAGGTATACAAAGTTTCCACAGCCTAGAGGGAGAGAGAAAGGAGGGAATATGATGACATACTGAAGCCATCCATAACAGAGCAGCAGTAAGGGAATGCTTTGAGTGTCATTTTACTGCAGCTTTGTTGTCAGATGGCTTCAGTATGCCACTCTATCCTTTCGTCTTAAAAATAACATTCCAAACTCTGATTCCAGGACAAGATGCAGAGGTGGTGACTGTATTTGTGAGTGTGAGATTGTGTACCTTTTAACTGGCAACAGACAGCGCAGGAAAAAAATAGATTAAGATAGTTCTGGGATTACGTTTAGTATGAAAATGGATTTTAAAGGATCACAGAAGGTGGCTATTTTAACACAACCTTGGTCTATAATGCTTTAGGTCTTCAAAAGGCTGTTAAGCCTTTCCAAATCTGGATAATACTTGTTTGATAAAAGGATCAGGCAATTGTGCAAGCCTCAGTGCATGTATTAGTCCTTTAGTTTGGTATCAAATTTACATGCAACAGATGCCTTGTACTTTCCACCTCAGCATCACAAGCATCCATTCTCATCAACAAAGCTCATTACAGTTGGAAAATGTTTCTGATCTGGAGCAAAAGATAAAATTTGGAAGACATATAGCTGACATCAAACGCGAAGTTTTCCTGAACACAATGCCATATTTAAGGACAACAATGGCCAACCATTCTTTCCTTTTCACAGTACAGTAGTCACTAATTGTGATTGACACTTGTGCATGTAATCATATCCACAGGCAGCTAAACGGTCTGCTTGTGTGCGTATTATTTCACACCTCCGCTTGCACGACTTGTTTTATTTGCTCCCAGAGCTCTTTTTCCATCAATTTTGTCTCTTTGATTTGTAAGTTTGCCACAAAGGAGACTGATTCTTTCTGCAGTTGGTCTCTAGTTGCTAGTTATGTAACAAGAGTCTGCTTATGAAGGCGCACAGAGACTGATTTCAGGCAGGAAAACTTGCCTCAATTCACAAGGCAGACACAATTCTCTCTGTGGAATTTGCACACTGACAGACAGCCACCAATACTTCTGGGGAGAAAAAAAAAGCCAGTTCCTTGGAAAGTATATATCTCAAGGACACACAAAGCAATTCTTCAATATGCTTGAGAAAACAAATGGAGACGTTCAGTCAATGTGCACACTTTAAAATATTTTTCACTTTATTTTGAACCATATCTACCTACATCTAGAACTTTTGATAAATCCTTTGTTATCTTTGCTGTTGAGATTACAGTGTATGAAATTATTGACCATCCCCCAGGATTTATTCCCCCCCACCACCATGATTTTTTTTTTTTGCAGACTCAATGAGATATTAACATTCACACCTTGGTAACTCTATTTGTTGTGTTTGCATTCTCTTGGAAACTTTGTTAAGTCCCCTTTCATCCCCTTAACCATATTTCTAAATGCCCAACTGAAGTCTTATGTTAGAAATTTTTAATTAAGGTATAATTCTTGTTTTGTGGGGAAAGGGAGTAATGCCGTTGTAGAGAACTATATTCTTGTAACAGCACCTTTGGTTAGATGCAATGATAAAATGATAAAAGGTCTGGAGAACAAGCCCTATGAGTAGCGGCTTAAGGAGCTGGGCATGTTTAGCCTGAAGAAGAGAAGGCTGAGAGGAGACAGGATAGCCATGTATAAATATGTGAGAGGAAGCCACAGGGAGGGGGGAACAAGCTTGTTTTCTGCTTCCCTGGAGACTAGGACGCAGAACAATGGCTTCAAACTACAAGAGAGGAGATTCCATCTGAACATGAGGAAGAACTTCCTGACTGTGAGGGCCGTTCAGCAGTGGAACTCTCTGCCCCGGAGTGTGGTGGAGGCTCCTTCTTTGGAAGCTTTTAAACAGAGGCTGGATGGCCATCTGTCAGGGGTGATTTGAATGCAATATTCCTGCTTCTTGGCAGGGGGTTGGACTGGATGGCCCATGAGGTCTCTTCCAACTCTTTGATTCTATGATTCTATGATAAAAGAAATATAGTCTGCTCTTTGTAACCAAAGATTTTGCAGTAAGCCATCCACAGCTTGGAAATATTCCCCCTAAAATTCCCCAAAATCAAATAGTAAAGGACACCATTTTACTATTGAATTGTATATAATCGAACATGAGCATCCATGGATTTTGGTGTTCATGATGGGTCCTGGAATGTAACCCCAATTGATACCAAGGGGCCACTGTGCTCTCGAACCAAGCATGAAGGAAATTGGGATTTGGTTTCCTAAGAAGATAGGGAGTTCCATATGCCAGAATCTGTCACTGAGGAAATTGTCTCTTGTGTCCTCACAAAATGGGCCTTCAAAAGCAACTGGATGGAGAGAAAGTTCTGCCATGGAGATGCTATCAACCTGATACATTTGTAGGAAGAAATATGGCATTTCAACAAATTTGCACCAAATCATATAAGGCTTTGCAGTGGCAGACTGGGTCTAAAAATATTATTTATCAAGAGATATAACAACTATAAGGCTATCATTTAATTTTTAGAAGAGAGAAATGACAATTTAAAAAATACGTAAGTAGAAAAAGGTCCAATAAGATATTGATACAATGTAAATTTAGTTGCATACAGTAATAACATTGAAATTTCTATTATATTTTCAAGCTACTAAAAGATCATTAACATTTTATTTATTTATTTACTACACTTTTATCAGCCCAAAGGCGACTCAGGGCAGCGTACAGACTGGCAACATTAGATGCCAAACACACATACATCATTTAAAACAGATTAAATCAAATAATAAAATTCATGATAAAACAGTTTAAAACTATAAAAACAATGACTTCTGGGTTAAAATCCATGTCCATTTTAAACATATTGTCTAATGTTTCAGGGGCTCACATGCCATCAGGCAAGCTGACATCCCAGCCAGTCCAGCTGTGTGTGTGTGTGTGTGTGTGTGTGTGTGTATTCCTCTCTAACAAAAAAGAACATTTTAATTTTGAACCTTACTGGGATAGCTAACATAAGCCACAGAGTATGAAAAATTATATAGTAGGCATAAATGCTGAAAAGTGTAATAGTTTTCTTTCTTTTTTTGTTCTTTTCTCCTTTCTATTTCTTTCCCTTTTCTATACAACAGGGCTTCCAGTTTTATGTGGGTTAGGGGTACAGGACCCCTGCAAAAGTGGAAAAACTATCAATAAAATTACTTTTCTAAACTTGAGATAATATTTCTAATAGCAATATCGAGCGCCTCCAATGTAAATGTAGTCAACTTCTGGCAAAACGTTGACCATAGAGTCACACTGAAGGACCTAGAGATTACCATATTAATCAAATCTATGAAAGTGAAATCTAAAAACAGAGAGGGCCAACCATGTCTCTTTTCGTGTAATATTAAAATCTTGCTCCTCAATCCCATAAAATTTCAGTGGGAGAGCTATGCAGCCAACTTAATGACACGGCTGTGTACCTGCCTGGTCCTTAGGGTTCCAATATATTTGTCAAATACAGTGAGTCACTATCAACTACGTATAATGAGTCATAGTAGCTTTTGGTACGGTATTACAGATGGCTTGGATATAAATGTCCATGGAAGCAACACATCTAAGGTTATTCCGTTATCTAGCTTGTGGACCTGTTTTCAAACACTGAAAAACATGAGAAATGCTTTATTATTATTATTATTATTATTATTATTATTATTATTATTATTATGAAATTTTGAAAAAGAAGTCAAGTAAATTTACAACACAAGAGTTGCTTGCTAAAATAAAATAAGGTAAGTCTGAAGAAGATTCAGAAGTATCGGGGAAAAATGTAAAATTAATTGTACCACTTATTGTGGATGTTAAACTCAGAAACAACACATTTCCAAAGAAGAGTGACACTGAAACCAACCCATGTAATTAAAAGTGAGAAGGAGAATGCTAAGGTCTTCCTAAGAACTGGTTGGTGACATACAATCATGGTTGTTGTTTCTGTGGTGTGCTGGGCTTTGCATTAGGTTTCACTTATGGTAATTTATCACCTTTACTCTGACTTTTCACTCTTGAATGCTCCAGCGCTCTTCACCTGCCTTCAGGCGTGCATTAACTCCAGCATCTGAGCCAAAGTATCCCTGGCTGTTTGACTGACTGGATCTTGGAAGGGATGGGGGTGTTGGTGGGAAACGTCTTTGCTATGATAAGCCTCGGGGCCAATTTGTTTGGATTGCAGGGAAGGTGGAAACTGCCTGAAGAGGGAGTGTATTTAATACTTTAATTGAAGGTTTCGGATTCACAGTAGCAATTTGGAATTAAAATTACACAGCCTGGAAATGTTTCCTTTGCCAGCTGCACCTGCTGGAATGAAATAAAGATTAGATTGCTTTAAGAGTAGCAAGGTTGTTAAGCGGTTTCTGAAATCCTCTTGTACTATTGACAACCATCCTCACCCAGGGCAGGGAAGAGGGAAATCACATAGGTATTGCTACAATAGTTCCTTCTTGTAAACATTTATGTAGAGGATTTCACATGCTGGAAGCAAATTGGCAAGTGGATCACTTTAGAGTTTTGCTGGAACCAAATGCCTGCCTGGAATAATTGCCTCCAAAATCTGAACACAATGACTATAAACATAAGAGTCTGGAAGCCCTGGAAGAATCAAAGGTATCACTAACCCAGCACCTTATATCTGACACTGTCCAGGAAGACGTCTCTGGGAATTTAGAAAAGGCAGAAGGAGATGACTGCCTCAGATGTTGGGTGTCATGTTAGTCACCGGAGAGGGGCACCATTTGCTACTTTGCCTCAGGCAGTTGGCAAAATGTTCCAGGCTAACACTGCGTATGAATGAAGTAGAAACCAGGCCATTGTTTCTTGTAGGCATGATGAGAATCTCATATGGTCCTCTCAGATTTCTTTCCAAACATGATGAAAAAACCATTAAAATGGGACTGTATGAGAAAAATTGTCTGGTTCACCTATACCACCCGTGCACCTCTTGCCTAAGAAAATCTTATGAAATTTATGGGGTTGCCATACATCAGTAGACACACAGGCAACATATTTGGATGGAAGACCATCCAGGAACACAAGGAATGTTATGGAATGGTTAGGGGAGAAATCTGTCTAAACACCTGGAATTCTAGTACTGTTAGTTGAAGCTGATAGATTTGGGCTAGAAGGATCTGTTAGTTGACTTATAAAGCAAAGCTATGCAAATTTATAACCTGTGACCAGTATAACATAATTTTTCTTCCCCCAGTATGAACATGTTTACTTGCCAAAACTTGCCAAAATGTGTATTTTTCTTTCTTAAAAGATATGCAGAACAATGAGATTGTAAAATTGGATGTAGGAGAAAGTAACATTGACAGAGGGAACAGGTGTGACTGGTGAGGATGAGAGACAGGGCCTTCTCAGTGTGGCTCCTCAGCTATGGAACTCCCTCCCCAGTGAAATTAGATCAGCGCCCTCCCTTTTGGCCTTCAGAAAAAAAAGTAAAAACCTGGCTATGGGAATAAGCCTTTGGACAGTAAACAATACAAGGAATGATCAGGATCATGTGCAATACATATTGATATTTGGAATGGCCCTGGATTAGGATTGTTGGATTGTGTGATTTTAACGTTTATATTCATATGTTTTTAACTCTATGTTTTAATGTTTAAATGTAGTTGCATTTTATGATTTAATTCAGGGGTCCTTTTTAAACAGAGGGCCAGATCACAGTCCCTCAAACAATTGGAGGGCCAGATTATAATTTGAAAAAACATGAATGAATTCCTATGCACACTGCATATATCTTATTTGTAGTGCAAAAAACAACACAATAACTAAAATGAAGAACAATTTAAACAAATATAAACTTAGTATTTCAATGGGAAGTGTGGGCCTGCTTTTGGCTGATGAGATAGGATTGTTGTTGTTGTTGTTGTTGTTGTGTGCTTTCAAGTAGTTTCAGACTTAGGTTGACCCTGAGCGAGGGCCGGGTAAATGACCTTGGAGGGCTGCATACGGCCCCCGGACCTTAGTTTGAGGACCCCTGATTTAATTGATAACTGTATGCTATTATTGTTTTATGTTAGGTTTTTATATATGTGAGGCATTGAATTTTGCAGTATATATGTTGGAAACTGCTTTGAGTCCATCCGTCTCCTCTGTCCCCGTGCCCCCCCCCCCCCGGGGTGAGAAAAGCGGTATACAAATAAAGTAAATAAATATCTCCTATGGATATGGGAGTTGTACTATACATATTGAAATTATGTTTTATCTAAAAATATCAACTATTTGGGTGGAAGCATATAATATTTGCACTTCAGGTAATAATCATAAAGCACAAAAACTTCTGAAATGTCAGAATGATAAAACGTGTGTGCAATGAAAAAAATGGGTTATTTAGTCACATGCTACATCACTAGTTTGGACCAGCCAAATTGTTATTTCAATGAAGAAATGTTAATTTCTGCACAGAAAATGCACATTTTATTAATTTATTTATTTTAAACATTTATACCCCAACCTTCTCAACCTCAGAGGAGAAACTCAGAACGACTTCCAAGAGGCAACAATTCAATGCCAAACATAATATAAAACACATAGTAAATACATCCATATACACTAAAATAGTTATAAATGTACATTAAAACCAGTTCATGAGATTAAAATCACCAGATTAAAATTGTCGTCTAAATCAATCCAAGTACGGTCCAATAAAATCTTGTCTTTCCCAGTAAAACAAACTATTTAGTGAATGCTTGATCCCATAATCAGGATTTAAATTTCTTCTGGAAGGTCAGGAGGGAGGGAGAAGATCTAACCTCCTTAGGGAGGGAGTTCCACAGCCTAGGGGCCACCACGGAGAAGGCACTGTGTCTCATCCCCACCAAGTGCAACTGCGATGGTGGTGGGACCGAGAGCAGGGCCTCCCCAAATGATTTTAAGGTCCTAGATGGTTCATAGAGGGAGATATATTCAGACAGGTAAACTGGGCTGGAACTATTTAGGGCTTTATAGGTTAGCACCAGCACTTTGAATCAAGCCCGAAAGCTAATAGGTAGCCAGTGGAGCTGGTGTAGCAAGGGAGTTGCTACACGGAACGCCCTCCCGAAAGATCTCAGACAAGCCCCTACACTGGCAGTCTTCAGAAAGAATTTGAAAACCTGGCTTTTCCAATGTGCCTTTTCAGATTAGGAATCTCCCACTACCAAATCCCAGAAGCACTTTAGTACCAAATCACCGCACACTGCACACCGCACATATATCATAATCCCACACCCCTCCGATACATCAGCACTTTTAACCTTGTACCCCTACTCCGGCCGACTCAGTTTTTAATAATGTCTTGTCGTATTGCTATTATTGTTTTTCTGCTTAACTGTTTTTATTTGCTAGATATTGTATTGTTGTATTGTGTTGGGCTTCGGCCTATTGTGAGCCGCATCGAATCCTTCGGGAGATGCTAGCGGGGTACAAATAAAGTTATAATAATAATAATAATAATAATAATAATAATAGTTGTATGCTCCCTGTACCCCGCTCCCATGAGTAACTTGGCTGCTAAGTGTTGAACTAGCTGAAGCTTCCGAGCAGTCTTCAGAGGCAATCCCACGTGGAGTGCATTGCAGTAGTCTATTCAGGATTTGCATTTTCTATGCAAATCAACTACCTGAAAAATTTAGGTAGAATAAATCCCCAATTACAGCATTTACTACACAGAAACTGGTATTTTGACATTGAAAAACCTGTCTCCAAATAGAAAATGCTGTGTCCTGCCCAGAAGGTGCTGTTTTTGCACAAAAGAACCATGTATGAATTTTGCATAGATTAAATCCTGAATGATGAAGACCCTAATCAGTTCAGGATTTCTATCGGAGTTTCTCAACTCTTGAAAAACATGCATTTCAACCTCTCTTTTTTTTTTGGAATATTTTCAAAGACTCTTCCATCACAACCCCAGATGTGGTGGGCTACAACTTTTATCATTCCTAGTAGCCAGCATGGCCATGACTTCCAGCCAACACATATCCAAAACACAAGTGCCCTTGGTTTCAAGTTTGGAGAAAACACGGCATATAATGAAGGAATACAGTTCTGTACTTCTATCAGACACCACGTTCAGAATGTCTGGATTAAACAAATCAAGGATGATTCACCCTGTCTTTGTCACCCTTGGGCCTTTTCTGTCTTTTTCTTATGCCTGTGGGAATGATATAGAAACTGAAGACAAACCTTCTGATTTTAGCACTAGATTCAACTGCTGTTGCTACTGATGCAACAAAGCAAAACTGACATCCAGTGGAACTTGTGTCTTCCTTGAGAGAAAGAAACCTGTTGCACCCATTCGCTCTCATTCTTGCCGAGGCACATCATTCTCAGCCTTGCTGTGACATGAAGAAACAGATGCTACAGGCGAAACTTCCTTCTTTAACGTTAAATGGGCCATATCCAGCAGACATGCTCACAGTGCCTTAATGTTACACTCGAGGCTAGCTTTGTAATCCAATAGTGCTGCAATGTTTTGACAGCTTGCTCTGAGATTAACACTTACTTATGGAGCTCCTAGCAGGCATATCATTGTAGCTACTGTGTCTGGGTGCAGGAGGAATGCATATAACACTAAGCACTATTCCTAGGAAAAGAACAATGACTATTATATCAGGTATTTAATAGTTAAAATGGGATTTCCTGTGTCCTTTATGTGTTCCACTTAAGTGACTACATATGTCCTGTGTGTGGTGTCTTGAGTCACTTGTCTGTGCCTCCCAGACAAGTATCTTTCTTTTAACAGTGGTAGTATATAAGAAGTGTAGTTTTCCAAGTGACTTCTGTAATACTCCAACATGTACTTTCAAAGTTGTGCCATGCAAAGAATCCTTTGCTCACTCCGTTTTTGTGGAGAATCAAGATGATGACTATGATAAGCACGTATCATCTGCTGAAGCTCATTGGTGCTGAATAAATTAACATTTTGCTCAGCAATCTGCATAAAGCTGGATATTTTTTGTTCTTCAATACACATCCATACTATGGACTCTGATATGATCTGAGCTATGCTGCCTTGGGACCTGTATGAAGCTACATGCAACCAGTCCTACATTCTTTCAAGGTCACCAATGATACAGGGTGTGGCAGCATAACTTCCTTTTTTAAAATGTGTGCCATTCCATCGGTTGAAGATGTAGCAGAGCGCTAGTGGTCTCGTTCGAAAGGCGGGAGTATAAAGTTTTGTCCTGACACAGTTCAGTCACCATCATCACAGTGAGGAGCATGCTTTTGCCATTGAGGCCTACTTTTCGAGCGGATGTTCTGTGATCGCAACCTTTCAGAATCGCTTTAATTTAGCCCCATTGGCCCCTGTCCCGGACCGAAATCAATTGTGATGTGGGTCACTACATTCAGACAAACTGCAAGTGTGACAAGATGAAGAACTGGAGTCCCTTGGCCCATTAGATCACTTGAGAACATTGAGGCAGTGAGAGCTTCAATGTTGCGATCACTACGGTGTTCTGCGTGCAAACATGCGTCTGTCCTTGGATTATCCGATCATTTTGTGAGAATTCTTCATGATGATCTTCATTTCCATCCTTACAAGATGGCGATTGTGCAGGAACTTTCTGAACGTGACTTCAATTCTCGGAGGAACACGTGTGAGGTTCTTCTCGAAGTCGTTCCTGAGGACGCTATTGTTTTTTTTTAGTGATGAAGCCCATTTTCATTTGTGTGGATCCGTCAACAAACAAAACATGCGCTACTGGGCTGACAACAATCCTCGAGAATTGCATCAAAGGCCTTTGCATTCACCTAAAATCACAGTGTGGTGTGCAATTTCCTCAGCTGGAATTATTGGTCCCTGGTTCTTTGAGGAAAATGAAGTCGCAGTGACAGTGAATTCGGACTGGTATGTAAACATGTTACAGGATTTTTTTCCCCACGGCTAGATGGGTTGGACTTAGGGGACATTTGGTTCCAACAAGATGGTGCAACTGCACACACTTCAAGAGCATCGATGGCTGTTTTGAGGGAACACTTCCCAGAGCGCCTCATCTCAATTAGGGGGGATTTGGAGTGGCTGGCCCGCTCTCCAGATTTGGCCCCTTGTGATTTTTTTCTATGGGGTTTTTTGAAATCCCGTGTTTATGTGAACCGTCCAAGGATCCTACAAGATTTGAAGACCAACATCCAGGAAGAAATTGTCAACATAATGCCTGCTATGCTGGCAAGAGTCATGACAAATGCCGGAAATCAGTTTACTCAGTGGATGGAGAATGGGGGACATCACCTACCTAATTTGATCTTCAAAACTACGTAAACAAAACTTTAGGTATGCGTCTACATTATTAAAAAAATCTGATTCATACAAAGGGTTTTATTAAGTTTTGAAAAAAGGAAGTTATGCTGCTGCACCCTGTACAATACATGGTTAGGGAAGAACAAAGTTAATTGGCAGGACTTCCCCAGGAGCCCGCGGTGGTGCGGTGGGTTAAACCATTGTGCTGACAGGATTGAAGTTAAGAGCTCAGTCACATTTTGAGTTAAGAGCTCAGTCACATTACAAATTAAACTCTTAAGTCAACATATCACTGTATGGGAATTGCAGTTTTACAATGCCTTTAGCCTTTTAGGCTAAAGAGTACTTGTGTCTCACCATGCTACAACTCTCTGGATTCCACAACATTAAGCCATGGCAGTTAATGATGTCAAACTGTGCAGATACACCTCCAGTTTCATAGGCTGCATTCCAGTAATGAGAAGGGCAAGAGGCAGAAGAATGAGAGCAGAAATACCAGCATATTTCAGTTTAAAAGATCTTATAACCAGTCCTTAGGAGAGGCATTATGACCTGTTAGAATGGGGATCAATCTGTACAAAAACCAGGAAGCCATCCAATGTTTATGTCCCACAAATTCGTATATCACTATCTGGGGGATATCCAGAAAACCAGACAGTGTTCCCAGGAAGCCTGAATTTGGACCCAAATTCCAAGGAGTCCTGCCTCAGCCTTAGACTTTAAAAATATGTGCAAATATAGCACACAAAATGCTGGAAGTCACACACATTACTGCCATGTTATGTAGAGGTTACAGGAAACCACCTGCCTGAAGGGTTGCAGCTGCCGATGTGGCAAACCTCCCTGTGAGTGCCTTGTGACCCACATTTGGGCTTGAGCCTCCTGTTTTGAAAACACTGCCCTAAAATAGCAAGAGAACGCCAAGCAGATTTGGGACTTTTTCTCTGCCTGCCTTCTTTCTTTCCAATATGAATACTTGGATTAATTTATTTTTTGTAAAAAAAAAAAAAGGGGGGGGGACATGAACAGTGATTTTTCATTACGGGAAACCTATCTGAAGTCCTTTTTGTTTTGATTTTTTTTCTCAAAAGATTAGCCCCAAAAAGAAGGAACAAATAAAACCCACCCACATTATATAGTTGTGTGAAATATCTGCTGGCTTCTGCCATCTTTGTGAACATGGGCCTGTTTCTAATCCCTAAGGGCAGTTAATTATGGCATTTCCGTGCATGATGACAGCCGGGGCAGAACCTTGCTGTTCTATGAAGAATGGACACTTCATTTCACACCACTATAAAAGAAGCAGAAGGTACATTTGATAGCTGAGCCTAATGCCACTCAACAACCGTACACTGTATCTGTTACATAACGGCACTTTACCCAGAAAAAGTGGCCATCTCTGCGAATGCTGGTGGAATGAGAGAATCCTGCTGCCACCCTCTGGGAAATAGCTGATAGTGAACAATGACATATTTCTGATTTCTGGGTGAGAAAGACTGGGGTATTATCAGCAGTGTATAGTATTCTTTTGAAAAAAAAAATCCTGATAGCAGAGAGCATCGCATTTAAAGCTTCATTTATCCCTTTTTCAAGCAGATCTTAATTCTATCTGAAACTTAGAAATAAATTTAATTTGACGATCAGACCTATTAACCTGCTTAGCTGCTAAATATGGTATAACATATGTAAAATTAAAATATTTGTACATAAGTCTAGGGATTTTAGTGAAAAAATTAACCCAAAAAACTAGCTTGACCTATCTATGGAGCAATGTAAATCTGTAGAGCAATGTAAACAGAGCTGTCCCCTTCTCAAGGTAGAGTGGGAAAAGACAAGGGCTTACTAGTGGTTCTCAACTTGTAGGTCCCCAGATGTTTTGGCCTTCAACTCCCTGAAATCTAACAGTTGGTAAACTGGCTGGGATTTCTGGGAGTTGTGGGCCAAAACACCTGGGGACCTACAGGTCGAGAACCACAGGCTTAGTTCATCTAAGAAAATGTAAAAGAAGCATCAATCAATCTACTCTGTCTCGTTTTGTAAAATTCTCAGATGGGAAAATGGTAGGGGTGGTGGGCCAATCTGCTTGGGGAAATGATGGGATGGCAAGGCATGCGGGATTGCATCCATGTGGATATCACAGTTTGTTTCTTCTCTACTACCTGGGAATGAAGTAGATCTGCAGCCCTTAGGGATTGCATTTTAGTACCATTTTTGGCTGGGCTCCCATTCTGTTTTTTGGGAAGTTCCTGAAATCAGGAGGAGGGGAAATGCTGTTTCTCGGATCCAGCAGCCACAAGCTCAATTGGTGTCAATGGGAGAAATTGTGAGGCTACTTTTTCTGTCATTTATGGCTATTTATGGGCTATTTATATAGACACAAACACACACACACACTACTATATTTATTATGTGTAAGTGTGTGCGTGCACTGCAGTACTTTTGGAAGCACACACAAACCAGAAAAATGGGGGGGGGAGATATTTTATTTTATATCAATAGTTTTGGGGGGGGGGGATTCAAAAAGCTATCCATTCCCTAAACACTAAGCAGTGACACTGGAGCTAGCACATCATTCCCTTTCAAACACCATCTTTGCAAAAGACACATGATCTCCTCACTTTTTCTGATTGGCTCTGGCAAAGCTGAGGGGGAGGGAGGAGAGAAAAAACCCACATGCGGCTGCTCTTCTCTCATGATAGCCAAATGCATCCAATATAGCTGAAGATCAGCTTCCGACTAACCAATTATTGCCGGTCTCCAGCTGGCCCTGCCCTCCTACCCCATATCCGGGGATTCAGCTGACAAACCAGCTGAATGCTCCATATCCAGGACAGCAATCTGCTATCATGCATACCTCTAGTTGCTTCCAACAGGTTTCATGCCATCAGGTCTCTAAGGAAATCCCTAAAGTGGATATTCAGCCTTCGCCCCTGATAAAGACCCCTTCTACACTGCCAAATAAAATCCAGATATCTACATCGAGCTGGAATATATGGCAGAGTAGACTCATATAATCCAGTTCAAAGCAGATAATGTGGATTATCTGTTTTGATAATCTAGATTATATAGCAGCATAGAAGGGGCAAAATAGATATGACCTGATAGCAAAAAGCATTTTCAATATTTGTGACAATAGGATGAGCAAAGCAAGCACAAAAATGTGCCAGTCTGCAAACAATACCAAAAACACAGCATATGTGTACATTACATATGGCCTAAAATATTCCTAGTTAAAATAAAATTTCAAAACTTTCTGGATGAGGAATTCTCATACCATTTAACAGGTAAGTGATAACCTGTGGGCAAGGCTGAAAGCTGCAAGCTGATGGAAGGAAAATTATAAAATCCAAGGAAACACTGATGTATCTGGAATATAGGAAAAGGAAATGTCTGAAAACTTTGAAAGATTTTACATGAGTGAAAGAAGGTCGAGATGCAGTCCCCTAAGGACCAAAGACGTCAATTTAAAAATCTGCTGTACCTTTTTCAACAGAATCTTCTCATTCAGAATGTTTGATTTCTATATATTTTTAGGATCTTATAAAATGATGTTCGTCCAAGATATGACTCATTTAAAAGAAGTAACTGTTATTCCTTGCCTCTGCTCCTCCGCACAAAGGCCTGCATTATGTTGCCATTCAGGATCTGCCCCTTACTTCTTACATAACATTACCTTGCCAATCGGAAAGAGCAAGGGATAAATCAAACAAATAAGCTGGATGATCCCTTCCACCTCTATGATTCTATGAAATAAAAATTCTATGAGACAAAGGAAGCCGCTGCCCCATTTTCAGAAGAAATATGGAACACATGCCCTTTCCTAATCTTTCAAGGCTGTGAGAAAAATCCAGAGTCATGAAACATCATCTCTTTTGTTTGGTTATTTAACAGCCAGCAGGAGAAAACTGTCAGAACATTCTCTGAAAATTGATGGTTCCTAGTAAATGGATCAAATGGTGATTAGATCTCTTTGGGTTATAAAAAGTTATTATTCCAGTTACTTTTGCTACCTGTTACATAACTCAAGCACTTTGGAATATCAGAAAGGAAGAAGCCATTCTTGAGCTAGCCTTTATTTTAGCATTTAGTTCTATAAGGTAATTATTGGTGATAATGAGAACTATAAAGACTCAGCCAGGTGTTTTGTACAATTACAGAGAAATTCTGGGGATATTAATGGGAAATGTTTGCAAAATTCCTCACCTGTTGCAATGTATTAGTAATTCTCCTATACAAGAACATTATTATGAATTTGTTATGTTTTTATTTGCACAAATGTAAACATCTGTTGCACTCCAGGCCTGGAAAAACCAATGACCATTGCACCACACAAAAGTCCAGAAATATAAGCAGTTTATTGTAAAAACATATAAAAAGCATATTAAAAATCAAGAAAAGAAATGAAGGTGTCCAATCCAAAAAGATTTAGCAACAGATGATAACCAAACAATAATCCAAATGTCTCATAAAGTTCCAGAGATGACAAAGTCCAGGAACAGCCAGAAATCATAGGTACAGCATAAGTCCACAATCCAGAAGGTATAACTAGTAAAACTTGAACAGGAGTACATGAACAGGAACATAGAAAACTTCCAGGATATATTAAATCCAAAATCAAAGCTTGACTTGAACCAGGAACAAGAGAACTCAGGCTTGGCCTCTGATGCAGAGAAAATATGATTTACCCAAGGTCACCCAATGGGTTTCCATGATGGAGCAGAGATTCAAACCTTGGTTTCCAGAGTTATAGCAAACCACTTCTCCTCACTCTCCTTTATTCTGTATTCTGACAAATACATTAACAAAGTCCAAGATCTTTTGTTATGCTGGTGCAAAAGTATTTATTTTTGTTCCATAAATCCCTGAACAGGTACACGCTCAATTACAATCAAGCATGTCCATCAATTCAGTGGACCTATTCTATTTGGAATAACCTTTGGATTTAGACCCATGGATTTGGCTTACATAACTTCCTTTAAAAAAAGTACATCATCTATTTTCAGAGTAATCATTTTTCCAATTTTTTTTAGTTTAATTGGCCAAGGGGATGCTCATGTTCATGATGTTGAAATCTATTATTATGGTCTCCAAATTTCTTAAGCTACTACAGTTGTTCCTCACATATTATAATTATAGTCTTGCTAGCTCAGGAGTAAGCCATGCTGTGTTCAGAGGGATTTACTCTCCTCTGAATGTGTTGAAGATTACTTTTAATAGTTTTAGGCAGTTCTAAAAGCACAGTGTATTCGGGGTGCCACTTGCTTTCATAAGACCTACTAACATAACCATTTATAGAACAGAATCTGGTCTCATTTTCTTTTCTGTTCTCTCTCCAGGTACTTAATCAGAACCAAAATTAGTACTATTTCTGGCAAGGAGTTGTATTCACTGCATGCCAGTGTTTCAAGTTTACACAGGGGACACTGATAATGTGTATTTTTTGTGCTTCTTGCTTATAGGTTCTTAATGCTAAAAGGCATCCTGGGAAGCAGGACCTATGTTTTAGTTTTATAGCACCTGAAGACTGACTCAAAGTAAGAGGAGCTATATTTAGAGGACAAGGTTGACCTTGGCCAAGAGTCTTGTCCATTACTAGCCTATGGACTTGAAAATAGTCGGCCACCACACCCCATTTATATCCTGACACACACTGATATGATACTGGCCTTCTGTAGTTAACATTAGAGGAGTAGAAGTGAAAATTTTAGTCCTAAGGGAGACCTCTTAGCTGTTTGAGAAGCAACACAGTAACCAAACTTAATGGGACTTCTAAGTGACCGCATGACATTGGTTTACTTATTTTTGGTGTATATCAATCACTCAGAAATGTGTTAGATTTGAAACAATAACTCTGATACTCTTTGAATTCCATATTTTTGGAATTTGAGAGGTTATGATTTAATCTCAATTAGTTGTAAACACTTTGCAGGTTTTTTTTTATACTTCAGACCTAATCCACTTATCAAATAGTAAACTAGAATGAACTCAATGGAGCTTTATTCTGAGCAGACATGTATATTGAATTGATTTGCTTTAACATGGTAATACTGTAACATCAGTGTTAATTTTCAAGATACAGGACCTACATGTAAGCAACCATTTGTAGGCCTGAGTCTCATAGCCTATGCACCACTTTTCAAGGTAGAATAATTGTGGGAATCTACACACATTTTAATTGGAGTCAATGTGGTGTAATTGTTAAAGTGTTAGATTTAAATCTTGCTCACCCAAGAAAATCACTTGGGTAAGTCATACAATATTGAAATTGCACACCTTCTCTGAATAAATCATACAACCATATTCTAAAACCACAATAAGCCAGAGTCACCTTGAAGGTACATAATAACAAGAACACACATTGTAGAAGTCATAGAATCATAGAGTTGGAAGAGACCTCATGGGTCTTCCAGTCCAACCCCCTGCCAAGAAACAGGAAAATTGCATTCAAAGAACCCCTGACAGATGGCCATCCAGCCTCTGTTTAAAAGCTTCCAAAGAAGGAGCCTCCACCACACTCTGGGGCAGAGAGTTCCACTGCTGAATGGCTCTCACAGTCAGGAAGTTCTTCCTCATGTTCAAATGGAATCTCCTTTCTTGTAGTTTGTAGTCTGTATCTTGCAAGGTGTAGGAAGCAATAGATTATTCAAAACTGAATAGGAACAATAACAAGACGAGGAGGAGGACAAGGAGGAGGAGGATGAGGAGTGGTGGGAATCCATAATAGCTCATCATAAACAAAAACATGTGCAGCCTTTTATTATAAGAATGCCCTAAAGTGAAATCTAATAACAATCTCAGATTTTTGTTTTTCAGGATATTTTAGAATGCTATAAAAAAGCCATTAGAGGGAGGATGCACTGGAAATGTAAATTGGGTTTGCCTTTGCAACCGGACAATATACTTTGTACTACTTCGTGACATGAATAATGTCTTACAAATGATCATACTGGTATGTTATTAAACAACATTCAAACTACTAGCATAATGCCTACTTTTAAATCAACCTGTATTGGCTCTTTCTTCCACCCTGGACATTCCACAGGCACGTATATATACTCCACTTGCTTTACCATAAATGGCAGGTGCTGTATTTCATAGGAAGGAACTGGCAAAATGATATCTGCCATAGTCAACAAGCAACTTGGGCGCACACACACACACACACATTACCAGTTTAGTTGGGCCAACCCTGGATTATAGCATTCCTTCAGAGCTTTCAATGACTGCTGGGTGCTGAAGCATATTGTGTTTCCCCTCTCCTTCCCCCTACATAGCTTAGAAGGCTTGCAAACAAGATTTTTTGAAAGCGCAGTTGAATGCATCCCTAATAGCAGAAGTAAAGCCTTCCGGAAAGTCTAGAAAACTATGCCAAACTAAAAATAACCAGTGAAGGAAAATGAGTAGACTATTGGCACTAGTAAACTACAACCTGAGCAGATTAAAGGAATTTATAAAAACTATTTATAGAAATAAAAAAAAAGCCACTGATTAATTCTTCAAGAGTGGGCATAGGGTGCAGTAGAAGAAAGCTGCCAAATTGTTATGCAATGATCCTCAAGACTGAGGAATAAATGTCAGTTCTACAGAGAAATGTATTTCATTGCTTTCCTTACAGGCTTTTGCTCATTTGTACTTATTGGACACATTGTTGTTTGCCAGAGATCCTGCCAATGAAGACTTATAGGAATGTATTTGCTGCCAAACAAGGCAGTGTCTTCAGAGTGAAAACTGAGGACTCTCCACAAAGCCCCTTTCACACTATATAATTTTATTGCTATGATGTTCTGTTTACTTCCATGATAACATCCTATGGAATCCTGGATTTACAGTTTGGGGGGGGGGTGAGCAATACAAATATTAAAATATAGGATGCAACAATGGAAAATAAAAGTAGAATCATGGAACTAGTACTGCATAGTGTGAAAAGGCCTTGACATAAACAGCCATGATTGCAGCTCTCAGGTGTCTCCAATTTTGCCAGAGGTGTTGTTCGGCATATGTATTTAATTTAAGTACTATTTTACTTTATATCACACATGTTCCCATTCTCCCAAGTGTTCAGGAGGCTAACAATTGCATAATAGATTGGAAAAAAAATATAACAAGACAAGAAAACATGTAAATTAAACACAACATTGAAAAAGGAATAAAATTGTGTGTTATCGTTATGTTAGGTTTTTGTATGTGAGGCATTACATTTTGTATGTGAGGCATTTTTTATTTTGAGGCATTAAATTTTGCCATAATTATATTGGAAATCACTTTGAGTCCCTTGCTGGGGGGGGGGGGGGGGGGGGAAAAAGTGATATACAAGTGAAGTAAGTAAGTAAGTACGTAATAAAAGGCACAGGTTAGACTGTTTGAGTGCTGACAAAGCACTAACCTCTACCACTGTGGTCTATAAGGAGGTCGAAGAGGATGGCAACATAATGTGTTCATAATGGCATTTTAATAGCTCCTGGGTGGTATTCCATGACCCAGGCATTGACTCAGTACTGGGGTGTGCCTGAGCATGATCTGGTATTGCTGCTCACCTGTGGAAGGAAGCACTGTGGCTATTTTTCAGCATTAGCCAGATCCTTTTTCCTTGAAGTGAAATGGACCTAAGCTGCTCATTCCAGTGGGTTTGGCTACCCTTATGCAACCATAGCAAATGCATTGCACAAGGATGTACATGATACCTACTTCTGTAACACTCTGAAAAATATTTCACTTTGGCATAAGATCATGCTTGGTTTGGCCAGGATCCCATTCGTGATATGAAAATGTAAAGACTGTAAACATAAAAGCAGAAAAAATGCTTGCAAATGCCTTCTAGTTTTAGAAAGAAATCAAACACTATCCGCAATTCCATTTTCCCCTCCTCCTCCTCCTCTTCTTCACAAGACCTGCCTGATTTTTTAATCTTAACTTTTGATTCAATTTCTGAGTCAAACTGAATGGTCTTCAGATTGGTCCAAGTCACTGAATTGGCGGCTGACCTGAATCTTGAGAACACAGACTTCACAAGGCAAATAATTTAATAGCTGCTTATCCTAGAGTTGGAGTTGGGTGCGAGACAACAATAAAAATAGCCATAGAATTTCCATTAATTATTCTCTAGGGTATCTCCATTCTCAACGTAATGGCTCTTGTATATGGAACATTGGCTCTGGTGAGAAGACATATGGAACACAGTGCCTCTGAGCACTTGGTTGATCCCAGGATTTATTATGAGTTTCACAATGAAGCTCATTAATCCTTTCTCGTGTTAAGAATATGTTTTTAATAATGCTTTCTGCAAGACAGGCTGAAAGAGAATCTTTTTAATTCTTTTGATAACTGATGACTTTTTTACATTGATTTAAAAATCAATGCAGAAACAACCACGTTCTGGTGGAAATGATTCCCACCAACCAGTTCTTCCCACCACTCTTCCTCCAAATACGCAATGATGCTATCTGGAGAGCCAACAACCACATATGAAAAAAATTGAATTTTCTGGGAAATTGTGGTAAAAGGCAAGGTTTTTTTTTAATCAGATCAAAAGCCCAAGGAACTTTATTGCAAGTAAATAATAAAAAAATCTTATGTGTCAAAAAAAATCACAACACCTGTGAGACAAATACAGTTTTTTCACCAGTGTAAACAAATCAGAAATCAATGTACTATAGACTACAGATCCACCAGAAGATCTCAGAGTACTTGCCTTTTGGCTATCCTTGGTGTATTTCACTACAAAGAATCACGTTCAAAACATCCTTACCTCTCTAATATCCACAAATAAACCCTAGGAACCATGCCAGTATTAAAGCAGATGGCATATGCCCCTTCATAAGTGACAGTGATGTAACTACAGTGAAATATCATGATCATACCTTGAAGATCAGGCAATAAAAAGAGATTTTTTTTTCATTTTCTTTTAATGTTGAAAACATTTTTGGCAAGGCACAGTGACTTCACTTAAAATATTTATTTGCCACTAACTCATAACATTTTATCTGTTTGTGTGCTTTACGGTTCTTATGCTTCAGTCTGTGAGGTGCCCAGAATGCTGTGGTTTCATGAACACTATAAAAAATTAATTTATTGTGTTTTTGTTGGGAAAACTAGTTCCAGGCATTCTGTGATAGTGTCCAAAAGAGACTAGAATATGTTCCTTTTAGCTCATTAGCTGGGATGGTCGCAGCACATGGCCATCTATTACTTGTCACCAAGGGAAATTGTTTTTAGTGTTTCCAGTATATATACTGTGCCTATAATTTACCTATAATCTTGCAATAAAGCAATTCTTTAGCAATTAATTTCACAACATCTGCAATGGGGGAGGGAGAATAATGTCTATTTGGTTTAGTGCCAAATTAGATGAGGCACCATTCACCCACTTAGCATGGCTTGAATGTCCTTTCTGAATGGAATAACAGGAGCAAGGAATTTATTCTGGATTGGAATTCTGGCAGAGGTTGATGGTGGTTGCCTTTTCCTATGAGTCTGATTCAAACATACATTGGACTACCTTTATTTCCAATATAATGAACAACTTTGCCTAACATAATCTGCTTGAAGCTACAGGACACACACACACACACAATATCAAATTTTGAAATTTGAATTTGAATTATAAATATTAGAATTCTTCAACTAGAACAATCACTTGCCATATGAGGAATTCCAGGAATTATAGCCTGAAAATGACATATGCATCAGATTCTGGATTCAAAATAAACCTCCCATGTCTGATACTAACTTTTCCCAATATTTTCACAGTATTGCCCATTTAAAGAATAATATCTCATCTACTTTGGATACAAGACTATATGGTCAGAGAATTACGAGGGGAGAAATGATGCATGTGGACACTTATTTTGCTTTAATTTACTTTTCATTGAAAATGTCTAGTTTTAGAATTAAGGTAACTAATGAGAATCACCACCAATAGATCTTATTTTATATACTCATGCATACGTCTAGAATTTGAAAAGGTATAAAATCAATCATTTACTCATAGTAAATCAGCATTTGCAAGTCTTGATACAGGCTGATTTTGTCTTTTTAGGAAGTACAGCTGAAGCATTTTCTGCAGACTTCACTGTAAACACTGTAAACACGGAATGGTGTTGCTAACAGATTCACATAAAGCAGTGGTTCTCCAGATTATCTGCTTTGAACTGGATTATATGAGTCTACACTGCTATGTAATCCAGTTAAAAGCAGATAATCTGGATTGTATATGGCAGTGTAGAAGGGGCCTAGGTTGACTGGCAACTTGAAGACACATACACATAAAACAGAACAGGCATCCAATTCAGGGTGCTTTTAGTTCACCATTTCTGGTTATACAGTGGACATCACTGAGACATTGAAAATTGTCCATGCATAGAATTCTCCCTGATAAATTTGCCCGAGTCTTTCCTTTAGATGTGTAAACTGTAATGTTAGAATTTGAAAACTGAATGGAAATTTCATATGGGAGGGCAGAATTTTTATTCTGGTAGAGAAATACTTTCATACACATAATTGCGATCTAGGAGGCTATTAATTCTTATGACAAATTGAGCAACAGAGATGCTATTTCAGTACATCCTTACTACCAAGAACAGGACAGCTTCTAGTCCCAGAAGAAGTGTAGCAACAATAAAGGGAACCCTCACTAGTTTGCCTTGCTTATTAATGTCTGATCAGTACTGATTGACTCATATTGGCTAATACTATTGGAGGGATTCTGTTCTGATCAGGGCCGGCCCTAGGTAATTTTCAATGGTAAGCAAACATTATTTTGGCGCCCCCTCCCCCCAACCAATCACTGAAAAATAAAACGTAGAAGGCAGAGGTGAATAAAAGAGTTACCTTACAAACCAGAAATTTACTTACAACATTATGTTTATATAGTTACATTACACAAAATTAACACAAATTAACTTTTTTTAGAATGCAAATATTTTATTAAACTTAGCAACAATTTTAAGTTTTTGTTGTTATTTTTGGTCTACAAGTACTACACAAGGTTTCCTGGTCATGCTGTCTCTTCAGAAGATTTTTCAGACTTCGGGCTTGCTAATAACAGAGAAGTGCAGTGCAGAAGGGGTCTCAGGGTGCATCTACACTGTAGAATGAATGCA
>NW_026846588.1:81787856-81932704 GCF_025583915.1 Anolis sagrei ordinatus
AAGTCAAGTAAGTTCTATAAATCCTTCTGGATGTTTGCCTCCAGCTTTCTTTTGTAAATAAACATTTGAATCAGTCTTTCTCACCTAAGGATTCCTATTTCAGAGCCATTTAAGGGACCTCCTTATATTTGGAAATTGTGCAATGATTTTTTTTCCTTTCCCTTCTCTATCTTGTGTCCTTTTAGCGTGTTAGCTTAGGACAGGGATATCTCTTATTACTGAATAAAAGGCATAGTATCCATTCACTACATATATCCAACATTAGCAACAATACAAGTATGATATTATTCATTGAGACATTTGGTCTGGGGCTGTAAAGAGCTAATCCAACATCTTTTCATTTCTGCAGGTAAGACTGAATTTCGGAGCATCACTGAAAGCTAAACAAAACTGTGTACCAAGTTGAAGCAAATGTGTATGTTTTGTCAATTCTTTTGATGAGTCTCATGTTCTGTGATAGCTTTTCAAAACAATTCCAGAATCTACCCAACTACTCCTCTTTATTTTATTGACATATATGTCACTCTTGGGAGCTTCCCAGTTCTAGATATGAATGCATGAATGACATAAATCTATTTTTCTACTCAGCTCAATAGACCTGGTGAAGAAAATAGTTATAAATTGTTTCAAACTATTCCTGCCCACTTTTGCTGAATGATGCCTATTAATAATTTTAACACTACATATAAATAGCATTATGATTCCATTGGATGCCGCCATGGAATAATAATGATCTAATGGTGTAGTGCACAAGGAAAGAAGAATGAAGGATTATTGTGGTTTATCTCAAAACATCCCTGTTGGCTGGAATAAGACCCAATAAGCTTCAAATTTTTAATCTTCCACTAATATCATTATATTACATTGACCCATTGATAGCAGAACCAGACATCGCCCTACTGTCTTCTAAACCATGTGTTATAACTTCCTCTATGACAGTGGTTCTCAACCTGTGGGTCCCCAGATGTTTTGGCCTATAACTCCCAGAAATCCCAGCCAATCTACCAGCTGTTATGATTTCTAGGAGTTGAAGGCCAAAACATCTGGGGATCCACAGGTTGAAAACCACTGCAAAAGATAACAAAGAAAGTTGGCATGGGAATAGGTGATTATATTTGCTTTTGTGTGCCTTCAAATTTGCAGATATTTTAACATGTACATTATGTGTCAGCACTTTGTGGAATTTCATTGGCACTCACATTCCTGCTTAATATCAGCCACCTGGCCTTTGTACAAGATGGCTGTTTTGGATGATCTGCATGCTGAATATGATAGAACAGTATGGCCAATTGAATGATGTCTTCTAGACCCACATTTCACGCTTTTCTCTCACAGCCTCCCTTTCATTTAACACACCTTCTCCCACCTCCTTCACTCTTGAGGCATGGGTAAACCTTCTTTCTTAGAAAATTGAAATCTCATTGTAAACATATTAACTTAGTAGTTAAAGTGGTGTCAAACTGCTATAGGAAGAGCTGAAGCAAAAGCCCAAATAACACAAATTTGTTTTATCAATGTCCCATAATTCTGATCACCTCTTGGATCTTTCTATCATGGAGAAGATGTAGGTTAGATGTAGAAAGCCTGCTTTAGTGGTTTCATCCATCTCCAGTCTATAGGGCTCTGAGAGAGCTACTCAGAGGAGTAACCTTCAAGATTGGTCCTACTGTAGCTGATGCATGGGAAGAAAATTATCAGCATGTTCCACTTGTGCTCTTAATTTGTTTCTTTTTTTTAAAAAAAATAGTCAAAATAAATGTACCCCTTCACATCTCAGTGTATTATACTAGTAGCAAGATGTTTTTCCTCAGTACTGCTTATTCCCCCAGTCATCATTTACATGTGATCTGGGGATGCTTAGATTTACAGTAAACACAAAGCAACACAGATGAGGGTCAGGATTTCCCCTCCACAGGATAAGATTCAGATGGAGACACCTGTCTTCACTGTCAACCTTGCAGGTGAAACAACTTTAGATTGCATTTACAGTCAACAGTATTCAAAGCCCATCTAAAATTATGCAAACCAAGGTCACCTTTGTTGACATAGATGTCTGGTGTGAACTGAACCGTTATTGTGACACAGGGGAGAAGTTCACCCAAGAGACTTTATATATGGATACACTGCTTTAATTTTTACCCCTTTGGTCATCTCACATTAGGCCTAGAACTTTATTTTAAGGCAGATGAAGGGATTATTTGAACCTTCAAATATTTCTGGACTACAGTTTCTATCAGCCTTAGGGCACTTCCACACAGCCAAATATTTCGGAATATCAAGGTAGATGATCCAAAATATCTGCTTTGAACTGGGTTACCTGAGTCCACAGTGCCATATAATCCAGTTCAATTTGGATTTTATACAGTTGTGTGGAAGTGCCCTTAGATGCCATCCATAACCAATGATGGAGGAGAATAGTAGTTGCATTTCTGCAGTGTCTTGATTTCCATGTGTTTCCAACGCCACTTTTCAGAATAGGAGTTTGGTTGCAATATGCCTCTATTTTGTAGATGGATATATTGTATTTGTAATGAAATAATCAAGGAGGATTGCTAAAGAAAGGGACAGAAAGTTGTGTACAGAGACTTCTTTCCATCCACAGTGTTTCAGATCACTTCAGATTTTCAGAAATGGCTATAGCGCTTGTTTAATTGCTGTTAGACTAAAATGCCTTGCTTTGAGAAAATATAATCGTATTCCTACAACATTAGATTTCTTTGCTTTTCTGCAAGTTTTTCTTCTTTGAAATCCCTCTTCCTCTCCTTTGCCCCCAAATCTGAAAACAATGCCTTCAGGCTAATCTCTCATTATATTCTTTTGCAGTTTTGATGTACCAGCATGAAAATTAAGTTCTAATAAAAGGCAACATCAGTTTCTCTGGCTGGGTACTTCATGGTATTTCTTCATAAAATATTAAGGAATTATGGAAGAAAAGATGTGCCTGAATTCAACTCAACCTGACCTAAATGACAGATTAGCCATACAGAATGGTTCTTAAAGCCAGGTAATAGCATCATAATTACGGACAGGGCAAAGTTATAGCTGAAAAAAGGGGGAGAGAAGAACAGTGGGAGCCACGTGTGCCCTGGTTGCTTTTCTCACTCAGTCTGAGGCTGACTGTTTTACATGAAATAGAAATGTTCTTATTGTGTTTTACTGCTTTATTCCTATTCAACTGCATATATCACTGGAATATAACTTAGAGCCTAAATAACCTCAAACATTTGATGAGATGATTATTAGCGGGTTCATATGTATACTGGTTTGAGTACATGGAGGCGAGACAGATAGTATAATTACAGGTTGGGTATCCCTTATCCAAAATGTTTGGGACCAGTAATGTTTCAAAATTCACATTATTAAAATGATTTTGGAATTCCCGTGTTTGCATTTTAGATAAGTACATAATGAGATATCTCGCAATGGGGACCCAAGTGTAAACATGAAATTAATAAACGACTTATTCACATAACCTGAAATTAGTTTTATACAATATTTTTATAATTTTTGCAGATGAGACAAAGATTGTATACACTGAACCATCAAAAAGTAAAGCTGCCACTATATCAACCACCCATGTGGACAATTATGGACTTCGGAGCATTTTGGATTTTGGAAATCTGGATAAGAAATACTTGGATATACTAGAGGGCAGTGGATGTCATTTCTGAGTGCCCCAATCTGCAGTGCATTGGAAATAGAAACCCTCTGGACCAGGCATGTAGCCGGGGGGGGGGGGGGGGGTGAGGGGCCCCCCCCTCCCCCGAAATTCTCATGGTGGTTCACGAAAAGGCCTCACTGGTGCATTATTTAAACTGTTATGTTTATTCATATCATGATCTGATCACCATACTCAATATATCCCATATGCATGGGGGTATTGGGGTAATGATACAAAAGGTTTGCTAGGTAGACCCTCTTTCACTCAGACTCAGCCCCCCCCCGAAACTCAGCCCCCCCCCTGAATCGAAATCCTGGCTACGGGCCTGCTCTGGACAATATGTGTCTGTCTGAAAAGATAGATTTTGGGGCTCATGTTGTATTGTAAACGTGAATCCCCAAAGTTACAAGATTATATGTCCATCTTACAGTCTCATAACTATTGGATGTCTGCTGATATTTTTTGTAATTCATCATCTCGGGGCCCTTTCAGAGAGGACCTGTATCTGATCCCAGGTTTTCTGTTTATCTCAGATTATCTGGCAGTCCGGACTCATATAATCCAGTTTAAAGCAGAAAACCTGGGACTACATCGTGGGTTATAGAGCCTGTCTGGAAGGGTTCCTAGGGGAATATACATTTTGGTCATAAAAATATCAGTAGATTTTCTTTTATCACTTTTTCTGTTTTACTCCTCAGCTATTTTCTCCCTTCTAATGTTAACATATAATTAATCTATTAAACTCAGCACAGTGAGACTGAGGACCATGTGCCTTCAGAGTCCCACTAGACAGTCATCCAGATAATGCATTTCAGTGGATGTGAGCTAGCGGCATTGCAGATGAGAGATATGAGGAGCTGATGAAGCCAGAGTCAGAGCAATGATTTTGAGAAGGCTTCTAATATGGACAAAGTAATGCTGAACACTTACAAATTAAGAAGTTGCAAGGTAGATTGTCCTTCACGGGCCTCTCTCTTGTAGAATTTCTTTAGGCCACAGCTTCCATCAACTATAGACCACATGAATAATGGTAAGAGCAATGGGAACTGTAGTAAAAATTGCCTAGAAGGCCAAAGGTTTCCCATTCTTATCTATCAAGTAAAGGGAAGGGGAGACCTGAAATGACTAATTCTTTGGGGGCTCAGAAGGTGCATCAAATGAAACTAAGATGATGAAAATGATGGATGTGAGGGAGGTGCATCCCTTTAATGCCCTGGGGGTTTATGCAAGCTTCTAACCAGATATTACTTATATCCTACATGTTAGTATATGTGGGGACTGCATTCAACTGTAGAAAGAAGGGGCATTAGCTCTTTCGATGTGTGACAGTTTTAATACCTTTGACAAGTGGAATTGATCTGATTTTTAATTGATTGACCTACAGGAAATATATGGCATATTTAGTTTAGATATTTTACTATCCTATCTTTTTGCATATGTTTTATTATTATTTTCTTAGTATAAATGCCTGGGGTTCACAAAATTGGATAGGCTAGAAATACCAATAAAAACAGATGACGAAGGTAAGATTAACAATAAGCAAATTGAACTGTCATGCTTTATGGCATCCACAGAATTAGCAGCAGGCATTTTCATCTAGAAAATGATGTGAATCAAATGTATCCCACCATGTATTGAATAATCCAATTTGCTGTTTGAATTGCCTAAAGCATATTACACGTCAGGGTTTAGTCAAGGTCCACCTGGAATTGCTCCAGCTTAAAATATAATTGTGCAAGGATGTATTGTTACTAGAAGTGATAGTGAAGGTTTACCAATTTTTGGATGAGAGCACCTTGATCTCCTGACAATGAGAAATGAAGTATTTAGCAGGGATAAATTTGCAAAATAAGACATGCCTGCCTGGTCTGCAAAGGAATGCAAATGAGTCAATGCTCTCCCCAGAATGAAATTCTGCAGAACGTTGCTCTAGGCGAATTTTCCACTTTGGCTTTTGGGAGAAGACCCAAGAAGGAGCAAGAGGAGAAGGAGGGGAGTGGGGTGCATCTGACAATAGGGATAAGAGAAAACAGCCTCAGGGAACAAAGGAAAGCTACGATGTCAAGCTAAAATGGATCACTTTAACTCAACTGGATACATTTCATGAAAGATTTCATGGGACTTTTGCAAAGAGCTATATAAGCCACCTTGAGAGGATTGTTCCTTATAAAGGCAACATATTTTTTCAGAGCTGAAAAAGTTACTTCTTTGGACTACAGTTCCACTAACATCCCAGACAACATAGACATGGACTTTATTAACAGTAGGGGTGTGCAATTTTTTTGTTACGCATCGTAAGTCAAATCAAACTTGTTAAATTCATACTTACAACGTAATATCTGACACAGGGCATGGGCCGTGCCAAAAATTTAAGAATCAAAACTTATCCAATACTTTTTCATTTGAATTTTGTAAACCTCGGAACCCTTCCAAAGTTAGTTTTATTTTCAGTGCACGCAAGAAAAGCAAAGCCAAAAAGGCTGCCATTCCTCTTTAAATTAATTAGGAGAGGGAAGCAGCAGGGAGAAACCACAGTTCATTAGGAAAGAGATTGAGAAAGCACAGAATTATGAGAAATGTAGTTTGGGAAGGCAAGGAGCCCTATGCCAGAGAATTCCAAAGGTCAGAATTCCGCTTAGCATCAGAAAGCCCCAATAAGGATAGAAGAGAGATTTGTCCCTCTGTAGCAACAGCCAGCCAGAGTTCCAATAAATTGTTGAATCTGCAAATAGGAGGACTGACACTTCTAGCAAGTAAACCTCTGTGCTAAGCTGGGAAGAAATTCCTAAATGGAAGTTCTATTGGTTTATATTAGAGACATTTAATGAGATAGCTGTTGTGGCTGTTTTTTCAAAGTTTTTATAAACTTTTAAAAATTCCCTAAAATCAGTAGATATATGAATATTTCTGAACGTTGGGAGGAATGATCCACTATCTTGTGTCATTGTATGAAAAAGTCAAAAATCTTTGAAATTTCCCAAAAATCCATGGATAAGTGAAACTTCTGAAGCTTGATGGGCTAACAGTGGTAAAATGTGTTCTACCATTGTAGATAGTTTCACCCCAATATTTGTAAAAATGAGGGAGAAAGGAGCCCCTGAAGCAGGCATGTAGCCGGGGGGGGGGGGGGGCTTGAGGGGCTTCAGCCCCCCCCCCCCGAAATTCTCATAGTGGTTCACGAAAAGGCCTTACTGGTGCATTATTTAAACTGTTATGTTTATTCATATCATGATCTGATCACCATACTCAATATATCCCATATGCATGGGGGTATTGGGTTAATGATACAAAAGGTTTGCTAGGCTAGACCCTCTTTCACTCAGACTCAGCCCCCCGAAACTCCCCCCGAGACCCCCCCTGAAAAAAATTCAGCCCCTCCCCCCCGAAACGAAATCCTGGCTACGGGCCTGCCTGAAGTTTCCCAAGTTGCACAATTACTATAACAAAAAAGTAACAACATTTCATTGCTCTAGTTATAGTTTCATTAATGATTCTTTAGAAACGCTTTAGACATGAAATGGCAGTGCCCCCTAACTTTTTAATGAGTTTTAAAACATTTTATATTGTTCACACAGCCCTAATTAACAGCTATCTCTCATTTTGCCACCCATACAGTGTGAGGGGTGTAGTCGGAAAATGGAGGGTGAAACTACACTTCCATATAATACAGATCCACATTATCTGCTTTGAACTGGATTATATGTGTCTACATTACCATATAATCCAGTTCATAGCAGATAATCTAGAACAGGGGTTCTCAAACTTTTTTAAACAGAGGGCCAGGTCAGAGTTCCTCAAACTGTTGGATGGCCGGATTATAATTTGGAAAAAAAGAAGAATGAATTTCTATTTACATTGCACATATCTTATTTGTAGTGCAAAAACACTTAAAACAATACAATAATTAAAATGAAGAACAATTTAACAAATATAAACTTATTAGTATTTCAATGGGAAGTGTGGGCCTGCTTTTGGCTGATGAGATAGGATTGTTGTTGTTGTTGTTTTTGTTGTTGTGTGCTTTCAAGTCGTTTCAGACTTAGGTTGACCCTGAAACGAGGGCCGGGTAAACAATCTTGGAGGGCCGTATCTGGTCCTCAGGCCTTAGTTTGAGGACCCCTGATCTAGAATGTATATGGCGGTGTAGATCCAGCCTAAAAGGATTTGAATCCAACTGTTCGTAGGTCTCTTCTTCCCAACCAGAGCTACTGTTGCCTCCCCACTCCATCCAAAGAACAATCCTTTTTTGTCCTTCTCAGAGTTTGGCACCCAATTTGGGTATGAAATCATGGGTTTGTAGTTTGGGGAAGTATTGGGTTGAAAATGTTTAATGTCCCTCCATAAATGGTATATTCTAGTATTCTACAAGATGCAGCCACAGTATAAAAAGAACCTGGGGCCTCCTCCTCCAAGCCTTAGAGAAGGATTGAATTGCTTTCGATGGCCCTTATGAGCTGCAACCTTGCATGAGTTCAATTCAGGAGTATCAACTTAGATTGCATTCCTATTGAATTTACCTAAGGACGGGTGCCTATGGATTCACTGAGTATATCTATATACAGGATGTAGACATTAATCAATTTATGATCTGTTTCCATATTTCCTTCCTAGCTTTTGATTCAAGTAGATGTTACATTCAGAACAGAAGATGTCTTTAGAAACAAATGGCATTTCCAGCATTTTTTTTAAAAAAAGAAATAGAAATGTAGATCAGGGGCAGGAAAAATATGGTCTTCCTATTGGTCTGCACATTCAATCATCCCTCACTTTTGACTGTAATGCCTAGAGGTAGTAGGAACAGCAGCCATTAACAACTGGAGGGCCACACATCACTTGCATGTAAGTAAATATTTTTTAAAACACCTTTGTAACTTGTTGTCATTCCTCTCATTCCTCCTGAAGTAATGATATTTCTAGACGGAACACCCATTTTCTCCCCTAAAGGGCTTTTCATAAATAATGAGAGATAATACCTCAAGTTTCAAGTCTTTAAATTGTCAGGGATATCAGCATTCAAGGAAGCAAGACCAAAAGATGCTATCACTTATTAATCATTAAGGTGGTGAAAGGGAATCCGTAATCATTGCTCCCTCCTCTTGCATTTGTGAAAGACAAATTAAGATGGATGGTAGAGAGCTGTCAAGTTCCTTCATGTCAAGTTGACTTATGGGATGTCCAAATCCCATAAGAAAGTATCCTCAACAAGTTAGGTTTCTTTTAAGAAAGAAAGAAGAGAGTGGAACAAATTTGCAATCTTTGCATATTTTAAATATTGCCTTGCAGCAGATTCAAGAGCATAGGAAAATGAAATATGCTTTCTTTAAAAAGTCTTTTATTATTTCAAACCAAGAATCACATTAAAAGTGAATTCTTAAAGATTTGCAGCAGTGTGGGAGGATACAGGTAAGTACAACAGAGCAACATCTTATACCTTATTGATTTTTTCATCTGTTTTCCGTTATCGGGTTTTCCAGTTATTTCTCTCCCTTCCATAGGAATTTTTAACACTGTTAGATCAAAATGAATTTTTCCAAGATTGCAATTAATCTTACTATATAGGCTCCTTGGAGATTTTCTGTACTGCTCAAACAATAAATTTATACCATATACTAACAACCCCCGAAGTAAAACGCGAGAATAAAAGACACAACAACAATAATTGGATTCAAATTGGGCAACTTTTATTTAACGTTACCTATTTAAGTTCTTAACCTAACTCAAGGGTGTAAGGAACTGGTGTAACCTAACCCAGGTAGTATCACTACCCGATAACAACAATTTCCGGGCGAAGCACCTGGGTTTCGGTAAACAAACCGTATTACCCACGAGGGAAAGGAATAAGGAGTCTCTTCCAGAGCTCTTGTATCGAGACTCCTTCCAATTAAAGGCCATTAACCTACCCCTCACCCAACTGTATAGGTGAGTGTATTAACTTACCGGCCTTTCACCCCTTAAAGGGGTGCCCTAGGTGCACACCGACTAAAGGAATTACCCTATCTATTACGCCACGGATTGGGGGCAAATGTCTATTTCGCCCCCATCCCCCACCAATTCCTCAAGCACCCCTCTAATACCATCCTGTAAATTCAACAAAAAACGTTGGTTGCCCAACTCTGAAAGATGAATCCCATCACCCCGATATAACTCTTCCTCGAAACGTGTGATGTTTGGGTGTTCAATGTAATGACCCCTCTGACGGATCATGAAAAGACGCATGGCCCGGTTCACTCGCTTCCTGGCTTTTTCGAGCCTCCCCACGTCGCCTCCACCTAACCACCTGCGACGAGGTATAATAGCGGACCAAACGACGTGCACCCGGGGCCATGTCCACCAAATCTTTCTAATATCAGCCCGAGCCTGTAAAAATAGGGCTTTGCCTGTTAACAGGCCCAAATCGTTACCACCGAGGTGGATAACTAACACATCAGGAGGCAAAACACTCCCGGCATTAAACAACAATGGGCACAAACCGTCCCAACGTAGGCCTCTCTTGCCTCTCCATTCCACCGCCGCCGTGGAAGCGAGACCCAGATGCTGGCCATAGGCAGTCCTGTGGGCCTCTCTCCCTGCCCAGAAGACATAACTGTGTCCGCATATCAGGACCCTTCTTCTATGTGCCAGCCCAGATAGACCTGTAATGATAATAATACTAGGATGAAACTGACCGCACGTAACTTCTGAACGCGCCTGACCTCCATCTACCTATCGCTTTGATTTCGTCAATTCCGTAACCCATTGCTGCTGCCGCCGTGGCAGCACCAATCCTAAAGGAGTGGGTCCCAAATTTAAGATGTCCCAGTCCCAGGAGGTCCAAAGCCTTGGCTGTAATAGCCCAGAACTGATACTTGGTCAGTGGTTTACCATCTTGATGACGAAACAAGTAACCTTTCTCACTGCCCCTGAGTGCCGCAAACTGCATCATGGCCATCACCGGGCATAAATCATCTTCTCCACACCTTTGCAGTCTAATCACTTGACCCTTTGACCCCTGGTCAGTTTTGGAAGTTCTAATCTTAACCTCCATGCTCTCCCGAAAAATAGAAATGTCGGAAACCAGAAGCGCGCGGTGTGAGGTATCACTCTTGGATAAAGCGACCAATTCACTCACCCGCAAGGCTCCGAAAAATGCAGTCAACGCTGCTGCATGATACAAAACCTGCTCATAAAACGAAGAACACAGGCTGGCCCATAACTGTTTAATTCCTCTAAGTATTGCAGGTGTCATCGGTTCCCGGGCATCACCGAGATGCCCACGCTGTCTGGACCAACCAGTCAAAATTTTATGCAGGCGAAAGTCGTCAGTGACATCGCTAAGGCCCTGTGCCTTAAACCAAAATGCTAGCGCTGATAGCTTCGACCTGATAGACTGGGGTGCCAATCCTCTCCTCCTATGGTATACACAAAACTGCGCCAAGTGCTCGTAAGGCACTGGCACAGCTTCGGGCAAGCCATAGTGCTGTCTAAACTCAACAAATTCCTGTACTGCCCTATTGTACGATTTCCTAGAGCTAGGCGCTAATGCCAAACGCATACCTAACGCTGTCTCGTCGCTCCAACCTTCCAGAGATGGTCTGGCATGGTCTCCGCCCAAACGTCCGCGCCGGGTGCCAACAGCCTGAAGCGCTCCATCTGCATACGAGACAGAGCGTCGGCCAAATCATTATTGATACCCGCAACGTGGAATGCCCTAAACAATATATTAAATTTTAGACAGTGTAGAACAAAGTGCCGAATGGCCCCCATGACCCTGCGCGACTTGGATGTGAGCATATTAATGACCTGTACTGTGGCCATATTATCGCACCAAAAATGAACCGTCACATTGGCAAATCTGTCAGCCCAAAGCGTGACAGCAACCAAAATAGGAAAAAACTCCAAAAAGGTTAAGTCTGCTGTTATGCCCAACATATGCCAATGTTCAGGCCACCTTTCAGCGCACCAGCGCCCTTCAAAATATACCCCAAAACCAACTGCCCCTGATGCGTCCGAAGCCACCTGCAACGCATTTTTAACCATCAATTCCTGTCGCCAAAACGAAATTCCGTTAAATTGGCACAGGAACCGCTGCCAGATGTACAGGTCATTCTTTATCTCCCGCGTTACTCTAATGTGATGATGGGGCAAGGACACGCCCGAAATGGCGTCGCATAGTCTGCGCAGAAAAGCCCGTCCGGGCGCAATAACCTTGCATGCGAAATTTAAGTGACCAATTATCTGCTGGAACTCCCTCAAGGTGGCCTTACGTCGCAGCAAGAATTGCCCTATCATAACTAACAGCCCTTCAATCTTATCCTTCGGCAACCTAGAGAATTGATTTACCGTATCCAGCTCAATCCCCAAAAATGTCAGTACCTGAAGCGGACCTTCCGTCTTTTCTTCAGATAAGGGGACTCCCAAAAAGTCCGCCAACTGCTGAAAAGCGCGCAACAGGGCACTGCAATCCCCTGTTCCACCTTTTCCTATAAAAAGAAAATCGTCAAGATAATGAACTACCCCCTTAAGCCCAGACTTCTCCTTTATGGCCCATTCAAGAAAGGTACTGAAAGCTTCAAAAGTGGCGCAAGACACTGCGCATCCCATCGGCAACGCCCGATCAAAATAAAAAAGACCTTGAAACTGGAACCCTAATAACTCGAAATCGGCCGGATGAACCGGGAGCAACCTGAAGGCCGATTTACTATCGCACTTCGCCAATTCTGCTCCCGGCCCATAACGCCGCACCAACTGAACTGCTGCATCAAACGACGTGTAACTAACCGAACATTGCTCATCAGGAATGGCGTCATTCACCGAACCACCTCTCGGGTAGGACAAATGATGAATGAGGCGATATTCACCAATGGCCTTCTTAGGAACTACGCCAAGCGGCGAAACCCTAAACTGCGGCGTGGGGGGTACCGAGAATGGACCCAAAACCCTGCCTTCTTTAACTTCCTTATCTATCTTCTTCCTAACCACATTTTCTAAACCTACCACCGATTTCAAATTGGGTGCCAGGCCAGGGGAACGAGGCCCCAGCGCAGGGATTCGAAAACCCTCACAAAAACCGCGAAGCAAGAAATCCGCTGCAGCCCTGTCCGGATATTTTTCAAGCCAACAACTAAGCGGACCCACCTTGATTGGGCTGGGGCCCTTTTGGAACATTTCCCTGCCCTGGGTTCCTCCTATTAAACTGCGCTCCTCCCGACCCAGGTCGCCCAGGCTTCCCCTTGTAACAACTCTTGGTAGTATGGTTCCCGTGGCATATTGCACAGGCATGTTGATATTTACAATCCTTACGGGCACAAACACCCTGAGCCGCGTACTCCCAGCACATATTTCTCTGTCTCTGCGGCTGCTGTGCTGGGCCTCCCAGCCGAAAGGGCTGGTTCCCTTTGGCGTTTTGTATAGTGTGGCCGCT
The DNA here is from genome assembly GCF_025583915.1 of Anolis sagrei ordinatus. NCBI lineage: Eukaryota > Metazoa > Chordata > Lepidosauria > Squamata > Anolidae > Anolis > Anolis sagrei. The sequence goes on from NW_026846588.1 coordinate 81,800,918, forward strand.
GTCGGCCTTCTCACCAGATACTGCTCTGGTGGTATTCATCACTTCCATCCATAATTGGCTATCAATAAGATCCCATCTTTTGTCGGGCTTTGTGGCAGCCTCAGATCGAAAGCGCCTATCGTACACCAACCACGCCTGACCAGTGTAATTTACATAAGCCCCATAGATTATATTCTGATATTTAAACAAGGCCTTAGCCCTATATGGATGCGCCTCCATCAGCAGGGATGCATAGATGGTATAACAGGCGATCCAATTTTTCCAATTGTGTTCCACCCGCCTTCTTTTCAACTTTTCCTTACGCTCATCGTCCAAATCATCCTTCTCTTTCTTATCTAGCTCCCTAAAATACAACAAAAAAATATCTATGTACTCATTTCTGAGTATTTTGTCGATGGTTTTCTGCGACAAATGCGACCCCAACGAAGTTGAGGCCGCGGTGGAAACTATTGGCAAAACCCACCTATCTGTTCCCCAAAATTGGTTATCATCTCCTGTTCTAGCCATTTCTAATGTCACTGGGGAAACCGAATGCCCCTGAAGGCTTCCACCAACAACCGCTGCTCCAGCTAAAACTTGCGTCTGACCCGTGAGAGCAGGTGTCATGTTTTGTGCCTGACTTAGGCCCCAAGGCCAAACCGGTGTGGTGCCCTTACCTGTAGACGTCGACGGCCCCTCAATGACAACTGGTTCCGTTGTAGGCTGGCCCATTGGCGTCGACTCCGGCATAGCCGGCACAGCCGCAGGAGATGGCCTTGAATCCTTCTGCGCAGCAACTGTTGGAATTGCCGTCGCTGGCAAGGCTGAGCTGGTTGGCGTTGTCGTCACCGGTGTGTCTGCCGACACCTGGCTCACCTCGATTTGAGCTTGGCCAGCCGTCGATGGCGCCGGAACTATTACCTGCGGATTAGGCTCCACTTGGCTGGGCAGCTCACCCTCTCGCATCCCAGGCGATCGACTGGCCACTAAAACGGACATGCGAGAAAGCAAATTTTTAAAAATTAACTTCCTGCTAGCACGTCGCGCCGGGCGCAACCCAGCCTCCCTCGTCGAAAGCCCCCTCTCCCTTTCAAATCTATCCATTTTGGCCAAAAGAGCATTTAACTCCTCGGCCGAAACATCCTCCTCCTCAGATGATGAACCATTGGGAGGAAGGGGACGTTTCGCAGGCATCTTCTTGGCAGGCCCCTTCCCTTTTGGGCCGCCCACATTCTTCTTCGGCGCCATCCTGAAAAAGAATTAATAATAACTGTGTTAAAATGTGCAGGGCCCACAAAGAGGAGGCTAACCTCAATGGCCACCCTCCGGTAGCTGAACAAGCCCGAAACCAGCAAAGGTCCCTCAACCAATAATTTTTTTTAATATATATATATAAGCAACCTGTGAAACTGCAAGTCGCTTCTGGTGTGATAGAATTGGCCGTCTGCAAGGACGTTGCCCGGGTGACTTCCAGATAATTCGTGGTTATTTATTTATCCTTGTGAGAAGCTTCATTGAAGCCCCTGCATGAGGAGCTGGAGCTAACAGAGGGAGCTCACCTGCCTCTCCCTGGAGTCAAACCTACGACCTGCCGGTCTACGGTCCTGCTGGCACCGGGGTTCAACCCACTGCGCCACTGAGGGCTCAAACCAGGCAGGCATATCCGAGCAGATGGCTCCCCCTGATCGCTCCAAATTGATTTGCCCACATTTGCAGCTCTACCCCCTCAACCATTGATCTAGACACCTTTTTTTATATATATATAATTTATTTACTATAAACCCAAAACGAAGCTATTGCCAACTAACGGAGCTAGAGCTGCCATGCGAAGCTCACTATCACCTTATTCAACAAGACCCGCAACCTATGCCGTAGCAATTGCACCCTCCAGGCCGTTCTTTAATAAAGATATATATATATATACATACACACACATATATATATACATACATATACACCCTCTCTTTTTTATATATATATATATATTAAGTTTAAAATGGCCGCCGCATTCTCCTAAGATGGCGGCCGCGCATGCGCACAAGCCCACACCAAGCATAATGCTGCCGCTAGTGATAGCAGCCAAAATCTAATAAGGCAGAAGCCACGTGCGCGCCCCACCGCCCAGGCCGTAGCGCGCAGCACAGCACACATGCTTCAGGCCCATTTACCTGGGCCCAGCTTTAGAACATGGACAACGGGCACGCGCCCCCACTCATCAGCATTACAGGGCCCCACCGCCGCCGCAGCGGCCCGAAAGTATCTACGCCAGAGCCACGTGCAACAAGGCCCGGCCAGACCGCGCGCCCAGCCGACGCGCGCATGCGCCCGGCCCAGCCATCCCTCATATGAAAACCACATGCCTGGCAAACGAGACCGTCCATGCATCCCTTGCCACGGAATGCAAACCCCAACATATCCCCAAACCCAGGCAGCACACGCAGCACGGGAAGAAGACGGGGGAAAATGGGATGCGGAGGGGGGGGGGAAGGATAGGTAGCGGCGCAACCACCAACCTACCGCGGCCCCAACTCGGAACTCCTCTCCAAGGAAAAAAGGTAGGCCAACCGACCCAAAGCCTCAACGCTGGGCTCCCCCAACCCCCGAAAACGGTCGCAGCGGGTGGGAAAGGGGAAATGAGAAGGGCGGGGGCGGGGGAGCCATCCCCAGAGCACCACAGAACCACCAGCCAAAAAATCCTACCACCCATCCTTCCCATCCCACGAGCAGAAACTCGTCCACCCATGCAGACACCAAGGGGTGAAACAAGGAGGACAAAACGGTGGGAGGGGGGGGGGTAAGAAAGTATCCTCAACAAGTTAGGTTTCTTTTAAGAAAGAAAGAAGAGAGCGGAACAAATTTGCAATCTTTGCATATTTTAAATATTGCCTTGCAGCAGATTCAAGAGCATAGGAAAATGAAATATGCTTTCTTTAAAAAGTCTTTTATTATTTCAAACCAAGAATCACATTAAAAGTGAATTCTTAAAGATTTGCAGCAGTGTGGGAGGATACAGGTAAGTACAACAGAGCAACATCTTATACCTTATTGATTTTTTCCATCTGTTTTCTGTTATCGGGTTTTCCACTTATTTCTCTCCCTTCCATAGGAATTTTTAACACTGTTAGATCAAAATGAATTTTTCCAAGATTGCAATTAATCTTACTATATAGGCTCCTTGGAGATTTTCTGTACTGCTCAAACAATAAATTTATACCATATACTAACAAAAAATGTCAGTTTTCTTATGTTCTTATTTGTCATGTTGATTTTTAAAATTTTGACATAAGTTGCAGGTAAAATATAGGCATGTAGCATGTTAGGATTTGAAAAGAGACACCATTATGTAATGGGTTAGCTGGAAAGGGATGTGCCAGCAGCTGATTGGCTGGGCATGCCAGGAGCCAGAGTTCTGATTGGCTGCTGCCTCTAGCTAGGTGCTGAGACCAACGGTTCTAACTGTCATTCTGTCATTTTCTCTCTTTGGACAGTGAAAAGAAAGTGCTGGTTGCCAGTTATCTGAAGCCTGATCATTTTAAGACATGAGGCTTATTTTAAAGACTATTTAAAAAGACTATTTTATTCTCTCTGTTCTCTGCCTGTATTCAATGTATACATTGTTATCCTGTTTGAACTTTTGAACTAAAGTAAAGAGACTGTTACTTGTTTCACACGCCTGAGTGACATTTTATTATATTGCAGGATATATCTTGGTTTAATACTGTGGTAAAGCTTCCACTTATTTTGCTTATTCACATTTACCAACTCTCATATAGCAGAGCTTTGTTCACATATTTTCTCTTTTTCTATTTCACTAGGTTTTGGCACTCTAATGATGGCCTATAGGCGTGTTCACACTAAACGGTTATGGTGTTCCAATTTAACTGCCATTTCTTTCCATGCTGTGGAATCCTGTAGTCTGCAGTCTGGTGAGGCTCTAGTACCCTCTAGCTGAGAATATTAACAATTCCCCCTTAAACTGCAAATCCTCAGGTTCTATAGGGTACAACATGACAGTTAAACTGGGATCACAGCACTATAGTGGGAAAGGGACCTCCATTTATTGTCCAAGGCTCTGCAGACTCACAAAGAAAATCCAACAAATGCTACATTCAGCAAAGGACAAGAGGGATCCTCTCACCTCTGCAGAAGTCTACCATATACCATGCAGCTGTGGACAAGTCTACAAAGGGACCACTAAACGCAGCGCCCAGACACGAATCAAGGAACATGAAAGGCACTGCAGACTAATTCAACCAGAGAAGCCAGCCATAGCAGAGCACTTGATGAACCAACCTGGACATAGCATATTATTTGAGAACACAGAAATGCTCCATCATCTTACAACCACCATGTCAGACTACACAGAGAAGCCACTGAAATCCACAAGCATGTGGACAATTTCAACTGAAAGGAGTGAAACCATGAAAATGAGCAAAATCTGGCTACCAGTATTTAAAAAAAACCATCTAAAATCATAAAGGTAAATAAAGAACAACACTTAAAAACAGTGGAATTCCAGACAAGAAACAATCAGGGCCAGGTAATCACCTCCCAACAAAGGATTCCCCCTGGCAGTAAGAAGCCAGAGCTTGAAACTGCTAGGCCATTAAATGCTAATCAAGGTGGCCAATTGCAACATTCACACCTACCTCAGACAGACAAGGGTTCTTTTTCCCATTCTGGATATTCCACACATATATATATATAAACCCCATTTTCCTAGTTTCCAACAGACCTCACAACCTCTGAGGATGCCTGCTATAGATGCAGGAAAAACATCAGGACAGAATGCTTCTGGAACATGACCGCACAGCCCAGAAAACACCCAACAACTCAGGACCTCCATTTGTGAATACTGTAATATATGACTGAAACCCTCCTGGTGATTTAGCCTCTTGTGAAGTCAGCATATGTCAATTTTTGAACATTGTGGAAAAGATACATTAAAGTACCCCCTTGCACAATGCCCCCTCACATTCAACTCAGCTTCAGAATGATGATAATGATGATGATGATGATGAACTTCTTAACTACCTCTTTCTATGGATCAAGGCAGGGAAACAGATTGAAGTACAGCAAGAAATAAACACATGGCACAGTTATAAAAAAACATAAGCATCAATTAAAATACATAATCAGTTAAATCAGTTTTAAAATCATACATATTAAAATAATCAGTTCATAATTTTAAAACTTATAATTTAAGAAGCAATCTGGATTGGACTGCCAGAAGAGATTGATTTGTAATGCTGTTCTAAATTCAGAACATATTCAGATGTCCAATCTCTTCCAGCTGTCCATTACCCAATTTGGAGATGCCTCAAGAAAAAGTCCTTTAGTTAACAGTTGCCAACCTGGCCCTGAAATAAAGTCCCACAGAAGGCTTGGGTATACGGGGAAGATAATACAAGAAAAGGTAATGTGACCCCAAGCCACATTTGGCTTTAAAGGTAACACCCTGCACTTTGGACCTTGCAGGTGGCCTACCAGCTGAAGGCGATAGTAAGCATTCCTGTTGTCATATCTATCTGGGGTGTCATTTGGAGCAACAAATCCAGAAGTGCCACCAAGTGCAGAACAGCCTTTCAGGGGAGTGCAACACTTTCCAGGACTGTTTGATACACCTGGAAGCCCAGCATATGATCCTCAACAATAGCACCTTCATCATTTCTGGATTTTGTTTCAGCTTGTTTGTCCTCATTCAGCCCATTACCTACTACAAACTTGTATTCAAAGATACAATTTGTCTTTAGCTGATACTATTTTTGGAATATATTTGGTTGTCATTAGCCTACTGATGATGCCCTGCCTCAGCCTCTGGGTGATCTCTCTCAGGCCCCATCCACACTGTCAGATAATGCGATGTAGCTGTCACATTAGCCTGGGTTACCAAACAATGCACCTAGGCTAATGCGATTTATCCCAGGATCAGCCTTTTGTCCATCTTACAACCAGGGTATTTTTATAAATCACCTCTAAAGATCTGGATCTTTTAGGAAGATCCAAATTTTTGCAGGTGTTCTGGCTGTGGATCCTGTCATCTGAGATCACTATGTGCAATCCCAGCTGGTGTCCAAAAGACTTCAAATCTACCCCCAACAGTGTGAAGTCTTTTTACCATTGCTTAATGGTTCACCCTCATTAATTATGTAGCAGAGTTTTTTTGGAGGTGAGGGGGCATCCTGCTCTAAAGCTCCACTGCATCATCCATGAGAGTGGTCCAGGGAGAGGACAGCCTCCAGCAACAGTTTTTAATGCCGATTCATCTCACATTTTGTGCCAGTGTGGTAGGGCTCCCAGTGGTTTCATGCAATTAAACAGCATTGGAGATGGAATGGTACCTTGTGGTATGCCATATAATAGCTCCTTTTTGGAGAGCAGCTATGCACAAGCACCATCATGTGGAACATACCTGAGATCTAGGTCTGAAACTATTGATGCACAGTGCCCCACAATCCCCAAATTCCTGAGGCATTCCAGAAGTATAGCATAGTCAGTGGAATCAAATCCCACTGTGAGGTCCAACAGCATTAGTAGGGACATATTTCCTCTAAGGCAACGCTCATCCACGAAGGCAAGTATAATGGTCTCAACTATGTATCCTACTCAAAGCCAGCTTGAAATAGGTCTAAAAACTTTGAAAGTATCAAAAAAGGAAAACAATGGAAACAACACAAATTCTTATATATATCAAAGAAGAATATGTAAAAATTTGACACTATATTTGACACTTAAAAAAAAGAGGTTAAGAAAAAGAAAAAGTCAATGCTCGTCTATATGGCCGCAAAATGCATCTTGTGGTTATGCAATGCACCTTGAAAACAATAACTCCAGGTCTCATCCTGATCATCAGGTAGGCCATGCTTGCATTTTACCAACTCCTCGGCCCTATTCAAAATAATAATTTATTTATTTGACCAGTCATATGACCATTTCAAAATAGAACACGAGTAAAAAAAACAAGGAAAAAAGGTGAGGACAGCAACTGACCTTCTATTTACAGTGAGAATCTTATTTTCCTGGTTCTTCTTTCAGGAAATCTGATCTTCTCTTGATAACTTCCAGACTAAATAGGCTTACTCTGATTATGATGGATCTTTCTTGTCCTTGCAAGAGGGATGTCAGAAGATCATTTCTGTTGGGGGACCTGAAGTTGGATAATATTGGATGTAAATATCTGTCTCACAATTCAGTATATGCCCTAGTCTACTCCATTGTGCCAAGCCAGCCCTCTCTTGGTTCTCGAGGCCCACTTTGGAATCTTAGCCATTGGAAGCTGAGCTGCCTAATGTAATGGGTATCGGATTGGTTTTAATTTAAATATGTGTGCTTGACATATTGTACTATGTTTATATGGTTATAATGTGTTTGTATGTTTTTATGTTGGTAAGTGCAATGCTTACCATGCTGGAAACCGCCCTGAGTCCCCTCGGGGAGACAGAGCAGAATACAAATAAAGGTTTATTCATTATTTATTTATTTTCCATACATCCAATTAATGATCAGGGTGAGTGAGATTCCTACACTTGCACAGTTAAGGAAAAGGAAGAGGCCCTTCTAGTCCTCCAACATGCTGTTTGTCCTCACCCATATAAATGCAGCTGATGAGTGTTCAGAAGCTCCTATCCAAGGCATAAATTGCCCATGGTGCTATGATACCATCAAGCTGATTAGGAGTTCCTCTGGAAAACACTGGTTATTTACTTTCTGCCAGCATTCAGACCAGATCTTGGTCACCATTTAGCAGTCTTCCTATTGTCCTTTGGGTAGGAAGGATGATCTCTTATATTCTCATTATGGATTATACTGAGTATAATTGGTATGGATTTTGCTCACATACTCAGAACAGTTTAAAGTTTGCAGTTGACTGAGAAGGAAAATAATGAGGGGTGTCAATCATGATAACTCATTGTGTGCCTTTTAAAAAATCAAACAATACAGTGTTATGAATTTGCATTATACTGGTGCTTTTTGAGAAATACTCTGTAATGGAATGCATTTAATAGTTCAGTAATACCACTTGTAAGACACTTTATCATTGGAATTTGGAGGACAATTCCATGGAGTATGGTGAATCACATACATCACGTGCTAAGTTTGAGGTGATAAAGAACATGATATCATTTACTATGTCAAAAAGTTGCATGGGAATTTCCCTATAAACAAGGAAGAGGATTATGGCTGAGAGGCCCATTGGACAAGTTTAGTGTACATTGTAAGCAAACACAGTATGTGAGATTATGTAACGTGTTATTCCTTCCACAGTGTTTAAGCCTGTTTGCAGTTTCTTAGCTTGTGGTTAGAGCATTAGTAGCATTCACACCCTACTTCTTCTCTTTTTCTTTTTCTTTTAAAAAACTAGAACATGTTGTCATTGAATTATGCTATCATTGATTCATCACTGCTATTTGAAGTGACTGTACAGAGCATTCTAGAAGCAAACATTGTGACCCATCAAGCAAAAGTTGATAGAATAGACAGCAATGATGTCAAAATATTCATTGAACTCCCTAAAATAAACAGGGAAATATGTAAACAAGTGGAGATTGACTTTTTCAGTGGAAACAGAATAGGTTACCCATGATCACTGATCAATTTGCTATTCTCTCTGCCATGGTTTCCTTGACAGGAGATCAAATAAATAAGGTATAGAACAGAGCAACTTGTGACATGACACTGTCAGTCTTGTTGTTTATTTAAAATAACTGCTTTTAATATACTTTACTGTAGCTTCCCCACAACCTGATTTTTCACTACTTGCAACTGCTATATTGTCTATGCTGCCTGGAGCTGATAGAAATAGATTTCTAAGGGCCTTTCCAGTCAGGCCCTATATCCCAGGATCTGATCCCAGGTTTTCTGCTTCAAACTGGATTGTATGAGTCCACACTGCCGGATATAGTCTGGGATAAACACAAAACCGGGGATTAGATCCTGGGATATAGGGCTTGTCTGGAAGGGCCCTAAGACATTGGGGATGGGAAGCAGAAAACCCACACTGCCTCCTGGACTAAAAATATGAAAGTGTACGGATTCTGGCTTGGTCTGAAGCATGGTTTTGAGAACATAAACTATCTTAGTGATCTTCATGGATGACGTCATAGTAATTCTTAAAAATAACTGTTCAGTTATTGCTTTCCAGTGCATCCATCGATCTCTAAGAGAGATTGTTTGAGCTCATTAATAGATGATAATAATAATAATAATAATAATAATAACTTATTATGATCGAACTGCAAAGACTCTGGCACAAGCCAGTAAAGGTGGTCCCAGTGGTGATCGACACACTGGGTGCAGTGCCTAAAAATCTTGGCTTTCACTTAAACACAATCGGCGCTGACAAAATTACCATCTGCCAGCTTCAGAAGGACACCTTACTGGGACCTGCACGCATTATTCGCCAATACATCACACAGTCCTAGACACTTGGAAAGTGTCCTGGTAATACAACAGCCCCACAAAGAGTTCATTACAGTCCTCCTTTGTTACAGATGTAACTAAGGTAGGACCACCATTGCCATGTCCTTCAAGATTTTCTCTGAAAGTAATTGCTATGGTCCAGCTATAGTTTTTGATCCTAGAAATTGTCTGAAGTACATTTGTATTTGTGTTTAAACAGCAACAAAGACATTGTTTGCCACTTGAATACACTGGAAGGAAATTGAAGTGTTTGATTAATGATATTATGTGGTAGTTAAGCTCAGTAAACACACGGAACATAAGACTCACCAAATCTTATGAATGCCACTGTCATTAAGCAAAGATAATCCAGCTCAGTTTGGAATTCATAACCATAGAAATGTGTGATAGTACATTAGCAGTACTGACAAATGGTACTAAGAAAATGACACAATATTTCAATTTTTTTAGCATAGAAAAGAGTTAGAAGATGACATACTTGTGAGAAGCAGTGTGGTGTAGTGATTTCAGTGTTTGAGTCTTTGAGACTAAGGATTGATCATGGAAAGCCACTGAGGGTGCTTCCAGACAGTGCCCAAACCTTCGTTTTAAATTGAAGACCAAAAAATAAAATAAAATCCCAGAACCTAACTGCAGGTCCCCACACAGACCTGTCAGTCCTAGGATTGGTTCCTCCACCATCCTTACAGTCTTCCTCTGTATTGGAATAAGATGGAGGGTAGACAGGGGACATGTAGCAGAAGTTTCTTTTTTTAATAAATTACTCCATTATGCATTGGACCATATATTTGCACATGCAAACATATTAATATAAATATAAGCAGATTTGCTTATATTTATATTAAATTGCACATATGAGGTCCAGCAATAACAGATTTTTTTTTAAAAAAAACTTCCGTCTGTTCTCTCTCTTCCCCCAATTCTTAATTTAACCTCTGTTTAATATTATACACTATGAAATAAAGATTTTCAGAGAGTTCTAATAGTAAGTAAGTAAACTTTATTATGGTCGATGAACAGATCATAACAGAAGGACCCAGTCCCGAACATCCACATCAAACCCAAGGGGTTATATACTTCAAACTTCAACAAATTTTAAAATCTAAGCTAAAAACCAATACAAGTACCGTATATACTCGAGTATAAGCCGAGGCACCTAATTTTACCACAAAAAACTGGGAAAATGTATTGACTCGAGTACAAGCCGAGGGCAAGAAATGCAGCAGCTACTGGTAAGTTTCAAAATATAAATAGATACCAATAAAATTACATTAATTGAGGCATCAGTAGAGTAAATATTCAAAAATATTTACATAAATTTGTAATTTAAAATAAAGCTGCCCAACTCTGATTAAACCATTATTCTAACCTTCTTCAGTGTAAATGTGCTTACATATCCTTCCAATAATAATAAAGGGAGTAAAATAATAAATGTTATAATAACAATAAAGAGTAAAATAGTAAATGTAATAATAATAATAAATAGAGTAAAATAATAAATGCAATAAAAATAATACTAATAACAGAGTAAAATAGTAAATAACATTGACTCAAGTATAAGCCGAGGGGAGATTTTTCAGCCTAAAAAAGGGGCTGAAAAACTAGGCTAATACTCGAGTATATACAGTAGTTATTAAAACCTAACTCAACCCATGAGATCATCCGAACATAGTCTAAAGAGAGGTAGGGGGGAGAGTTCTAATAGCTCTCTTTGTGCTTCCCTTGAACCACCTATGTGTCCATTTGACAGACCGATCAGCAGATCAGCTGTTTTGGGTTTTTTAAAAGCAGAGATGCGCTGGAGCAGTCTCCATTCAGGGGAGGAATGAAAAGCACGTGTTTTGCATGACTTCGGGGTTATATAGTCATGCAAATATGTTCATTTTCTGGCCAGAATTGGGATATAAGTGAACCTTTTTATCACATGTGTTTTGTCAGTTGCTGCAAATCAGTGCAGATTTAGCACTAGTGTCATTTATCCACCACTACCACCTCCTTTCAACTCAATAACTTTCACATTTTAAGGCCTGTGTAAAAGGACTCTGAGTGATCTTAAGAAAATCACATCTTCTCCACCTCAGAGAAAAACTAAGGATTCTTAATAAATCTTAAAAGGAAAACCCCATTATAAGTTCCTCTTAGGGTCAAAAATCACAGACAACACCACTACCATCAGGATATATGATAAAGGTATATAAAAGTATGCATACGGTGAAGAAGGTGAGATAGGACAGAGTGTTTCTACCTTTTTTTGTAGAACGACAATCTGATATCATTCATTGAAGCTGAATGATGGGAAATATGGGACAGATAAAAGGAAGTACTTCTTCATACAAAGGGGATTAGCCAAATTTATGGAAGGAAAAGTATCAATGGTTCATAGTCATGATGGATATATAATACCTTCAGGATTAAAAGTAGTATCTTTCGTGATACCAGTTGCTGGGAAAATCTGCCAACGGGCTTCATGTAGGGAGCTAGTTAAGTGAAAGCTGGCCTTTGATTTCACTCGTTCGTTTTCCTAAGTTTATTACTGTACAGCTATAAATTATTCCTTAAAATATCATCACTTGAAGAAACACAAAGAGTAGAATAAATAATGAAGTCCTTCTTTACACTATGAAATTAGAGGGGAAGTAACAGTATTGATTTAGAAGTTCATTTTTTAACTAGAAGGCCTTTGCTGCTCTCTTGTGGTAGTTATTTTAAACGTACTTTACATTCTTTTATGCAGAATATGTGTGTGTATACAGAATATCTTTGAGTATGTGTTTATGTGCTGGTTTGTGCTTTCAAGTTGGCTGCAGCATCCCCATGAATTTCATAGGTTTTTCTTAGGCAATGAATTCTGAGTTGAGACTAACCAAAATGATGTCAGCCACATGAATGGCACATCTGGCAGTAGAAAACCTATAAACTTATGCCATTGCTCTCATAAATGTAAAGCAGTGTTTCTCAACCTTCCTAATGCTGTGACCCCTTAATACAGTTCCTCATGTTGTGGTGACCCCCAACCATGACATCATTTTTGTTGCTACTTCATAACCGTAATTTTGCTACTGTTATGAATCGTAATGTAAATATCTGATATGCAGGATGTATTTTCATTCACTGGACCAAATTTGGCACAAATACTCAATGCGCCCAAACTTGAATACTGATGGGGTTTGGAGGGGGGATTGATTTTGTCATTTGGGAGTTGTAGTTGATGGGATTTATAGTTGAACTACAATCAAAGAGCAGCTCCACTGACTGTCTGTCCAGTTCTGAGCACAATTCAGAGTCTGGTCTTGACCTATAAAGCCCTATATGGTTCTGGCCCAGCTTACTTGTCCAAACGTATCTCCCCCTATATCCCGCCGAAACTTACGATCTTCCAGGGAGGCCCTGCTTTCAATCCCACCTTCATCACAAACGCACTTGTTGGGGACAAGGGACAGGGCCTTCTCGGCGGTGGTCCCCCGCCTGTGGAACTCGCTCCCCAGCGAAATTAGGTCAACAGCCTCCTTCTTTTCCTTTAGGAAAAAGCTAAAGATGTGGCTATGGGACCAGGCATTTGGATAGCAGGCTGACAATAAAAATGACGACAATGCTATGGAAAATGGACTGTGGACAGGCTTCGGATTAAATTGTTGATCATAGAACTCGGACTTGACATGCCAACTAATTCAATTTGCACTATTTTAAATGGTTTTTAATCTAATTTTAATACTTTACTAATTCTGTAACTGTTGTTTTATCTGTTGTATATGGGGGGCATCAAATTGTTGCCGGCTGTAAGCTGCCCTGAGAGCCCCTTTGGGATTAGAGAAGGGCGGGGTACAAATATTTAAAATAAATAAAAATAAATAAATAAATTCTGAAGTCCACCAGCTCTGAAATTAAAACAAACTTGGCACACAGAACTCCCATGACCAACAGAAAATACAGGAAAGGTTTGGTGGGCATTGACCTTGAGTTTTGGAGTTGTAGTTCACATACATCCAGAGAGCACAGTGGACGCAAACAATGATAGATGTGGACCAAACTTGGCACGAATATGCAATACGCCCAAATGTGAACATTGAAGGACATTGGGGAAAATATATCTTGACATTTGGGAGTTGCAGTTGCTGGGCTTTATAGTTCACTTTCAGTCAAAGAGCATTCTGAACCCCACCATTGATAGAATTGGGCCAAACTTCCCACACAGAACCCCCATGACCAAGAGAAAATACTGTGTTTTCTGATGGTCTTTGGCGACCCCTCTGACACCCCCTTGAGACCCCCCAGGTTGAGAAACACTGATGCAAAGGTAAAGGAAAAGTTTTCCCTTGACATTAAGTCTAGTCTTATCCACCTCTGGGAGATGGTGCTTATCTCTATTTCTTTTTTTTTAAAGGAATTTAATATTTTATTGTGTAATGTTTCAACTTAATGCATTGCTTAATTTAATCGTATCTTTATATGGTTGGCCCTCTAAATTGTGGATTTCACCATTAATTATTAATTAATTATTTACTGATTTGATTAATATTTTCTTTCTTGGATTTTCTATGTTCTATAGGGAAACTCTATGATTAATTCCACCAGAGAATTGTGCTGGAAGACCCAGAAATCCCTGGGCCCTTTCTACACTGCTATATTGATTTTTATTGAAATTTTATCATGTGAAAAAAGAAATCTAAAGATAGTATTATCTTTACATTGAAAGTGGAAGAACATTTGCTTGTATAGAAAGTAGGAAAAAGAGAGAAAGAGGAAAGAAAGAGAAAAAGAGAAAAAATTGAGAAATTTGGAACTCTTAAAAACTGTAAAAAAATAAAAAATAAAAATAGATATTTGTTGACTTCCTTCTTGCTTTTGATGGACATTAAGTTTATTTGGAATTAAAGTAATAAAAAAGTTTATTTGGAATTAATATTATGTTATAATTGTTCTGCTTTCCCTACGTCTTCTTTTTCCCTTAAGATTGAATGTTTTCAGCAGATGAGATCTATTTTAATCTGTTTTAAGGAGTTTTTTACAAGGTCCCAGTTGGTTTCTTTCTTAGGTAAGCCTTGGTTAGATGAAAGCCAATAGGTAAGTCTGTCAATAGGTAAGTCTCTCCATTTCTAAGTTGAAGAGCCAGCATTGTTCATAGACACCTCTACGGTCATGTGGTCAGCATGACTGCATGGAGCACTGTTATCTTCCCGCCGAAGCGGTACCTATTGATTTACTCACATTTGCATGTATTTGAACTGCTAGGTTGGCAGGAGCTGGGTCTAACAGTGGGAGCTCACCCCACTCCTCGGATTCAAACTGTCAACCTTTCAGTCAGCAAGTTCAGCAGCTCAGTAGTTTAACCTGCTGCACCACCAGGGGGCAATTGATCTCAGACTTACTAATATTTAACTGGTGAAAATCAAGGCACATGTGGACAAATAACATTAGAGTGTGGTGAAAGTGGCAAGATTTATTAAAGAACACACAAGCTAGGAGAAGCTGCAGCAGGATATCTTTGTCTGATCCTATTGGGGACCTTATCACACACACTTATACCCTGACTCTGATGCTCTTTGCTGCTAGTGCCTATGGGTTCTAACACAGGACACAAGGTTCATTTCATCAGATACTTGTAAGCATTCATAAGCAAAATATCTGCCATGAGTACTTTTTGAAAAACAAGAAACAACCAACTTTAATTGTCTTAAATTGCACTGTGCACATCAGAAGCATTGTTTTTATGTGCAAAGAAGAGACCCATCTGCATCTCATCTTCTATGCAAGTGGCAGATCTTTCAAGGTGTGTTTTGGGTGTGGTCTTTTCATCCTACTCCATTCTGCTTTGTCAAAATGGCTGGCAGCATACTTCCAGTGGCAGTCAGAAAAAGACCTTAAGTAAAGCCACGAATGTTTTCCACTTTCCCATTATTGTTTCCATTATTCAAAAAAATGCAGAACTGCAGCTTCCTAGGAGCGAAAAGATATTTTACGCTTCTCCATTGGGATAGAGCCCAGAAAATTGCATGATTCCACAAGATCCACCATATAAATAACTGAAGGAAGGAAGACAGTAATGTAGGGGAACATAGCACAGATTTGGAGGAATCATTTCTTGGCTCTATGATAAGTTTGAGGTGCATTACTTTATTAGATACAGAAAAGAACAACTGTGGCCCCTTCCACACAGCTGACTAAAATCTCACATTTTCTGTGTTGAACTGGAATATGTGGCAGTATGGACTCAGATAACACAGTTCAAAGCAGATATTGTGGGATTTTTAGCCTTGATATTCTGAGTTATTTGGCTGTGTGGAAGGGTCCTGTGTAAGATGGGGTGAGTAACTATCCAATCCTCATCTAGCATTCTTAAATGATGGGTTGCTGACTTATAAATGTGTTTTCCGAAGTATATGTGATAAGGTCCTCGAAAAAGCTGGATTCTTCCTCATTCCTCTCCTCTTCTCCCATTGATTTAATTACCAGTAAGTATAAACTACTTTTACTGTGCAGCTCTTGAACTAAGTTAAGTATAAAGGGAGGAAATGGGAGGAGGAGGGAGGAACGGTGACATTTTAAAATGAAAAAGTAGAGTGATTAGATGGACAATCAATCAATTGGGACATTTGGCAGGCACAGGATCTCCATCGTAGGGACTGATGAAAACACATATTTTTAATAGGAGACTTCAAGGCTTCTGCTTTGATTCTGAAGGTAAACAAGCCAATTTGCTGTGTGAAAACTCTGGCCCAAAAGGGTGCCTAGAGATAAAGCAAGACAGTGGAGATAACAGCAGATGCTGTCTTCTTTTGCTTGTCTACTTCCCTGCCTGGTAAAGCTCTATAGAGCTGCCACCTTGGAGTAGAGAGTTCTTGAGTGGCAAGTGGCCCATGTCATCACTTTTCATTGTTTATTGAAGAGGAGAAGAAAAAGAGGAGGCACTAGTGACTGATGGCTTCCATTCCAAT
This sequence comes from Anolis sagrei ordinatus, assembly GCF_025583915.1. Taxonomy (NCBI): domain Eukaryota; kingdom Metazoa; phylum Chordata; class Lepidosauria; order Squamata; family Anolidae; genus Anolis; species Anolis sagrei. Next base: position 81,817,249 of record NW_026846588.1, read on the forward strand.
GTCATAACTGAGTGGTAGTCCTTGGGTAGCTTTAGCTACCTCAGTATCTTGAATTGCTCCTTTAAAAGTCAGACAAAAACCCAAAGCAGATTTACCACACCACTAAAATGGAAGTCACTGGCTGTCCCTGGGAGGGGAATTGCTAAGTAGATTTTCCTTCAAAATAATGTTGTTGTTGTTTATTTGTTCAATCACTTCCGACTCTTTGTGACCTCATGGATCAGCCCACGCCAGAGCTCCCTGGGGGTGGTGTCAGCTGTCACCACCCCCAGCTCCTTCAAGGTCAAGCCAGTCACTTCAAGGATACCATCCACCCATCTTGCCCTTGGTTGACCCCTCTTCCTTTTTTCCTTCCTTTTTCCCCAGCATAATTGTCTTTTCTAAGTTTTCTTGTCTTCTCATTATGTGGCCCAAATACTTCATCTTTGCCTCTTAATATCCTTCCCTCCAATGAGCAGTCAGGCTTTATTTCCTGAAGTATGGACTGGTTAGATCTTCTGACAGCCCAAGGCACTCTCAGAACTTTCCTCCAACACCACAGTTCAAAAGCATCTATCTTCCTTCGCTCAGCCTTCCCTATGGTCCAGCTCTACCATTGCTTTAACTATGCGGATCTTTGTTGCCAGGGTGATGTCTCTACTCTTATTTTATTTATTTATTTATTTGCTTTATTTTTATACCGCATTTTTCAGCCTAAATCGGCGACTCACTATTTTATCAATACTCTTCACTATTTTATCAAGATTGGTCATTGCTCTCCTCCCAAGAAGTAAGCATCTCCTGATTTCCTGGCTACAGTCTGTGTCTGCAGTAACCTTTGCACCTAGAAATACAAAGTCTGTCACTTCCTCCACGTTTTCTTGCTCTATTTCCCAGTTGTCAATCATTCTTGTTGCCATAACCTTGGGGTTTTTTTTAATGTTTAGCTGCATCCCAGCTTTTGTACTTTCTTCTTTCACCTTGATTAGAAGGTGATTCACCTTGATTCAAAATAATAGCAGTGGTGTTAAGCATCCCTTTTCTAAGACATGTTGACCATCACATTGTGTTTAGATCCCAAGATGAACTCACAGCTTCCATATCATTTTGTGTTCAAAAGCCCACTCAAAGGTTTGCCCCCAAACACCACAATTTTTAACATTATTTAATATTTCAGATTTCACATTAGATATAGGTAAGGATCTCCATATATTCATATCAGTGGAAATGCATCTAGAGCTACAGAATTAGAAATACTAACCTATACAGTTGGAAATAATGAATGTTAAGGTCAAGGAGAGTCATTTCTTCCTGGCCGGGGAAAGAAGCGCATCTCATTCTCAAATAAACAGCAGCCAGTATAATTTTACAAAAGGGCCCCTATTTTATTTATTAACTGTTGTCCTAAAGTGTCTGTTGTTATTGTGTGCTGGAGTACTTAAGAACATTTTATGAAATAGTTTTAAATGCCTGTCTCTTGGGTGCTTTAGATTCAAGGCAGTGTTGCGAGATATTGTTACAAGACGAAGGTCACCAGGAAACCTCTAGCTATGCATCTCCTTTAGCAAATTCAGAGAGAAAGGGCAAGCAGTGATGCCTGATAAATACAGTCAAATGGTTGCCAAGCAACTACCAGCGTATCCACTACCCAGGAGTCAGGAAGCAGGGCTGAACAGGATGAGAAGGTATCACCGTGACCATTTCCAGAGATCACGCATAAAACCTGGCTGTCACATTCTCCCAGATCTGAAAGAATTGCATTCCTGACAATTTCCTCCAATCCCTGGGGAAGGCAGACTTGAGGAGACAGAAAAGGAGGATACACTACACCTTCTGAACTTGACAAAACTTTACAAGGCACAAGAGCTTTGCACTTTTATTTTTGCATCAGGACATCCTAGCAGCGGAGGCTGAACCAGTGTGAACTTCCTGTAGGTTTGCTAACCAGCATTTTAAGATGTGCATTGGAGGATGGATTGGTAGTAGGATTTTTCTTTTCTGTGAGGAAAAATGCTTCACCTATGACACTGGCACATTTATGAGATGTCCCTTTTTTCGTGTCAGGAGTGACTTGAGAAACTGCAAGTTGTTTTTATATTTTATTTATTTATTTATTATATTTATACCCCGCCCTTCTCACCCCCGAGGGGGGACTCAGGGCGGCCTCACAGAAGTACCATACGGTGTTGTGATGATAGCACCCAGTTTGTAACGATGCCACCAATTTGCAAAGAGGCCACCAATTTGTAAAGAGTTTGTAAAGGAGCCACTACTTTGTAAGGACTTATTAAATTGATAACACAACTAATAGCTTGTAATATTGATTTGGTCTTTCTTCAATGTGTAGCGCGGCTTAACTTGAAAGTATTTGTAACAGAGACTTGGCTTTAGAAGAAACTGTGACAAATTTATTGAAGTATAGAAGAAGCTTGATGGTTTCAATGTATCTTAACTCTTAGAGGCACATATCTTCAGAGGTTACATTTATAACATTTCATAACACAACTCTTGAGAGGACTGTTCATTTCATTAAACAGGTTTTAAACTTATTTTCCTTCAAAATGTGTTTCTTTTTTTGCCAGATTACTTCAGGTACAAGCTTATCCTTTCCTTATGTTATTTCTGTTGCAGTTAAGATTCTTATTAGGGTTTCTCTCACCCTTTTTATTCATACACTAACCACTAATCTAAATAAGTCAAATTGACCTATCTAAACCTCACAGGCTAAAAGCCAAAACCTTCCTGATTCTCAATACAGTGGAATCAGCCTTTTCCTGTAGTTCTTAGACTACAGACTACCTTACTGGTTCTCAACACACAACAGAACCAGCCTTCCCTGTAGTTCGCTGACTACAGACTAACTGTTTTAAAATGGCTGCCCTGCCAAGTGCAGTTGGCTCCGCCCCTTTTTCCATGGCAACTCAGCTCAGAGTGAGCTAAGCTGGCTACCATCCCCCAGTTATGCTATTCTATATACTTACACTTTTAAACACCTATCTATAATTACACATAACTGCAGATTAAAATTAGCACTTCACCACAGGTGTCATCATCATAAAATAATCAACAATACATTAAAAATATTTAAACAGTAGTTAAAACAATAGATTAGATTAACAGATTAGATTAACACACACCAATTAAAAATCTGGTGTGAGAGAATTGGTCATCTGCAAGGACGTTGCCCAGGGAACTCTGGGAGGTTTTGATGTTTTACAATCCTTGTCTCATGTCCCCACATGGGGAGCTAGAGCTGACAGGGGAAGCTCATCTGTGCTCTCCCCGGATCCAAACCTCTGACCTGTCGGTCTTCAGTCCTGCTGACACAAGGGTTAAACCCATTTATTTATTTATTATTTATTTACAGTATTTATATTCCGCCCTTCTCACCCCGCAGGGGACTCAGGGCGGATTACAGTGTACACATATATGGCAAACATTCAATGCCAATTTGACATACAACGTATACAGACATACACAGAGGCTATTTAACTTTTTCTGGCCGCCAGGGGAGCTGTCGCTTTCATCGTCCATCTGCGACACTGATGAAGTACTTCCGCATTCCCCGCATGCTTTTGCTGGAGTGCTTTGCTGGAGTCTTTTTTATGGCCTCATAAATTAGTTAATTTAGCCTCCCCACACAAGGTGGTACCTAATTTTCCTACTTGACAGATGCAACTGTCTTTCGGGTTGCAAAGGTCGACAACAGGCTACACAATTGGTTGGAAGCCCACTCCAACTCGGGCTGGCTTCGAACTCATGACCTTTTTTTGGTCAGAGTGATCTTAATGCAGCTGACACTCAGCCAGCTGCGCCACAATCCTGGTGCACCACTGGGGCTCCTATGAGATGTCCTGTCATCTATATATTATTTTTGCACATCGTTATTTCCTTGACAAAATAAATATTCTTTACAAAGTCAAGCAGAATTAAATCTATTTGTGATGCTCTCTTTTTGCCTTTATGAAAAGGCACTACCCGACTTACCAGGCAGAGCTATTGCAGTGTTGCGCAACCTCCGACTAGACATGGCGCCTGCAGGGGGCTTCTGGGAAGAAGAAGGCCTATCAACAGCAGACCCCACCCCACCTTCTCATTAGCCAGGGTCTGCCGCTGTTCGATCCCCTGGCAGCCTATATATAGGCTGCCCCAGGCTGCTTGCAGGCAGCGTGCCTGCTTCAGCTGTACAATCCCCCTCCCTGCGTATTTGTTCAGTTTCTGTTGTGGTTCCTGTTTGGCTCCATTCTTTGTCACAACTTCCAGGTTGGCATGTGACATGGGACCTGGATCTGGCTTGCTCAGCCCCCCGTCCTATCGGGGGGGGGGCATCCTGGGGTTACCAAGGGTGCGGAGGTAATGGTGGCCCTGTATTTTGCAGGCAGCATCCCCTGGCATGGAAAGCAGTATTGGTCAGCAGCGGACTGCCCGAGCCATGATCCAGGACCCATACATGGTGGCTAACCCTGTTCCGGTTATCAATAAACATTTGTGGTCATTTATTCTCCCAACTCTGTGTGTGTATCAGCTTTGGTTTTGCTAGCGAGAGGTGTGGTTGCCCATCCACATGCAGCTGAATTCATCCAGTGAATGCACTTTAAGAAGGAGCAATCTGCTTTATTTTCAATTACAACCCTCTTCCAGTTACCAATAAACAATTGTGGCCATTTGTTATCCCAACTCTGTATGTATCAGCTTTGGTTTTGCTGGTGGGAGGTATGGTCGCCCATCCACACGCAACTGAATTCATCCGGTGAATGACTTTAAGGAGGAGCAGTCAGCTTTATTTTCACCTACATGAGCAATTCCCTCTCTGGCCCCTTCTACACTGCCATATAATCCAGATTATCAAACAATATAATCCACATTATATTCTGTGAACTGTACTATAAAAGTCTGCACTGCCATATAATCCAGTTCAAATCAAGTAATCTGGATTTYACATGGCAGTGTAGAAGAGGCCTCTGCATCAAGKGAGCAGAGTGGTTTCAGCACCTCTGCTATGCTGTCATAAGAATTGTAAACTCAAACTAGACTTTCTASTAAAGCAMAWARATKTATGTTTTGCTATAAAATCTGCAGACAYCATGTATTGTGATTAYAGTAGYAGGCATGGGTTAAGAYCCCCATCCCTCCCATCCAKRYCAAATGCCTTTACACACCAGACAGTTATAGCTTTATGATTCTACTTTAACTGACATGGTAACAKTCAATGTATATGCAWTTTAGGGAGGTTTTTTGAAAAAGTAAAATCTCCCCCAAAGGGCTTTCATACATCACCAAGTTACAGATCACAARGTTTAATAGAACATTGTAATTGGAATTAAAAYRRAATYATAATRCTTTTGTTCCTGGGTTATAAATGWYATTTCCTAATTGGKTCTATCATAAAAACATGGRRAARGCTTTTTAAACKGCAAGAACTTTCAGTTCTTGTGGGTTTTTTTCGGGCTATATGGCCATGTTTTAGAAGCATTTTGYAGGACATCCTGCRGCACATTTTGTTATAGKTTTTCAATGRCTAGCTCCTYRAGTCTCAACCAATTCAACATAGTWTGTGGCAGCCATAAAAACCAAGTTTCTGGAGTWTAACAACTACTTTCAAAGTAAGTACTGCACAATTAAACAGGAAATAACACTTTCAAACCAAGACCATTTTTTCCAAATTTTGTTACATAGTGTTATGTAACATGAAAGGGTCCCAGTAGCCCTTGAGCTTACAGAAATGAGTAAATAGAAAAGAAAGCAAACATGATTTTTAAATACCAACTAGTCTGATTATTAGAAGATGTACTGATCAGGAAACTAGATTGTCAGCAGACAAGAATGAAAAATACACCTGCATGAAATTGCAACAATCTACATTTGATGCCATCTAGTGACTAAATGTGTAAAACCACTATCTCTGACATTTTGTTCTACTCTGGATAGGTTGTGTCTGCCCACAACGCAAGTGTATACTGCTCTCTGTTACTCCTGTTTCTACACTGTCTTTTCTGCAAGCATTATTCCAGAAGTTAAAATACAGAAAAGAGTGGTTTTTTTTGTTCTTTTTCCTTGTAAAGGGACCATCTGCAATCTCATGCCCTATGCATGAGATGAATCATCTTCCTGCTTATGCTAGATTTAAGAAGAGAGAGTGCCCTGTCATCTTATATATATTTATGTAACATCCATGTATCAGTCTAGCCTGGGGGCGCAAAAAGCTCTAGCAATAAATAGACCTACTTATTATTAAGTTTTCTGCCTTGTATGTTAATCATTTAAATAGACCTACTTATTATTAAGTTTTCTGCCTTGTATGTTAATCATTCACTCTTTTAAAAGTCTGCCATAACTGACCTTGCACCTGTTTTTCACATACCTGTCCACCCCTCCTTTTGTTACTAATATATTTTCCTATTTCTGTATTTCTTAGACTCTAAGATGCACTTTCCCCTCATATAAATGTATCTGAGTCTGAGTGAAAGAGGGTCTACCCTAGCAAACCTTTTGTATCGTTACCCCAATACCCCCACATGGGGAGCTAGAGCATGGTGATCAGATCATATGAATAAACATAACAGTTTAAATAATGTATCAGTAAGGCCACCATGAGAATTTCGGGGGAGGGGGGCGGAAGTCCCTCAACACCCCCCCCCCTCAAGCTACATGCTTGCTGCCATATAATCCAGTTCAATTTGGATTTTAAACAGCTGTGAGGAAGGGGCCAACATCTGCTTTGAACTGGGTTATATGAGTCCACACTGCCATGTAATCCAGTTCAATGTGGATTTTATACAGCTGTGTGGAAGGGGCCAATATCTGCTTTGATCTGGGTTATCTACTTTGAACTGAGTTATCTCAGCCGCCATCTCTTTTTTTGCCCAAAACGGCCCATGTGGCTGCTGGGCGCAGCTTCTTCCCTTCAATTCAGGAATATGCGGTGCATATTCCCTTAACTCTATTGTACAAACCCAGGCTCCCTTGAAAGGATGAAAGAAAAGGAGCCCAAGAAGGATGCTTCCATAGAGTTTATACATTGAACTTTATGAAATTACCATACTCATATAAGACACTTTAAGTTTAAGTAGAACATATTTATATCTATGTTCTTAATATCCAGGGGTAGCCATAATGGCCTTATTTACTTATTTATTTACAACATTTATATGCTTCCCTTCTCACCCCGAAGGGGACTCAGAGCAGCTTACAAGTAATATATAAATAGAATATATTATATTATTGCCATAGCACAATATTAGTATTATATATTACTATATTGTGCTATACCATTGTTCTGTAATATTTAGTCAACATTACAGCAACAACAAAAAAACCTGTTTGATTTTTAACAGTTTTTGTTAGATGAAGAAGCCAGTAGAGCTTTGAAAGCTTGCATGACATGTTTTGTGCATTTTGGTTGGTCAATAAAGGTATCACTCTTTTGTGGATTTTATATTACCATATTTACTCAAGTCTAATGTGCCATCAAATCTAATACAGACCTCAGTTTTCAAAACCCTGAAACAAAAAAAAAGTATTTGCTACTGAATGCAGGCATGTAGCCGGGGGGGGGGGGGCTTGAGGGGCCTCAGCCCCCCCCCCCGAAATTCTCATGGTGGTTCGCGAAAAGGCCTTACTGGTGCATTATTTAAACTGTTATGTTTATTCATATCATGATCTGATCACCATACTCAATATATCCCATATGCATGGGGGCATTGGGGTAATGATACAAAAGGTTTGCTAGGGTAGACCCTCTTTCACTCAGACTCAGCCCCACCCAAAACTCAGCCCCCCCGAAACCCCTCCCCGAAAAAAATTCAGCCCCCCCCCCAAACAAAATCCTGGCTACGGGCCTGACTGAATGTAAAGCGCAGTGGCAAAAATGTACTTTTTGTAATTTTGAACATCAGAGCTTCCAGCAATGGAAAAGAAAACCTTGGGGTGTATCTATGCTGTAGAATGAATCCATTTTCATTGCCTTGGTTCAATGCTATGGAAACATGGGGGTTGCAGTTTTTCAAAGTTTTGAGCCTTCTCTGCTCCAAAATACTGATGACTCCTCAAACTACAAATCCCAGGGTGGCATAGCATTGAGCCATGGCAATTAAATTAGAGATGATGTCTCTCAAAGTGGAGCTCCAGGTGCAACTCCTGAAGCCGTCCCCCCTTTTGCTTTGGTTCAGCACTAACTTTACCATCTTATGTGCACCTTAACTTTGGAGAGGTAATTTAGCCAAAACATAAGGTATATTCCTCTGTGTAGATATAGAAATAAATCCTGCAGCATCTCCACACCATCTCATTTCGACTGAATATCAGCTGAGCTCTTCTCAAATGCTGTCAGTTGTAGAAGGAAAAGCGGACTCCTCCTAATCCATTTTCAGCATGTTGTAGACTTCAGTGCCAGAAAGCAACAGAATCAGCAGAATATCTCTTCTCATTTGTAGAATGTAGGTCAGCTTGCAGCATGATGTGAAGGATCATTTCCCAAGCTCAATACTTCCTGATCCCTCCCTGTGAAATCATCTCCTTTTGGCCACAGGATGTGACCTTTTCAAGGTACCTAGGAAACTATCCACGGGCATCCTAGCCTGGCAATTGTCTCTGATCAGACCAGATTGCTCCTAATCATGCATGCTGAACTATGCTCAGAAGTGACAGACCTCCTTGTTTTACTATAATTAATTCCCCCTGCTCTTCAGATAATGTTAGGATCTGGCTGCAATTCTGCACACTGTCAAGCGGATGGTGCAAAATGCATGTGCACGAGCACAGATACATATACACAAACATTATTTTCATTAACAGGATGTCACTACAGGCAGTCCCCATGTTACAAACAAGATACATTCTGTAGATTTGTTCTTAAGTTGAATTTGTTTGTAAGCCAGGACAGGTACATTTTTAAGTATAGCTCCAGCCAGATAGATAGATAGATAGATACACACACACACACACATCTTTGGATAGCAAAGGGAAGGGTTAACATGCATGTAGTGTTTGTTTTGGTATCTGTGCCCCTATTCAGAAGAGTTCACCTCACTTTCTGTCCCTGTGATCATTGGATTTTGAAACAAAATTGATTTGTTCTGGAAACAAGGATTGGTGACACCTTTTCCTCATGGCAACTCTTTCAGGAGTGAATTTCCCTTCCAAGGGGTAGATTTCTCTCACTTCCTCTTATCTCACCCCCGTTTGTAACTATGAGTAATTTGTAAGTTGGATGTTTGTAACCAACAGAAAATACTTTTGGTGGTTTGATGCATTAGCAACCCCTCTGACACCCCCTCATGACTCCCCTCCCTCCCCCAGGGTCCCGACCCCCAAATTGAGAAACACTGTGTGAGATATATTCAACAGGTGATTACCCTGGAAGACTGTGCTTGCCACGAGATTACACCAGTGTTTAACTTTGCGTGTTCGTAATTACACAGATTAAGGGGAAACTGGATTGTAGCCATTGTCTTCTTTAAAATCTGCTCCTTGAAAGATTTTTCTTCCCAGAAATGTGTTGACATCACTGTGTTGTGTGTGTTTCTTTTGGGAGCTGTATTATCATAAATATTAAAGAAAACAGGGGAAGAAAAAAACAAGAAATATCTCCACACATCAATTGTCTGCCCTTTTTGAAAGATTTGGAAATGCACTGATTAGATTACAAACATCTCATGAGTAATAACTTCAATAGCTAAGTCTTATTGAAACAGCGGAGATATACCCTCAGCCTTATTTTTTTCACGATTCCTTCACAAAATAGATGTGAAATGCAGTTCAAATGAGCCTTTATTAGAGATCACAACCAGGGCAGAACATCTACGATTGTCTTGGAGATGAATGCCACATGAATAAAAACCTTACATTTCATAATTCATGGGGGAAAAGGAGGAATCCACAATAAAACACTTCCATGTGAAGAATTGGCTTCAGTTAAAAAAGGAGAAAAAAGCTCACTTCTTGAAGAATCCCTTTCTATATTTTTCTTTAAATAAGTTCATTAAAGTGTACAAAAGTGCTGTGACGGTCTATATATTGTTTCAACATCAACTTCTCAAAACCTATTCCAATTCACGACCACCAAGTGAAATTTGGGGAAGATATGTGCCTAACAAATAAGGCTTGTTCCCATATACAGCAAAGTTAGGGATATATTCTTGTCTCATCTCAGTCTTTGGTCCCAATAGTATCTGAAATGAGGCTGACTGGTACACTATCGATGCCATAGATTGATTTCACCTTTTAAATTAGAGTGACCCTTGGCTGTTCAAGAAGGCAGAACATATGCCATCCTGATTATGAGTAATGTCCTACAGGAGCAAATTCATGTTTATAAAATGCTGCAATCCGCATTCTCTGATATGGTGCTCTACCCGTCTGCCCTTGGGAGATGTTTTTGCAATGTGCTAGTATCTTTATCATGCTATTTCTAAGAGATGTTGGATGTTTTTTGCTCCCATAAAGTAGTACATATATCTTGTCTCAAAGAGGTTATTCCTAAGAATATCTTATTGCTTTGACATGTGGTTCATCTACTCCAATTGTTGTAGATGGGCAAAAGTTAACTTCTAGTTTATGCTGGTGTAAAATTGAAAACTCAAAGTATGACTCTGCTACATTAAGGAGAGAGAGGCAGGAATTCCAAGAAGAAAACTTTGGTTTTCATGAAAGAAGAGCAAATAATTAGGTATTTAATTTATCATCATTGCATTTATGGAATAGGGAAAATATGCTTATGGGGTGTTTGTTTTGGTACCTATGCCAAAGTAAATCCACTGTCTTGGAATCTTGGTACTTTAGGCTGTCTGGACAGAGATTGGTTTCCTAATTTACCTTAGACATCACTTTAACTACCATTGCTCAATATTACAGAATCATGGGAGCTGTAGTTTTCAAAAGGTTTTTACTTTCTCTACCCCAAAGTGTTGGTGCTTCAGCAAACTGCAAAATCCAGGATTCCATAGCATTAGACCATGGCCATATTAACTGCATTAATTCTTCATTAAGTGGACTTGAGCACCTGGGAAAACCAAAAGGGGCAAAAGGGGAACCCAGAGGACTATCATTGGCCCTTGGCTTTCTGATCTCAACCAAGGTAAGCATGACAAGCTGGATGGACTCACTGAAAGAAAACTATACGTAATATACAGCTTCAAGACTACTTTTTTGCCCCTGGAGATGCTTAAGCTAAAATAAACAGACATTTTGCACCCAAAAGCTAAACAGGCAGAGAGCCAAGCATTTGCCAGTTCTGCTTGAGCTGCAGAAATTTTTCACAGTGAGCTTCAGTGAGCAATTGTCACTGATTTGCTGAGCCAACATCCATCATGCAATGCGATTAAATCTACAATMCGACGTTATGATAGAAATAGAGCATTTGTATTATCGGAGAGCCCATGTCATGGGCTTTGAAAAAGGAAGCGCAYTGGCATGGCTCGAGTAACTGAACAGCAGTGGGAGACCATTATCAGTAGTGGACAAATCTCCRGAGATTTCCCATTTTCATATAGTAATCACCCCGAGCATGGGATGCTTATCAGAGTATCCTTTCTGAAAATTATCAGCTTTAGACTCTCCATCAAAAAAAACATTCTTTATGTTGTTGGTACAGAATCTTTGTGATTTTTTTTTGTTGTGTCAGGAGTGACTCCTGGTGTGAGAGAATTGGCCRTTTGCAAGGACGTTGCCCAGGGGACRCCTGGATGATTTGATGTTTTGTGATAAAAAGWCTTAGAGGAAAGGCTGGTGATTTCTGAAAAGAAGCATTATTGCAACTCAGGTTGTAATTCATGCAACAAGGGCTGGCAGAATGAAGCAACTGCCTAAAATTGTGCAAGGACAGAAATATGTTATTACATAATTTGGGAACCGCTTGGAAATGGTGCTTTATCACCTAGGGGGCTGACGTAGTGCAAAAATGTAACTTTTCCAAACCCTGATTTAATATTATTGCATTTTAGTGCAATAAAAAAAGGAGAATGCTTCCATCCACCCAGGACATGAAATGTGAGCAGTTTTAGGTAGTTGCACATCCACTTTTGTTGGAAGGGTGCCATTTATTCCTCTGTCGAGGCAGCAGAATGTCTTGGGTCAGGTCGAGCTGCAGCAAGAAAATCTCACAGCCAGTAACCTTTAGTAGCCTTTTGATTAGGCTGGTAATGATTAGGCTGCACAATGAAAAGTAAATTAGCATCCAATTTGCATGATTTTTGAAGAGAGGCTTGGAAGAAGGAGACATCCTTTGGTTCACAATTACATTGAGTAGATCTCTTCAGGCCCTTAATTACAATATTACAGCAAACATATGTTACTTAGTTTGTAATTGCTAATTGGTCCAAGAAGCAGTAAACTGAGAATGTGCATTCCCCATGTTTTCCCTTCCGCAAAGTAGTTTTTCAGATATTATGTGCCTCAGCAATCAAGTTTCCGAATCAGATCTCATGACTGATAACAAAACAGCACACTAAATGCAAGGGACTTAGGTAAGGCAAATCATGTGCTAGGATGGATGTCTGTTGCCATCAGGTGAGCATGTCTTCAAAAATCATTACAAACATATATTTTAGTTTTATCAAAGGCCAAGAGAGCCTACTTGTTGGCAGAAGAGACTCAGAACATTGGTCTGCCACTATTTGTTATGGAAAGTTACTTCTAAAATATAGTTTTCCAGGCAATGCCAAATTATAAGCTTCAGAAAGGATCCCCCCCCCCCAATAGCCAAGTAACAAATGAGTTACATTTCTGGTATTCTGGAAAACTTGGTTATTTAGAGAACAATACTATTCACAAAGCCCCCCCCCCCCAACCCGGTGGTGCAGCAGATTAAACCTCTGAATTTCTGAACTTGCTGACCAAAAGGTTGGCAGTTCAAATCCATGGAGCAGGGTGAGCTCCTACTGTTAGGCCCAGCCTCTGCCAACCTAGCAGTTCAAGAACATGCAAATGTGAGTAGATCAATGGGTACTGATCCGGCAGGAAGGTAAGAGCTCTCCATGCAGTCATTCTGGCTACATGGCCTTGCTACATGACCTTGGAGGTGTCTACGGACGACAACTCTTCAGCTTAGAAATGGAGATGAGCACCACCACCACCACACCCACCCCAGAGTCAGACATGACTAGACTTCATGTCAAGGGCAAAGATGTACCTTTTTACTATTCACAGTACAGTGAGTGAATTAATAAGGCTCCAAAATAGGTGTTTACTCTAGCAGTTTGTATTTAGCTTTGCAGTCCTAGTTGGAAAGACCCTTGTGAAAGATAACTGAAATAAATTATCTACCATTATAGCTTAATAAATAACCACCTAAACTGAGAGTAGGAATTTCTACTACCAGTCCTGATATTCTAGTCTTGTGTTTATTCATTTAAACCATATATTTCCCAAACCATCGTGTTCCAAGTATTTTAGAGTTCAGCTCCCAGGCTCAACTGGGACTTCAGGGAGTTAAAGTCCAAAATATATAGGGGAGCAAAGTTTGGAAATCACTGAGTTAAATAATATAATTGGATAGAATTATCCACACTACATGAGTCCACAGGACACACAAAAATCTAATAATGGTTGGATCTTGAAGTAAACAGTTTGATTCCAAAATAGGGGCGATCCCAGAATGTTGATTCCATTAAAATAAAATGCCATCTTTTGGAGCGCATTCCATAGGTCTCTCCTGTTCTTTCCTTTTTGAATACCTCGCTCGTTGGTAGAATACAATTATGATAACAGTTGCTGCATTGAAAAGGGCCATCAGAAGTATGATCCAGTATGAATATCCATAATTGTTGGAGGTCTTGGGTCCTCTTGGAGATGTGCAATGCTTGGTTGCCAGCTCCGCAGACAGTTCATTCACTTCCACATTCACAGGAAACAATATCAAAATCAGAAGACAGCAGACTCCTAAACATAGGAAAGAAAATGGTGCTGATATTATTTCAGGGGGAATGATCAGCCAATAAGTAATGCTTATTGGGTTTTTCCCCTCTCATGAACAAAATATACTGAATCAAAGTGTCTTGGGGTGGGAGCAAAGATCAGTACTAATGGAACAGAGTTTTAATTACTGGATGAAATGGAAGGAGTTTTAATGAAATCCAGCAGCACTTTGCTCCCTGTATTTTGTCTAATTCATGTCTACCCTGCATTTCAAGACCTCCCTGAACCTCTTCACTGGCAATATGAACACTGTGGTTTAGTCARGCGGACAAAAACAAAACCACATGTAAACTATACATTGTATTGTCGAAGGTTTTAATGGCCGGAATCACTGGGTTGTTGTAGGTTTTTTCAGGCTATATGGCCATGTTCTAGAGGCATTCTCTCCTGACGTTTCGCCTGCCTCTATGGCAAGCATYCTCAGAGGTAGTGAGGTYTATACATTACTTTGAGTTCTCTTTCGAGAAGGCTCATTATATATTTAATATGAACTTTGRCCCAATCATCAAACTGGGAAAGTAGAGGGACTCAGAAACCGGTCTGAGTCCCTCTACGGAGGTGAGAAAATYGGGATATAAACGTTTCAAATAAACAAATAAATTTGAAATGAAGAAGCATGGATGATGGACCCTTGGTATTTGCTGAGATTTGGTTCCAAGACTTGCTGTGGATACTCAAATCCATGGATGCTCAAGTCCCATTATATCAATTAGCTTAGTAAAATGGTGTCCCTTAAATGGGAAAATCAAGCTTTGCTTTTAGGAGGCTTTTCTTTAGAGGGGAGGGATATTTTCAAGCTGTGGATGATTGAATGTGTGGATGCAGAATCCATAGATAAGGAGCAGGTGTGGGCAAACTTCAGACCTCCAGGTGTTTTGGACTTCAACTCCCAGAAACCCCACCCCTGCCTCTGGAACTCTCTCCCTAAACTAATAAAAACAGCCCCTTCCTACTCTCTTTTAAACTACAGCTAAAACACATTTATGTTCTCTTGCATGTAGAGAGGAGGAGGATTAGAATACTATGCATAGTTATCATTTATGAGAAATGGCTGCTTAATTTTTTAAAATAATTTTAATGTATTTTAAATCTGGTTAGATTTGTGTTTTGTTTTGATGTCAGATGTGTAATGGTAGATTGATTATGTCATTACTTTGTTATAGATGTGGACTTATTTCTGGGTTTCTGGGGTTGTCTATTTTGTTTAGTTAATTACGGCATTGAATTTTTGCCGTTTTTTGTTGGAAACCAACCTGAGTCCACTTGGGGAGATAGGGCGGAATATCTATCCATTGGGGATAGTTGGGGACCCCTCCCCACAGCACCAACTGTTGCTTTGGGCCAGAGCGAAGAGAGAGGGGATCAGGGGACAGTTCCATCTTGTCTCCTGTGCTATGCTAATATTATAATATAATATAATGTATATCCATACATATTTATAATATTATAATGTAATACAATATAATACTGCTAATAATATGTTATAATTATATATTTTATATTACATGTAATATTACTAATAATGTTACAATATAATGTTATAGTACAATATAGTAATATATAATACTGATATTGTACTATGCTAATAATATAATATATTGTGTGTGATATATATATATATAGAGAGAGAGAGAGAGAGAGAGAGAGAGAGAGTAAGCCACTCTGAGTTCCCTTCGGGGTGAGAAGGGTGGCATATAAATGTTGTAAATAAATAAATATTATACATAAAGTATTATTATTATTATTATTATTATTATTATTATTATTATTATTATTGTATGGAGGGTCAACTGTATTTGAAGTAGAGTATATCTAGATGTGACAGTTCTGGGACTCTGATCCTACTTTAACAGCCAGCATTCTATTCTTGGAGTTCTCTGCTGGAGATCTCCAGCGCTCTCCCCTGAAGCAGACCTCTCTAGCCAAGAATGTCTGTTTGCAAGACATTTCCTGGCAGCTGTGGTAATAATAATAATAATAATAATAATAATAATAATACCACCTTATTTATAACCCGCCCTCTCCCCCCGAAGGGACTCAGGGCGGTTTCCAAAGAGTAACAAAAATGGCAAACAATTAATGCCTAAAACAGACAAACAGCAATCAAGACATAAAATATGAAATAAAATGAACTCAGTATAACTTATAAAACTTTTACATAATTAAACCAAAGATTAAACTAAATGAACATAATATAACACAAAGAGTCGTACCAATTAAAACACAGTACATTAAGAGCACAAAATAGAGTATAAAATCAGTGGGCTGATATGAGTATCCAATATCAAGGTGAGGATGTGTGTAAGGTATACTAATCCTCCTTTCCATAAACTAGATTACATAGGTAGGTCTTTAAAAGCTTTTTAAAGGAGAGGAGAGGGGGGCCAATTTTAGTTATTTTGGGAAGGAGTTCCAGAGGCAGGGGGCAGCCATGGAGAACGCTCCCTCTCTCGTCCCCACCAGCCACACTTGTGACAAGGGTGGGACCGAGAGAAAGCCCTCCCCTATGGACCACAGTACTCGTGCTGGTTTGTACGAAGAGATATGGTTTTTCAAATAGTCTGGGCCTGAACCTCATATGGCTTTATAGGTAATAACCAGTACTGTGTATTTAGCCCAGAAGCGGACCGGCAGCCAATGGAGCTGCCATAACATGGGAGTGGTTCTCTCCCTGTATGGCGTTCCAGTTAGTAACTGTGATGAACTGTATTTATTTATTTGATTTCATTTATATCATTTATTTGATGGTGCTCCATGCAGTGATGACAGCCACATGACCTTGGAGGTGTCTACAGACAATGCCAGCTCTTCAACTTAGAAATGGAAATGAGCACCAACCCCGACAGTCAGACTGAACTTAGTGTCAGGGGAAAACTTTTACCTTTATCTTATTCTGCCTTTCCACCAAAATGAGACTCAAAGTAGCTTACAATGTAAGTTAAAACAAATTATCTAAAATCAAGGTTTTAAAAATCAATAATCAATTCAATTAAAACATCAAATTAAAACCATTGGAAAGCACATAGTACTTCCTGTTTTAAAAACCAGGCTTCTTGTATACCCCTTTCCTTAACCAGGATTTCCCAACTACATAATCTCCAACGAAATTGGGAAAATGTTTTTATTAAGATCCCTACTGGCTGTGTGTGGATGGTATCAGTTGTAGTCCAAGTCATCTGGAAAGCAACAGACAGGGAGGACTCTGTTGCTTCTATCTAGTACTGATATGTTTTGCAATATTAGACTCTTTTCCTACTGAATAAATTCTTTTAGTCCAAAGGCTTCTGTTACAAAAAGCAGGAGCCTCTTGAGACATATTTAGTGTAAGAAATGGAGTTATTTCAGTCGCAGGATCAGAAGGATAGCAAAATACATCAAAGGAAACCAGATGTAAGCTTAATAGGGGAATGAAGGGTTATCTCCCCAGGGAAATGTTTGAAGGAGTTCATCTTACAGTCTACATATCACAACTTTCCGATGAATCTGGAAAATACTTTTTTCCCCTCAAGTGTATTGCTAATTCTTTTTGCAGCAAAATTTTGCCCTATTTTTTCAGCTTTAGTTCACTTACTACCTTTTTTTTCCAGTTCCAAAATGGGTCAAGTATCTAACTATGCTCACAAGTTCTAAATACCATGCGTCAAGAATGTTTGTATGGTGTATAACTATGACAGATCAAAGATCCAGGTAGGTGTGCTAGTTTTTTTTTTCCAAGGAGAAATCCCAAAGGGTAATACTTTTATTAGGATCCATTAAAATATCAAGGAGTAGTAAGAACAGTTCAGCAATTGCAGACCAGTCTATAGAAATTATAGAATTTTCACTAATGCAAAGGAGAAGAACAATATTCCATCATTAACAGAATGAGGCAACTATGAGTCCCAGAGTTACAAACATCCAACTTACAAAATTTATTTATTTATTTATTTCACAGTTTTGTATACCGAGCTTCTCAACCTCCGTTGAGGGACTCAGCCCGGTTTACAGCCATAAAAACATATACATTCATTAAAATATCATATATCACAATTACAAAAACTTTAAAATAACACTATGTCTAAAACTACTGTGGTCAGTCGTCCTATTAAGATGGATCTACATCAACTTCCATCCAGGGTCCTATGGTGTTCTCTCATTCCTCGAAGGCCTGACTCCACAGCCACGTCTTCACCCGTTTCCTAAATGTTAGGATGGATGGGGCGGTTCTGGCCTCCAGAGGGAGAGAGTTCCAGAGTCGCGGGGCCACCACCGAGAAGGCCCTGTCCCTCGTCCCCACCAGGCGCGCTTGCGAGGCTGGTGGGACCGAGAGCAGGGCCTCTCCAGATGATCTTAGTAATCTTGATGGTTCGTAGGGGAGAATACGTTCGGAGAGGTAAACAGGGCCGGAGTCGTTTAGGGCTTTATAGGTCAAC
Source organism: Anolis sagrei ordinatus (assembly GCF_025583915.1). Classification (NCBI taxonomy): domain Eukaryota; kingdom Metazoa; phylum Chordata; class Lepidosauria; order Squamata; family Anolidae; genus Anolis; species Anolis sagrei. Next base: position 81,835,551 of record NW_026846588.1, read on the forward strand.
ACCAGCACTTTGAATTGTGCTCGGAAGCTAATTGGCAGCCAGTGGAGCTGGCGTAACAGCGGAGTGGTGTGCTCCCTGTACCCAGCCCCCGTTAGTAATCTGGCTGCCGCGCGTTGGACTTGCTGCAGCTTCCGGGCAGTCTTCAAAGGCAACCCCACTTAGAGAGCGTTGCAGTATCTAAGCGGGATGTAACCAAAGCGTGTACTACCGTGGCCAAGTCAGCTCTCCCAAGGTACGGACGCAGCTGGCGCACAAGTTTTAATTGTGCGAAAGCTCCCCTGACCACCGCTCCTGGGGTTCCAGGCTCAGCGATGAATCCAGGAGAACTCCCAGACTGCGTACCTGAGTTTTTAGGGGGAGTGTGACCCCGTCCAGCACAGGCTGTAACCCCGTACCCTGTTCGGTCTTACGACTGACCAGGAGTACCTCTGTCTTGTCTGGATTTAGTTTCAATCTGTTGTCCCTCATCCAGTCCGTTACAGCGGCCAAGCACCGGTTCAGGACCTGGACAGCCTCCTTAGTAGCAGGTGGAAAGGAGTGATAGAGTTGGACATCATCTGCGTACAGATGACACCGCACCCCAAAACTCCGGATGATCTCTCCCAACGGCTTCATGTATATGTTAAACAACATAGGGGACAGTATTGAGCCCTGCGGGACTCCACAGTGCAATGGCCGAGGAGTCGAGCAGGAGTCCCCTAGTAACACCTTCTGGGAGCGACCCTCGAGAAAGGACCGGAGCCACTGCAAGGCAGTACCCCCAAGACCCATTCCCGCGAGGCGTCCCAGAAGGATACCGTGGTCGATGGTAAGGCCGCTGAGAGGTCCAGCAGAACCAACAGGGACACACTCCCCCTGTCCAGTTCCCGGCGCAGATCATCAACTAAGGCGACCAAGGCTGTCTCAGTACCATGTCCCGGCCTAAAGCCAGACTGTGCCGGATCTAGATAGTCCGGGTCCACCAGGAATTCCCTGGAGTTGCGAGGCCACCACACGTTCCAGGACTTTGCCCAAGTAGGGGAGATTGGAAACTGGCCGAAAGTTGACGAATTGAGTGGGGTCTAGTGATGGTTTTTTCAACAGCGGTTTGATTACAGCTTGTTTTAAGCTGGCTGGAATCTTGCCTTCCCGAAGGGAGGCATTAACCACCACCTTTACCCACTCTGCCAAACCCCCTCTGGCTTCTTTTACCAGCCAGGAAGGGCAGGGGTCTAGGATGCATGTGGTAGGTCTCGCCTCTCCCAGAACCCTGATGACCTCGTCGAGTTGAACAGATTGAAATGAATCCAACAAAACTGGACAAGCAGATGCTTGAGTTACATCCTCAGAGACCGCAGATAATGTGGTGTCAAAGCCCGTGTGGATCAAAGCGACTTTGTCCGCAAAGTACTGAGCAAATGCTTCACAGCGCGCTGCCAAGTTGTCAGGGGACCCACTCGAGGTGGGATTCAACAACCCTCTGACTACTCGAAACAGCTCTGCCGGACGGTTCCTTGCGGACGCAATATTGGCCGAATAGAAAGCATTTTGCGCGGCCTCTATTGCCGCGCCATACACCCTTAGATAAAGGCGTAGACGTGTTCGGTTTGGCTCGCTGGGCTCTTTCCTCCACACGCTCTCTAGCCATCTCTTTGTTCGGTTTAGCTCCACCAGCTCCTCGTTGAACCAAGGGGCAGGTTTCACTCGGCGACTTAAGAGAGGGCGCTCCGGAGCAATCGTGTCTATTGCCCTAGTCAGCTCCCTATTCCAGTAAGCGACCAGGGCATCGACAGAATCACCATCCAAGGCAGCGGAAACATCCCCAAGAGCCATCAGGAAACCTTCTGGATCCATAAGCCTCCTGGGGCGGACCATCTTAATGGGTCCACCACCCCTGCGGAGGTTAGATGTTGCAACGAGTCTAAACCTGATCAAAAGACTCACAGTTAACAACAGTGCTGAGACAACAGGAAGCAAGAGAAATCTACTAGGAAGGGAAATACACTCTTGAAAGAGTGGACTTCTGCAATGTGCTTTACATTGGGCTACCTTTGTACCAAGTTTGGAAACTCCAGTTAGTACGAAATACAGCAGCCAGATTGGTCACAGGAACATCCAGGAGTGAGCCTATTACATCGCTACTAAAGCCACTCACTTGCTGCCAATGAGTTTCTGGGCAAAGTACAAAGTGTTGGTTTAGACCTTGAAATCCCTACATGGTTTGGGTCCAGGTTACCTAAAGGATTACCTTCTGTAGAATCCACCCTGCATACTGAGGTCCTATGGGTGGTTAGTTACCCCAGCCAACTAGAACCTGACTGGCAACCTTACTCAGAGGAAGTTTTCACCGGCTACCCCAAGACTGTGGAACGATCTGCTGGAAGATCCCCAACAGCTAAATGAGCTGTCAGAATTTTAAAACCATCTGGCAGTCTTACCCAGTCAGTTTTAATCACAATTTTTAAACTTGTGTCTTATGTTTTATCTTTGTTCTGAGTATTTTAATGTGTATTTTGTAGAAATATGCTTTAATATGTGTATTGTGTAGAATGTTTTTAAATGATTATGTGTTTTTAGCAATTTTGTCATCCATCTCAAGCCACAAGGAGAGGTGGGAAATTATAATAATAATAATAATAATAATAATAATAATAATAATAATAATAATACATAAATACTGCATCCTTCTTGGATCCAGAACAAATTTAGGAGCAGTGTTATCACTTTGCTTCTTAATCAGCTATATTGATAGTAGTCGAGTGTGACAAATTATGTTTAGTTTGGTTTACACTGAAAACTGCAGGTTCATTTAGATTTGGAAGGCTGTTTCTAGCATATATAGGCTTTGCATGCTAGTTCTTTATCAATTTTAGTTTAGTTTAGTTTGGCTCTTGATGAAGTTTTGGTTTGTTTCAGGCTATCTATCAGATGTTTATTGAGCTTGGGCTTCATTGCTCTTTTGGACTTTTCATTATGCGTCAGCAAATAAAATTTATGAAGGATTTTAATATAAACATTTCAGTTAGTGCAGAATTTAAACCATGCTATAAAAGATGATTCTCTGATTTCAAATCTCACATAAACAAATAGTTCAATGCATTGTTGCCTTTGACTTTTAAAAATCTTTTGAGTTAACAATTACATAATCATGTTGCATTATCAAAGTTTTCAAAAATATTCCAAAGTGCAATGCACATTACTTACCAGAAATGCAATTCCAGGTATAGACTCCAATTGGACCCAAAAAGGTTTGATAAGGATTGCTAATGGCATTATAAGATGTAAACACAAAACTGAGGAAGGTGCTAAACAAATGAAGAACCAGTAGAAGGATAATTATAATGTTGAAAGTCTTCATTGTGGTATTCTCCAATAAATCTGTAACTGAAAAATAATATTTTGGATATCAAAAGCTGCAGAGATGAATACTTTAGGCGTTATGTGAAAAGATTTCTATGAGTTATGATGTAAAAAGCTAAAAATGTACATCCATGCTAAGAAACAGTAGATGCGCATGAAGGCCACCACCAAATACGATTAGGCATGTTTGATTCTCTACAGAGTATAATTATCTATAAGCAGAGCCTGTGAAGCATGACCTAAATCTTAGGACATGTTTAGCTCATTCAGTGTTTTCACAACCCTTCCATGGAATTCTTGAGTGATTATTTGTATTTTATTTCCAGCATTTGGACAGTTGAACTAAAAGCTAAAACAAACAACAAATGTCAACTCAGTTTTTCAGTCACTCATATTAATAAAAACAAACACATTTGCAAGGAATCCAAATTGAGACTTTGGGGGCAGTTAAAAAGATGAGGCAGGGCACCAGAAATATATATTTGTGCAAAGTGAGTCTAACCCTGTTACTGGTTTTCCTGAGCTAAGCAGGATCTCAATGATACCCCAATCCTTGATGTAAATATATGTGTGCTTCTGTCTGCCGGGCATTCTATTTTCAAACCCACTGTATATCAAGGATGCGTTTTGGAGAAGATAACTGGGACACTCGCTTCTCACCATTGGTATTCTGGCTAAACCAAATGACAATTTTAGTCTAGCAACCTCAGGAAAGTTAGGTGATCCCTACTTTTACTGTAATTGGAATTTAGGAAAGGCGTTCTTTTCTTGCTTGCTTTTTGCATTGTTGAAAAGCAGCCCAAACAATAGTTAATGTTTGTGAATTGGTAAATCAATTTCTGGTTTTGGCTAGCTTTAAAGGTGCTAGACCAGGCATGGGCAAACTTCAGCACTTTTGTGTTTGGACTTCAACTCCCATAATTCCTAACAGCCAGTAAGTTGACTGAGATTTCTGGGAGTTGAAGTCCAAAACACCTGGAGAGCCAAAGTTTGCCCATGCCTATGCTAGACTATTTTCAAGATACTGCAGCTATTTTGACTATAAAGCTCAGCACTTTGGACAACTTCATTAACAAATGGGTTAAAATCTGGAGTAGACTCATTACATCATTGATATAGGAGCCAGCAGCAATCACTGTGTACCAGACAGATAAAATGGAGCCCCCGGTGGTGCAATGGGTTAAACCCTTGTTCCAGCAGGACTACTGACTGATAAGTTAGCAGTTTGAATCCAGAGAGAGTGGGTTGAGCTCCCTCTGTCAGTTCCAGCTCCCCATGTGGGGACATGAGAGAAGCCTCCCACAAGTATGGTAAAAAATCAAACATACAGGAGTCCCCTGGGCAACGTCCTTGCAGATGGCCAATTCTCTCATACCAGAAGCGACTTGCAGTTTCTCAAGTCACTCCTGACATGGAAACAAAACCAGATGGATGGCTCTTAAAGTTATGATTAATACAATAAATGCTGATTGGCCTTTTCCATTGTTAAACATCATCGAATTAAATGTTTGATATTGTAACAACATGACGTTTCAGATGCATGCTGCATCTTCTTTGCTCTGTGGTTTCACAAACGGAGCATTGTTATGTCTTAAGAATTAAAACAGAGGTATTTCTGATACATAAATAACATTATTTAATATCCTACTTTTTTTTCCAAGTACAGAATTTAGGGCAGCTTTTTTCTTTTTAGCAAGTACATTTTGTGAGCAAAACTGTCAAATTTGCCTCTGTGTGTGTGAAATGAGCATGGAAAGGAAGAATACGAATGCTGAATTGAATTCTTTTAATTTTAACAAGATATTTAAAGTTATATATGACTATTCTCCTAACTATGGCGGCAGAGTATGTGGTTAAAGATACAATTCAGTTGGCCCTTTGCATCCACAATTAAGCACCGAAGAATTCAACCATCCATTGATAGAAAATATTTCTAAAAATCCAAAGAAGTTAAACTTGATTTTGTTATCTATATAAATAAAAATGTAATGTTCATTTGTGGGATTAACATAACTCAAAAACCACTGGAGAAATTGCTGCCAAATTTGGCCCAAGACTCCTACTAACCCAAGGAGTGATCAGCACTAAAAAAATAAATAAAAATGATTTTGTCATTTGGGAGTTGTCGTTGCTGGGATTTCTAGTTAACCTACAATCAAAAAGCATTCTGAACTCCACCAATGATGGAATTGAACCAAATGTGGCACACAGGACTCCCATGACCAACAGAAAACACTAAAAGGATTTAGTAGGCATTTACCTTGAATTAGGGAGTTGTAGTTCATCTACATCCAGAGAGCACTGTAGACTCAAATTATGATGGATCTGGACCAAACTTGGCACAAATATTCAATTTGCCCAAATATGGACACAGGTAGAGTTTGGGGGAAATAGACCTTGATATTTGGGGGTTGTATTTACTGGGATTTACAGTTCACCTACAAACAAAGAGCATTTTGAATCCCACGAATGACAGAATTAGGGCAAACTTCTCACACTGAACCCCCATGACCAACAGAAAATACTTAAGGCCCTCCTTAACCAGGGCAAGAAAATGTAATCAAAGCCCTCCTGACAAAAGGACATCCAGCCATAAATATATAGATAGATATATATGATTCGCGCACACACATATAGTATTATAAATTTGAAAGGGACCCCTAAAGAAGAACCATTACATGTTGCATGTTCCAGAGAAGGCAAATCAGACAAACTCCACATCAATACTGACAAAGAAACAACAAGAAATACTGTTTACCCACAAGTATAAAGAAATTACATATATTAGAAACCAACACTTTCTCATTATTTATTTTCCAGATCAGCAGACTGGGCCACAGCAACATGTGGCAGGGGATGGCTAGTCTTATATATGTGACATGTTTTACTATAACATTTACTATAACATAATGGGACAGAAATATCCACAGACTTTGATATCCATAGGGGTCAACCTGTAACCAACTCATAGCAGATATCATGGCCTCACTTTAGACAGTATGTCGAGTAGATTTTCTCCCGGATAACACAAGAATTGAAAAAATGTTGGGAGGCAAATAAAAACTTCTAAAGGTGTGCCAAGTCATTCTGCTTCTATTCTGAGAAGTCCACAAAGCTATGGTTGTTTATTACATCATATAAATCATTAATGGCAGCCTATTAAGAGTGTGATTAAGGTTGGTGTGCTTTGCACTGTTGAACATCCATGATGTAAAAGTGATGATCAAGTATACTGTTCAGCAGAATAGCACCCACAATAAATTTCAAGGATAATATCAGAAGCCTTTGTTAGTTGTCCAGCAAGGCTACTAATTAACTGACCTTTTATTATACGAGCAAATTGCTCTTGCGAGCAAATTCCTAGCTGCTCAAGAACTGCTGTATAACAGCAACTACTTCATTGCAGTGTTTTACAGCACTTCCTACATTTTGTTCCTGTGCCATGTGCCTTCACCTTTTCATCTACACACATAATAAAAGTGAAAAATGTGTATATGTGTATGTGGCACAGGTGTGTCCACTCACACAGACAGTCTCTGGCCTCCGCAAACAGGCTATAGTTCCAAGTGCTGAGAAGCCTCCGAAGGCACTCCCTCAACTGACATTGCAGGTTATAGCGAGCTCCATGAACATGAAGCCCGAACACTGCCAATGTCCTCCCCAAACACTATGGCCCACCATCCAATGAATGCTTTCATTTGGGGAACATTTCATCTTAGATTTGACGTGTTTCCTCTGCCACAGGATGGCATCCCAGGTTTACCAAATTAATATTACCAAACTTCGAAAAACAAACAACGCCTTTCTCAAATAACCCGAGCACCACTGGATCCCCAAGCTAGTGGCTTAATAAACATCATCAGACTTTGGCTTCGATCCCACATGCCCTAAGTATAGCAAAAATGTCCACACATAGAGGTATGCTGAACCAACACTTCACAATCCCCATGTGCAACACATGTCAATGGCTAGGTGTCATTGTACGGTGTGCCATAAGCAATGAGCTGTGAGCAATGTCCAAACATGATGTGCAACTGCAATGCACAATGAGCACAGAATGTAAACCCAGTGTACAATATTGTTGTATGTGTGACTCCATTTGGGTTGCCCTCAGCAGAATACTTCTGTTGTGCTTTGATTAATCATTTATCCATCATGCACAATGCATCTTACATATGTGTATGACACTAATACAATGCTAACCAAATTGTTTCACTCCCACATATGGTGTATGCCATTGCTTGCACTTTATTGGATTATAAAATTATACTGTCAGTTTTACACAATAGTTACTTTGCTCTGTCTGCCTATTATGTCAACCTTAGTTGTACTTTTTATAGTATCCAGTGTCTTTTAGAAAAACAGTTATTGGATACAACAACCTAATTGTAGTTTTAAAAAGGAAATGCTGGGTCTTAAACATGGATTTGTGAAGGAAATTAAAATAAATTATCACATCACAGCAATAAAAGCAGTCCAAACTTTGATGATATGATTTTTAAGCATGCAGATGATAAAAGATCAACAATCTCATTAAGGGGCACAGAAAGTTAAGAAAATTACCATTTAAGCATTGTGAAAACATAGATTATAAATAGGATCCTTGTTTGGAGGAAAGACTGGATAATAATTTAACTAATACATCTACAGTAGTACAATAAAATAAATGGCTAGACATCTCAAAACTTGACAAGCCATTTTGGACTGCTGTTCACATTGTAATGCCAAATTTTAAATGAAAATTCCAAATGGTATGTCATTTGAAACTAAAAGAGAAGCTGTCACAACTTATCAGGAGATAATACTTCAACATAACAAGAAAACTAGAGGCCTGCTACAATCCATTGAGACATATAGCTGCTTGAAATCCAAATGTCATTGAAGTTGCTTTGGCCAGTTTCAAGACAAAAATTACAAATAAGGAAGTGCTTCCTGAAAGCCACAAAAGATGATATGCTATAACCCATTGAGGAATGAATATATATATATATATATATATATATATATATATTCCTTGATTCATGTTTGGGTGCTGTATTTAGTGGTCGCTATGTAGACTTGTCCACAGTTGCATGGTATACAGTAGACTCCTGCAGAGGTGAGAGAATCCCTCTTGTCCTTAGCTGCACATAGCATTTGTTGGATTTCCTTAGTAGAACATTAAAGGCACTGCAGACTATTTCAACCTGAGAAGTCAGTCATAGCAGAGCACCTGATGAGCCAACCTGGACACAATATATTATCTGGGAACACAGAAATGCTGGACCACTCTAACAATCACCATGTCAGACTAAACAGAGAAGCCATTAAAATCTACAAGCATGTGGACAATTTCAACAAAAAGGAGGAAACCGTGCGCATTAACAAAATCTGGTTACCAGTATTAAAAAAAACTCTAAAATCAGGACAGTAAATAAAGAGCAACATTCAAAAAACAGGGGAATTCCAGACATGAAACAATCAGGGCCAGCTAACACCTCTCAACAAAGGATTTCCCCAGCAGTAAGCAGCCAGGTTTTGAAGCTGTAAGGCCATTAAATGCTAATCAAGGGGACCAATTGCAATATTCACACTTGCCTCAAACAGACAAGAGTTCTTTCTCCCACCCCAGACATTCCACAGATAGATAAACCCCAATTTCCTAGTTTTCAACAGACCTCAGAACCTCTGAGGATGCCTGCCATAGATGTGAGTGAAATGTCAGGAGAGAATGCTTCTGGAACATGGCCATACAGCTTGGAAAACTCACAGCAACCCAATCTCTTTCATGCATCTTTTTGCAAAGCTTAGCAACAGGAGTATGTGAACACTTTCCAGACGTTTAAACGTTATTTTCTCTCTCTCTTTTATCAATTATTCACTCGGTGCATTTAGTATGCATCCATCTTGCATTTTAGAAGCTCTGCCCCTTAGAACTAGGAACAATAAATAAGTCAACAATTTGGAGACTACCAAGGACACTTGCTAAAATTCTGGAAACAAAATACAAAACTTTTCCTTTGACTTCAACTTCTGTGGCCTAGATATGTGAGGATTGTATCAAAAAAGAGAAGACACAGTTTTGTTTTGTTTTTGCTATCAATTCAGGATGTTCTTGAGAAAGTTTCATTCATTCCAACTGTTTGGCTTATTTTTCTTAATGAATACACAATGACTCCATCTGTGTGAATGACATAATTCTGGGAGAATAACTATAAATCAGTATGACAACTCATTATAAGGGGAAATGGAATCTTTATGAATATATAATCTTTATGTGTGTGTGTGTGCGCACGCGTGCATGTGTGTACACACACACACACACACACACATATGGTATTATACTGTTCACATGATAGACTATGAAATGTGAGGAATCAGCTATCTGGAACATCACTAGGAATTAGAATGTTTCATTTCTGTAATTTGTAGAATATTATAAAAGTTCTAAATAACTTTTCATATATACTCATGTATAAGTTAACCTCATGTCTAGAGTAGTTTTTGGACCCAAAATTATAACATAACTCAAAATTATAACATAAACCAAAATTGTGTATTTTAATTTTGCCTATGAAAAAGTCAACCCTGATCCCACATTTTCTATCACATTTCCTTATTTAGCCTAGTAAACTGTGGGAATACTGTCTGGACAGCACTATTCTGCAGTCCACAACCGGAAATAGTGGTTTTATCCCACACCTTCCAAGAAGGCACAGAATAAACTCATTATCTAATTAATTTGCTTCAAACCAGGGTTTCCTGGTTTGTAGTGAATTAATTTCGGACTGCCCAGAACGTTGTGTGGACAGCCCCTCCTTTATTGCCCTAGATACCATAATAAAGGTACTGTTTGGATGGGCCCTAGGTCTTCCAATATGACTCTATGGCCAACTTCCACTGGATCACATTGGAGGACTAGAAAATCTTAAAGAGGTGTTATTTCTAGAAATCTCTATATCCTCCACTATAACTGGAGGAGGTTTACCATAGAGTCAAACTGGGATTGCTAGAGAGAACACTTCATATCAAATCCATGAATAACCAAATCTGCTAGAATCAAAGCTACAAATATGGAGAGACAAACATCCTTCTAAAAATTGGTTTACTGGTCTTTATTTCCTTCTGATACTCTTGCTTTCCACATAACTAACCATGTATAAACAAATGAGAAAAAGATATGGCTTGAAGTCCATAATGCTCAAGTACAAAAACTGGATCAAACCAAACTGTTGTCCACAACAATGGCCCATTCATTGCAATGGTTATTTACCTTGGAAAATGCTGTCTGGTTTGCCAATTCCTTGGAGCACATTTCTTGAGCAAAGTCCTTCAAAGAGTCCATATGTAACGGTGATCACCACTGTTGAATTTCCTTCTTTGTAGTTGATTTTACTTGAGACCCAGTTTTTGGTTGCAAGGACACAGCAAACTATCACAAAGGAGCAGATACTGGTCAAAGACGCTGAGGCAAACATCAAGGATTTTCGCCGGGATGGCATTTTGTCAAACCGAAAAATATTTCCCTGGAATGACTTAAGATCTTTCCTTCCCCACTTTCCTTAGTTCTTCAGCTGTTTTAACAAGAAATTGACTCAGCAGAAGCTTTTCTTCTACTACTAATGAGTAAGAGCATTGTCACTGGTATCTGCGCTGGCAGAAAGTTGTGCCCATAAACTTTGGACTAACAGCAGTGGTAATAAAGATGTAAAACAGATGAACTCTGGTCTGCAGGAAAGTGTTACCACAGTAACCGGGAAAGCCTTCCAGTCATGAACAGGAAAGATTTCCATATTCCTTTCGCTTGTTAGTTAATTGCAGTTCAATAAAAGACTGCGGAAAACATATATTTCCATTTCCATGTAATTTTGTTCACACAAAACGTTTTGTGGCATTCTTTTATTATAAACTGTTGGGACTAATGCAAAGGTCAAGTCTGTCTTTGTAATTATTTCCTGAAAGCAATAAATAACCAATAGCAGATTGTAATTACGCACATACCACACCCTCCTTCTTGTCTCTTCCTCATTTATGTCTTTGTTTGCAATGGAAAAGAACTCACTACAATTCAATTGTATACAATTCTATTAGAAACAGGTGTACAAATACTATGATTAGACTAGATTTAGGTCTCAAAATGATTATCTTTCTTCTGATCAGGTAGAGCTTATCTTTCCATCATAAAATAGCCACATTAAAGCTATGCCTTCTTTTATTTCTGTTATTTTATTTTATTCGTTTGTTTACTTTTTAAATTTTTTCTAATGTTGCATCTCAAGGTTTACAACAGTGGTTCTCAACCATGTTTTGGCCTACAACTCCTACAAATCCCAGCCAGTTTACCAGCTGTTAGGATTTCTGGGAGTCAAAGGGGGACCCACAGGTTGAGAAGCACTGGTTTACAAGATACTCACTTACTGGATGTCTAAAGTTGAATTTACATCCTTAACCTTCAGTGTTTATTTTGGAAACTGTTTGGAAGGTAGAAAGTTTTCCAAATAATGTTGGAAACTAGTTTCCAACAGACCTCACAACCTCTGAGGATGCCTGCCATAGATGCAGGTGAAACGTCAGGAGAGAATGCTTTTAGAACATGACCATACAGCCCGAAAACCCTACAACAACCGAATGTTGGAAACTGTTTGGAAGGAAGTCAGTTTGCTCATTTAGATAAGTGAGGTCACAATGTGAAAGCATAGAATTTGTATCTAATATAAACTGAATGTTTTAGGGTACATCTATAATTAATGCAGTTTGACACCACTTTAACCACCCTGGCTTGATGCTATGGAATGCAATGGAAGCATTGGAGTTGTAGTTTTACAAGGTCTTTACAAGGTTTTATCTGCTAAAGAGGGCTGGTGCCTCACCAAACTACAATCCCCATGATCCCTTAGCACTGAGCCATGGCAGTTAAAATTGTGCCAAGCTGCATCAATTCTACAGTCTGGATCTAGAACATAGATGCAGCCATCGTCTTTTTCCTAGACATAAGCTCCACTGATTTCAGGGGATTTACTTTTGAATAGATATCCTCAATCATCACATCAATTTCTGTTGTTTAAAAGTAGAGCATATTCAATTGATAATATCCCAGCTCATGGAGGGGTTAATGTGAATTTCTGGTTGTATGAGAATGGATTCTTAAAAGTCTTATTTGCCCTCAACACCTTTCCTTGGTTCCAGATATCAGAAGTGGAAAACTGTTGGTCTCCTAGAATGATTCAACTACAACTCCCACCAGTTGTCTACAAGACACCTTGCTAACTAAGGCTTCTCTGAATTCTGATACGGCTTTTTATCCACTCATGTTGTCCTTCCTCTCAAAAGCAAAATAAACAAAGAAAATATAGATAAAGGAACATTTTCTTATTTTATACTAGACATCCCCTGCCATGTGTTGCTGTGGCTCAGTCTGTGTATATGTGTTTTGTGTATGTATATATGTCTATGTGTGTATATACATATTTGTGTATATCTATATAAATAAAAATAAACAAAACTCAAAAACCACTGGACGAATTGACACCAAATTTGGGCACAAGACACCTAACAACCCAATGTATGTCCTTCACTAAAAAAATAAAAAAAAATTGTCATTTGGGAGTTGTAGTTACTGGGATTTATAGTTTACCTAAAATCAAAGAGCATTCTGAACCCCACCAACAATGGAATTGAACCAAACTTGGCACACAGTTCTTCCATGAACAACAGAAAATACTGAAAGGGTTTGGTGGGTAGTGTCCTTTGGTTTTGGAGTTGTAGTTCACTACATCCAGAGAGCACTGTGGACTCAAACAATGATGGATCTGGACCAAACTCTACACGAATATTCAATATGCCCAAATGTGAACACTGGTGGAGTTTGGGGGAAATAGAATCTTGACATTTGGGAGTTGTAGTTGCTGGGATTTATAGTTCATCTACAATCACAGAGCATTCTGAACCTCACCAACGATAGAATTGGGCCAAACCTCCCACACAGAACCCCCTTGTGGGCCACAGCAGCGTGTGGCAGGGGATCGCTAGTGTGTATATGTGTGTGTTTGCGTGTATGTGTGTGTGTGTATATATATATGGTTTTGTGCATGCATTGTAATGTATTTTTTATTTTTATTTTTTGCTTTTTAAGTCCCTTCTGCTGTGTTTTTCAGTGTTTTTATGAGTGATGGTCACTCGTTGGCCTGATAGGTGTATTGTGTCCAAATTTAGTGTCAATTCGTCCAGTGGGTTTTTTTGGGTTTATGTTAATCCCACAAACTAACATTACATTTTTATTTATATAGATATCAACAACTGGATGCAGAAATCAATACAGAATTTGGGCTTCTTTAGTGAAAGCTATACTTTCATTTAATTTTTGGTATTTTTTTAATCCAATATACACTTACATTTCAAGAAATGATCACAGTTTTTGAAGATTGACATTATCCTACAGTTATGTGTGCATCATCACATAAAATCTGTTAGGAAAGTATTATTGGTGCAGCATAACATATAGTGAGCCCTTGGTATCTATTCATGTTTGTCCCAGGTCCCATCATGGATACCAAAGTCATAGATACTCAAGTCCCAGTAGGAGCCCCTGTGGCGCAGTGGGTTAAAGCCCTGTGCCGGCAGGACTGAAGACTGACAGGTTGCAGGTTCGAATCTGGGGAGAGGCGGATGAGCTCCCTCTATCAGCTCCAGCTCCTCATGTGGGGACATGAGAGAAGCCTCCCACAAAGATGATAAAACATCAAAATAATCCGGCCGTCCCCTGGGCAACGTCCTTGCAGACGGCCAATTCTCTCACAACAGGACACTCCTGACACGACAAAAAAAAGTCCCAGTATTTGCAATGGAGTGGTGAAATTGTGTCCTCTATATGGAATGGCAAACTCAAGTTTTGCTTTTTCATTTTCAAAAATATTTTCAAATTGTGGATGGTTGAATCCATTGATATATCCGTGTATACAAAGAACTGACTGTACTTCAATTTCAATATTTTTGTATACTCCCCATCAAATTATTATTAGTGCTCATGAATATTTCATTTCAACATTTTAATGAATTTATCCTAGGGTATATTACTATAATAACTGCAAATACCTCCTTATAGGTGAGAGCTGAGTAAAGTCATTTGTGCTTTTAGTATGCCTACTGTGTTTCTTCTTTCCATTCTGAATATATTACCAAGTGTAAATCAGCTAAAGGCAATAGATTTCCATGCGGGGATGGAATCACCCTATCATTAGAAACTCTTAGTATTTGAAGAGAATAAAGTCTACCCGCTAGCCTAAATAAGAAAAGCTGATTTATGTTTAACTCAGTCGTCAGACAACACAGCAACCATCAATAGAGTTAATGATTGTTTCAAGGATTTGTTAGGAACATGGTGAAAACGAGTGAGAAAATCCCTTTCTTTGTTCAAAACTTCCAGAGGTATACACTAGATAACAGATCCAAAGCACGCATATCCTAAATCTCTCTGCTTTTGGAAGCGACTGTTGGCATTTCGTACTGTTGGGAGAGAAAAATAAGTACCATGAGTTCACATGCTGTTGCAAGCAATATGGTGTGCTTTAAAAATATTTGTTTTCTCCACTGATTAATAAAATCACACAATTTTTAGCAGTCTTTTATTTTTATAATGCAGTTAGACACAAAGGTGCAGTTGGTGAAATGGGACAGAAACTAGGCACATCAAGCTTACTATGTGTGAGGGCCATCAGCCACATTAATAGCAGAGGTAGTACTATTCAAAGCGCTGGTTATATGTCTTGTGTCCAGGCTCTGAAGCATTTTATCTTATACTAGCTGTACCTGCCATGCATTGCTGTGGCCAACCTTCCCTCCCCCTTTTATTTTCTTCCTTCCTTCCTTCCTTCCTTCCCTTTTTGCTTTCCTTTTCTCCTTCATTCCTTCTTTTCCCTTCCTCCCCCCCACCTTTTCTTTCCCTTACTGTTTTTCCCCTTTCTTCCTTCTTTACCTATTCTTGGACTGCAACTCCCAGCAGTCCTCCTAATCAATCTACCTACCTACCTACCTATCTATATCTATCTAATCCATCTGGAGGATTGCTGGGAGTTACAGTCTAGGAATAGGAAATTGGAAATATGCATGGATTGGGGTGTTCCCAAAGAAATCCAAGGGGGAAAAAAGCTTGCATCTTGGAAGCAGTACATTTGGACCATCCTCCTCTCCTAAAAAGGGATGCTGGGAGCTGTAATCTGGAGGAGAGTGTAGATATGCTATTGTGTGTTTTGTTTTTGCGCATGCATTGTAGCATCTTTTTTCTTTTTTGGCTTTTTAAGTCCCTTCCACTGTGTTTTTCAATGTTTTTATGAGTGATAATCACTCATTGGCCTGATAGGTATTGTGTCCAATTCATACAATCATTTTTGGGTTATGTTAATCCCACAAACTAACATTGCATTTTTATTTATGTAGATCAGGGGTCCTCAAACTTTTTAAACAGAGGGCCAGGTCATAGTCCCTCAAACTGTTGGAGGGCCGGATTATAATTTGAAAAAAAAACATGAATGAATTCCTATGCACACTGCACATATCTTATTTGTAATCCAAAACCCACTTAAAACAATACAATAATTAAAATGAAGAACAATTTTAACAAATATAAATTTATTAGTATTTCAATGGGAAGTGTGGGCCTGCTTTTGGCTGATGAGATAGGATTGTTGTTGTTGTTGTGTACTTTTGAGTCATTACTGACTTAGGTTGACCCTGAGCAAGGGCCGGATAAATGACCTTGGAGGGCCGCATCCGGCTCCCGGGCCTTGGTTTGAGGATCCCTGATGTAGATGCTCTGCCTGACTTACTGGGTGGAGATGTTGCATGGCAGGGTGCCCCCACCCCCCGGCTGCCATGGCATTGGAGGGGGCTTCTTCTCCAAAGCCCCCTTCAGTGATGGGAGAAGTTCCCCTACTTGCTCGCTGATTGGCTGGGCCAGTCGCCCCCAAGAGCTTCGGGCAGCCTTGAAAGGTTGCCAAAGCTACGCTGGGCAGTGCACCTTTCCTGTGTCCCAGCCCACCCACTCTTTATAAATGTCATTCAAGTTTGATAGTTTTTGTTGAGCATTGTTCCTTTTTCACAACTTTATGGCATGAGGCATGGGCCCTGGATCCGGTGGTTCTCCAGGGGTGCAACGGTGTTGGGATCCCGGTATTATGCCGGTCAGTAACAGCAGCACCCCGTGGAGTGGTTAAGCGATATCAGACAGCAGCGGGCTCATGCAGGGCTGCCAAACCTGAGTCTCTTCTGTAAGTAATAAACAAGTTGTGGCCATTTGTTATCCTAACATAGTGTGTGTCTCGTAATTGGGTTTACTGGTGGGAGGTTCAAGTTGCACATGCCCATACAAATGAACCTGTTCACGCTGCAAGATTTTCAGGATAGGCATTTGTCCAAATTCCATCACTTTCCCAAGCCATTTGGAAATAGCCTTCTTGGTGATTTGTTCCCATCTTTGGGGTTCCCATTTTAGAGAGGCAGGGATGGCTTCCTCTCTGTTGTCCTTCCATTAGTTTTCTTTTCCAACAAAAATTCACTGCAAGTGTTTTTAATTGTACATTGAGACCTTCATAAGCATGGGACCCTCATGTTTTCATATGTCCATGCTTTATAGGCCCTCTAAAGGTTAACATAAATTTGCAGCATATTTTTAAGGTATGATGGGACCAGACCTGGGATCATTTAATTGCATTCAGTCATATCAGTGGTTTCAGGTAACTATAGTCCAACTTTTACCAGGGCCATAATATGCAGTGAATGTCACTGGAATGGGACTTAGGGCCCTTACACAGCCATATAACCCAGAATATCAAGGCAGAAAATCCCACAATATCTGCTCGAAACTGGGTTATCTGAGTCCACACTGCCATATATTCCAGTTCAAATCAGAAAATGTGGGATTTTATTCAGCTGTGTGGAAGGGGCCATAGAGACTCTATTTCATCAGCTACATCAATTATAGCATCCAATTCCAAACAAATTTCAGAGATTTTATCTTCAAAGTGCTGAGCAAATTGTTCACAAAACAAGCTGGAACAAAATTTGATGTGAAGAGTTCAGGATCACTGTTCACCTCCTTCCAGCGCAGCAAACAAACATATAGCAAGTTATAGCGCAGCGCAGAAAACAAATATATAGCAAATATATAGCATCTGATAACCACCAGAACCCCTTAAATATTTCTGCAAAGTACAATGATAAATGTGTTTCAGTTGCTCTATTTCAATGATGCAGTAAAGAATTTCATATATGCATAATAAATAAGGATCGCAGGGTCCGCGTGGGTGTCGATGTCATACATATGGATAGAAGAGCATACCTTGCATAATATTAAGATTTTATTGGCATGGCAACAAATGGTTTATTCAATACATCCCACAGCCACCATAACAAAAAGTCAGAAATGTACCACCACATATTCTATCTATGACTCATTGTGCAAGGAAAACTATGTTGATTATGCCTTGAGAAACATGATGAGGATCATATTGGACATATTCCAGATGTGCAGTAGAGGGGTGCTTGCTGCCTGTTATCAGGCATGCTTTCAAGTTTTAAGCTTTTAGTGAGTGTCCTTGAACTGAACAAATACATCTAACTTCAAACAGTGTTGGTCATGACCTTTAAAGCCTTACATTGCTTGGGTCTAGACCAATGTTTTTCAACCTTCTTAATGTCAAGACCCCTTAATACAGTTCTTCATGTTGTGGTGACCCCCAACCATAAAATTATTTTGAGTGCTACTTCATAACTGTAATTTTGCTACTCTACTGAATCATAATGTAAATATCTAATATGAAGAATGTATTTTCATTAACTGGACCAAATTTGGCACAAACACCCAATACCTCCAAATTTTAATACCGGCGGGGTTGGGAATTGATTTTGTCATTTGGGAGTTGTAGTTGCTGGGATTTGTAGTTAACCTACAATCAAAGAGCATTCTGAATCCACCAACAATGGAATTGAGCCAAACTTGTCCACAGAACTCCCATGACCAATAGAAAATGCTGGGAGGTTTTGGTGGGCATTGACCTGGAGTTTTGGAGTTGTAGTTCACCTACATCCAGAGAGCGCTGTGGGCTCAAGCAATGATGGATCTGGATCAAACTTGTCACGAATACTCAATATACCCAAATGTGAACACTGGTGGAGTTTGGGGAAAATAGACCTTGACGTTTGGGAGTTATAGTTGCTGGGATTTATAGTTCACCTACAATCAAAGAGCATTCTGAACCCCACCACTGATAGAATTGGGTCAAACTTCCCACACAAACCCCTATGACCAACAGAAAATACTGTGTTTTCTGACAGTCTTTGACTACCCGTTCGGACACCCCTTGTAACCCCCCCAGGGGTCCCGACCCCCAGGTTGAGAAACGCTGATCTAGACTCTTCAAAAAAAAAAAAAACAAACTCCATACCTTTCTGTATGAGCCTAGGATCAGCAGGGAAGGCTTCCTGTTTTTACCATCACAATCACAGGCACATTAGTTGATGACATGTGCCTTTTGGTGCCTGTTCCCAAGTTTTGGAATTCCTTTTTCCATGAGAACTGGTTGGCACACTCCCCGCTGTTATTTTGCTAGCAGGGAAATGCCTTTTTATTTAAGGAGCCATTTGGTTTTTAATATCTTGCAACATATGAAGCTTTTAATGAGAGGTATTTTGCTTGTATTTTATTATTTTTTAAAATATCTTTTTAAGACTATTTTTAATTTTTTTAAAAAACCTTGTACCAGGCATTGTGAAGAAGAAAGAGGGGGAGGTGGTGTTAGTTAGTTAGTTAGTTAATTCAATAAAAGTGAAGTGAGTGAAGCAAGGAAAATAGGCTGACAAACAGGTAGGTCTCTTGTCAATATTTTCTGCATGTCATTTCCTTCTAAGCTCACTTTTCCTCTCCTACCCCCAGCCAGGTATACTCTTACAGGTACACTTTAAATTCTGCACAATGCTTCCTAGATCTGATCCAAAGGAATTTAATTCACAAAAGCTCATGGTATAGTAAATTGGTTAGATTTTAGAATGTGTTTAATCAAATAGCTATTTCTTAAGAAATTCTTACAAGTGAAAATTGATACAATTTGGAAAAAAATTATTTTTCTCCCTTAGCTTTCCAATGCATAATTCCATTTCTTACTGTGCAGAACAAAGGAATGTAAAAGTCTTCTTCAGACTGTTTAGATCCCCAGTGGGAAAACCTGTGTGATATTTTGGAAGAATTGAAGAACTGAGATTGGGGTTGGCTTGTCTGAGGTGATCATTTCTCATAGCTCAAGGCAACCCTTTTGCAAAGTTATTTCAAGGGCAAAGTTACTTTGAAATAACTTTGCAAAAGGGTTGCCTTGAGCTATGAGAAATGACATTGCAAACTGTGCATCGGCAACTGTAGTGCAATTTGGTACTTGGGATTATTACCTGGGTATCGTATGCCTTAGTTGAGTGTTGTGGTGGTGGTGGTGTGATATCAAGTTGTTTCATATCCCTTTTCATATTAGATATCAAGGATGTGTGCTGAAAATAAAATCAAGCAATTTAACAAAACATATTTGTAAAAGTAAAAGCAGCTGATAAAACAAAATTATGAAATTAAATATTATTGAACGGATGTTTTTCCTCTTCCTGGTGCTGAATGATATAACTTTGTAAGATAGTTATATTACATTATATAAGATCCCATCAGATAAAGCAGGATAGAAATAATAATAATAATAATAATAATAATAGTAACAACAACAGATAGTCAAGAACCAACATTGATGAACGTCAATAGTAGAAAACTGCTTAAAGAGCAAAAGACAAAGAGTGAATATTCTAAAAATACAATGCAGAGCAGAAGAGAAAACTGGCAAGAGAAGGCTCTCTGTGGACAGTTCCTGGGAAAAACATGGCTGTGGCTCACAAATAGAACTTTGAAAAAGGAAATGCAGGACCTGATTTTTGCAGCCCAAGAACAAGCTATTAGAACAAATGCCATCAAAGCCGGAATTGAAAAGTTGATGACAGATTCCAAGTGTGGACTCTGCAAGGGAGCAGATGAAACAATGGATGACATACACGGCTGCTGCAAGATCAAGCAGACAGACTCCAAGCAGAGGCATAATATAGTTGCTCAGATGATCAATTAGAACTTGTGCCACAAATGCCATCTGCCTGTGACAAAGAACTGGTGGGATCACAAGCCTAAAAAGTTACAGAAAATAAGCACATCAAACTACTCTGGGGCTTCCAAATTCAGACTGATAGAGTTTTTGAACACAATACTCCTGACCTCACAATCATGGAAAAAAAACAAAGTATGGATCATCTATGTTGCAAGCCCACGTGACAGCAGAATTGACGAGAAGCAACTGGAAAAGCTTACATGATGCAAGGATTTAAAGATCGAACTGCAAAGACTCTGGCACAAGCCAGTCAAGGTGGTCCCAGTGGTGATTGGGTGCAATGCCTAAAGACCTTGGCCTACACTTAAAAACAATTGGTGCTGACAAAATTGCCATCTGTCAGCTGCAAAAGACCACCCTACTTGGATCTGCATGAATTATTCACCGATGCATTATTATTTGTTGTGTATCAAATAATAATAATGGTGTTTACCCATTTGAAGGTTCCATGAAAGAATTCAGTATAACTAATTTAGTGCTGGTCTTTGGTTGCATACCATCATATCATCCAAACTCATAGGAGGCGCAGTAGATTAAACCCCTGTGCCGGCAGGACTGAAGACCGACAGGTCACAGGTTCGAATCCAGGGAGAGGTGGAGGAGCTTCCTCTATCAGCTCCAGCTCCTCATACGGGGACATGAGAGAAGCCTTCCACAAGGATGATAAAACATCAAATCATCCGGGCATCCCCTGGTCAATGTCCTTGCAGACGGCCAATTATCTCACTCCAGAAGTGACTTGCAGTTTCTCAAGTTGCTCCTGACATGACAAAAAAAAATCCAAACTCATCTTGACTGTAATCCTTGGCCTTTAAGATATTGTTGGACTACAGGTCCCATCACATTTGCCTATAGCTCGTGCTGCATAGGAATGTTAGAAGCTGGAGTAAAAAAATCACACGGAAGGCCAGAATTTTTCCACCCCTGGCCTAAAATATGTTGGATGGTTTACAGGTACAGCACTTCCCTCTTCGAAGAATCCAATTCCTTCCTTTTATGTTCAAAAGAATTGACTGCATGCCCATTTGCTTGCAGCATTAGCACGCTAGCAGCACTCCTGCTCAGCCTCCCAATTGATGACATGCTAATGATACACATGAACGGTCTGAGGTGCATGGTAAGCAGTTGAAAATGATAGGTTGCACATAAAACATTTACATGGGTAAGTGCTTTGCCGGTGGCCCACTTCACATATAAATCAAGCTTCAGATATAGGATATAGAACCAGATATCCAATTAATTTGTCTCACTTACCGCCCTATCTCCTTAAGAATGTTTTAACAGGAAAAGAGTGCAGTTTGCAGAAGCAACCAGATTTCCACTTTTTTCTCTCGAGAGCTCTGGATAAGTTAAAGATAAGAGGTTTATTTTAAACCAGCAGATAGTACATTTTCCGCATTAACAGACCAAATACTTTATCCAACAATACCATTTTGTACTGCTTTAGTATGAGCATCAGTTAAACAGATGGATATGTGCATGTTTACAAAGAAATATATTCTGATGAAATAGTGGCAACAGACAGGTAATACATTTCCTCTGCATTTCACATCTCAACTGGCAGAACCTTGGAAATATCCTGCACAATTCCAGCTAAAACATGGAGCAGATTCACTCTCACGAGAGCCACTGGCCACCAATAAACAGCAAACTCACTTTGTCTAATGGTACTATGATGGGATGTTGTTGTGATTGTGATTGTGGATGTGCAGAAAGCTACAGTAGGCTCTTGGGATCAAAGCTGGATCCTCAAATCCACAGATGATCAAGTCCCATTATGTACAATGTCTTAATAAACTGGGTTGCTGTGAGTTTTGGGGGCTCTATGGCCATGTTCGAGAGGCTTTCTCTCCTGATGTTTCACCCACATCTGTGGCAGACATTCTCAGAGGTTCAGGGGTCTGTTGGAAAGTAGGGAAGTGAGGTTTATATGTCTGTGTAATGTCCAGGTTGGAAGAATGAACTCTTTTGCCTAGTTTACACCGAGAGCCCCCGGTGGAGCAGTGGGTTAAATCGCTGAGCTGCTGAACTTGTTGACCGAAAGGTTGCAGGTTTGAATTCGGCGGGCGGCATGAGCTCCCGCTGTTAGCCCCACCTTCTGCCAACCTAGCAGTTCGAAAACATGCAAATGTGAGTAGATCAATAGGTACCGCTCCAGTGGGATGGTAATGGCGCTCCATGCAGTCATGCTGGCCACATGACCTTGGAAGTGTCTACAGATAACGCTGGCTCTTTGGCTCAGAAATGGAGATGAGCACCAACCCCCAGAATTGGACACGACTGGACTTAATGTCAGGGGAAAATCTTTACTTAGTTTCCAACAGACCCCTCAACCCTGAGGATGCCTGCCATAGATGCGGACGAAACGTCAAGAGAGAATGCTTCTGGAATGTGGCCATACAGCCCGGAAAACACAGCAACCCAGTGATTCCGGTCATGAAAGCCTTCGAGAACACCTCAGTAAACTGGTGTGCCTTATATAAAATGGCAAAACTAAAGACTGCTTTATGGATTATTATTTATTTTGGAATATTTTCAAGACATGGGGTGAATCTGTTGATGAATTAATGCTGTTTGCCACCAGTTTATCAGCCACAGCTATGAAATCATGAGAACTGTAGTTTTACAAGGTCACTTGCCTTCTCTGTCTAAGGGAGCTGGTGGCCCACCAAACTGCAACTCCCAGGACTCCATAGCTTGTTAAAGAGATGTCGAAGAACATTAATTATGCAGAGTAGATGATGAAATGTCCAGGTTGGAAGAATGAACTCTTTTGCCTAGTTTACACCGAGAGTCCCCGGTGGAGCAGTGGGTTAAATCGCTGAGGAGACAGGAAAGCCTAGAGAAGACAATTATGCTGGGGAAGGTGGAAGGCAAAAGGAAGAGGGGCCGACCAAGGGCAAGATGGCATCCTTGAAGTGACTGGACTGACCTTGAAGGAGCTGGGGGTGGTGACGGCCGACAGGGAGCTCTGGCGTGGACTGGTCCATGAGGTCACGAAGAGTCGGAGACGACTGAACGAATGAACAACAACAACAGATGATGAAATCAATAAAGCCACTTTGAGACTCTTTTTTTAGAGAGAAAAAGCGGGATAATAATAATAACAACAACAACAATAACAACAATAATAGAGATTGAACTACAAAGACTCTGGCACAAGCTGGTCAAGGTGGTCCCAGTGGTGGTGATCAACACACTAGATGCCTAAAGACCTTGGCCTGCACTTAAAAACAATTGGTGCTGACAAAATTACCATCTGTCAGCTGCAAAAAGCCACCTTATTGGGATCTGCACGCATTATTCACTGATACATCACATAATCCTAGACTCTTCGGAAGTGTCCGATGTGTGATCTAATACAACCACCAGCATAGTGAGCTTGTTTGTTGTGTACTAATCTTGTTGTGCTTCAAATAATAATAATAAACATAAACAGATAGATTTCCGTGGACCCAGAAGGCCGATATTGACTTTTTGTGTGTGTGTGCGTGTGTGCGTTTGGTTTCACTTTCAGAAAAGATGGGAGGTGCTGGAAAGACTGTCTACCTCATGTGCCAACATAACCTAGCCAGATACAAAGCACCTTGCCTAGGTGTGAGCTCCATTTGCTGCTTTGCATCAACTTAGCCCTTTGCAACAACTTGAAAATGAGAGAGATGCAAAATCATAGTTAGGAGAGATCCTCATGAGCCATCCAGTCTAACCCCTTGCCATTAATGAACACACAATCAAAGCACTCCTGATAGTCATCTCTGTCCAAGACCACTGGTGCTTCACTCAACTGCAGCTCCCACAATCACATAGCCTTGAGCATTGCAGTCCAAGTGGGGTCAAACCGGATTAATTTTATAGTGGAGACGTAGCCTTACTGAGTTGTCTTGGGAGGTTGCACTGTCTCAGCTTTAGGGGGTACCAAATGCCAACTATCTACCTACCTACCTATCTATCTACCTATCGATCTACTTACCTACCTAACTATCTATCTACCTATCTACTTATCTACCTACCTATCTACCTACCTATTTACACATCTACCTACCTATCTACTTACCTACCTATCTATCTATCTATCCACCTACCTACCTACCTATCTACTTATTTACCTACCTACCTGCCTACCTAAATACCTACCTATTTACACATCTACCTACCTACCTACCTATCTACTTACCTACCTACCTATGTACCTACCTACCTACCTATGTACCTACCTACCTATCAATCTACTTACCTATCTATCTACTTATCTACGTACCTGCCTACCTAAATACCTACCTATTTACACATCTACCTACCTACCTATCTACTTACCTACCTACCTATGTACCTACCTACCTATCAATCTACTTACCTACCTATCTACTTATCTACGTACCTGCCTACCTAAATACCTACCTATTTACACATCTACCTACCTACCTATCTACTTACCTACTTATCTATCTATCCACCTACCTACCTATGTACCTATCTATCTACCTATCAATCTACTTACTTACCTAACTATCTATCTACCTATCTACTTATCTATCTACCTATCTAAATACCTACCTATTTACACATCTACCTAACTACCTTATTTACCTACCTATCTGTCTATCCACCTACCTACCTATGTACCTATCTACCTATTGATCTACTTACCTACCTATCTATCTACCTATCTACTTATCTACCTATCTACCTACCTGCCTACCTAAATACCTGTTTACACATCTACCTACCTACCTATCTACTTACCTACCTACCTATCTATCTATCTATCTATCCACCTACCTAACTATGTACCTATCTATCTACCTATCGATCAGCTTACCTACCTAACTAACTATCTATCTACCTACCTGCCTACCTAAATACCTACCTATTTACACATCTTCCTACCTACCTACCTATATCTATCTACCTCTCTCTCCATCCCTGCCTGTCTTGCGCAGCTGCCATTGCTCCTCTCGGTCAGGAGGCGGCTCCCGCGCGAGGATTTCGGCGTCGGCGGAAAAGGCGGCCGAGGCGAGGCGAGGGCATTCCTGCTGTTCCTTCCTCACTCAGCCTCCTCCGCAAAGCAGGCGGCGAGAGGGAGGAGGAGGAGGAGGGCGAATGCAGAGGCCGGGCTCATCCTCCCGCCTGGCGGCCGGGGCCCCTTCCTCGCCTCGCTCCCTTGCCCGGCGGCGGCGGCGGCAGCAGTGCCACCAGCGGAGGGCATGAGGAAGAGCCGGCGCGGCTGGAGGAGCCGATCAGGGCGAGTCCCCCGAAGGTAAGCGCCCAAAGCGGGGCAAACGGGGCGTTCCGGGGAATGCGGGCTCGCCTCGCTCGCCTCCACGCTTCTCCTTTGGCCGCTTTGCCAAGGTGCCCAGGAGCTGGGAGGGTGATTCGCACGGTCTTCTTTCTGGTGCGCCGGGAAAGGAGGAAAGAGAGGGAGAGAGAGGGAGAGAGGGAGGTGTCCGAGGCGGAAATGGCATTTCCTCTCTCTCCGCCAAGGAAAAAGGAGGGAAGAAGCCTTGCAGGTGGCGGAAAGAGGAGGAAGAAGACCAGGTGGGTTTGGGAAGGAACCGCAGTGTCTCGCCTCATCACACGGGAGGGAGGGAAAAAAATCCACTTAAAATCCAGTTTCAGCTTCCTGCAGAATTCTGAGGTTTGTAGTTCAGTAAAGGAGACCCCGGTGGCGCAGTGGGTTAAGCCGCTGAGATGCTGAACTGGTGACCCAAAGGAAGCGGACTCAGGGAGCGGAGTGAGCTCCCGCTGTCAGCCCCAGGTTCTCTCTCCACCAAAGAACCTAGCAGTTCGAAAACATGCAAATGTGAGTAGATCAATAGGTACCGCAGTTCGAAAACATGCAAATGTGAGTAGATCAATAGGTACCACTCCAGCGGGAAGGTAACGGCACTCCATGCAGACATGCTCGCCACATGACCTTGGAAGTGTCTACGGATAACGCTCTTTGGCTTAGAAATGGAGATGAGCACCAACCCCCAGAGTCAGACACAACTGTACTTAATGTCAGGGGAAGACTTTTACCTTTACTATTACCTACTCCTCAACTACAAATGCCAGAAAATCCTCCCTAAACTACAAACCCCAGAAAATCCTCCCTAAACTACAAACCCCAGAAAATCCTCCCTAAATTACAAACCCCAGAAAATCCTCCTTAAACTACAAACCACAGAAAATCCTCCCTAAACTACAAATCCCAGAAAATCCTCCCTAAACAACAACAACCCCAGAAAATCTTCCCTAAACTACAAACCCTAGAAAATCCTCCCTAAACTACAAACCCTAGAAAATCCCTAAATTACAAACCCCAGAAAACCCTCCCTAAACTACAAACCCCAGAAAATCCTCCCTAAACTACAAACCCCAGAAAATCCTCCCTAAACTACAAACCCCAGAAAATCCTCCCTAAACTACAAACCCCAGAAAATCCTCCCTAAACTACAAACCCTAGAAAATCCCTAAATTACAAACCCCAGAAAACCCTCCCTAAACTACAAATCCCAGAAAATCCTCCCTAAACTAAAAACCCCAGAAAATCCTCCCTAAACTACAAACCGCAGAAAATCCTCCCTAAATTACAAACCCCAGAAAATCCTCCCTAAACTACAAACCCCAGAAAATCCTCCCTAAGCTACAAACCTCAGAAAATCATCCATAAGCTACAAACCCCAGAAAATCCTCCCTAAACTACAAATCCCAGAAAATCCTCCCTAAGCTACAAACCCCAGAAAATCCTCCCTAAACTACAAACCCCAGAAAATCCTCCCTAAGCTACAAACTTCAGAAAATCATCCCTAAGCTACAAACCCCAGAAAATCCTCCCTAAACTACAAACCCCAGAAAATCCTCCCTAAGCTACAAACCTCAGAAAATCATCCATAAGCTACAAACCCCAGAAAATCCTCCCTAAACTACAAACCCCAGAAAATCCTCCCTAAGCTACAAACCCCAGAAAATCCTCCCTAAACTACAAACCCCAGAAAATCCTCCCTAAACTACAAACCCCAGAAAATCCTCCCTAAGCTACAAACCCCAGAAAATCCTCCCTAAACTACAAACTTGATTCGGCCCATGGCCCTTGAGTTTCAATCAGTTTAGGAATCACTGTTCCTTTATATTGCTGAACAATGTGTAAGATGTCATTGGTGGCTTACTGAGGAAGCCTGAGGCTGGATCTACACTGCCATGTAATGAATACTATCAAAGCAGATAATCCAGATTATTTGCTTTGAACTGGGTTATATGAGTCTACGCTGCCAAATAATCCAGTTCGAAAAGATAATCTGGATATTATATGGCAGTGTAGATTGTGTCTGACGTCTCCTCTACCCTGCCATATAAAATTCAGATTATCTGCTTTGAACTGGATTATATGGCAGTGCACACTCACATAAAGCTAAAAGCGATGCATATATCCTCTTGGCATCCGTCAGAATAGCATGGACAGTGGCTTCAGGGGTCTGGCAGCGTCTGAAATTGTTTGGAATCCCAAGGTACATCTCTCCTTTGAGATAGGTCATGGGTTCCCCTTGGATAGTAAAGCTTTTATTTGTATAGAGTGACACACACTTTTTAACACATGCAATGGATTTTAGCTATTTGGGTTTCTCAACTATCAGAATCAAAACAGCATCATATGCTTAAATTCTCACTTTGATCAAGATCACAACAGTCAAAATGCAGAGTAGCACTAAATTAAACACACGGTGTTGTCTAGAATTTCAGCATTTCCATAGCCAACTTCACCTGGGAGCCTAGTGATGTGTGTTCCTCTTATTTATTTACCGTATTTCTCAGCCCAAAGGCGACTCAAGGCGGCTTACAATTTGGCAGCAATTTGATGCCACAACAGTCATAAATACCATTAAAACATTTAACATGACATAAAAATCCATATAAAAACAATATAGAAACCATTAAAAACATATAATCACCAATGTCTTCCAGTTAAACTCATTTTCCATTAACATCGTCTAAGCTGTTCCATGTACACTCTTTCATAGTCTCATACTTATCTATTATGCTTGTTCGACGAGCCAGGTCTTTACTTTTTTCCAGAAGGTTAGGAGGGAGGAGACCAATCTAATATCTTTAGGGAGGAAGTTCCACAGTTGAGGGGCCACCACTGAGAAGGCCCTGTCTCTCGTCCCAGCCAAATGCGCCTGCAAAGAAGGTGGGATTGAGAACAGGACCTCCCCAGATGATCTTAAGTTCCTAGATGGTTCATAAGGAGAGAGATATTCAGACGGGTAAGCTGGGCTGGAACCATTTAGGGCTTTATAGGCTAATGCCAGCACTTTGAATTGTGCCCAGTAGCAAACTGGCAGCCAGTGGAGCTGACACAACAGAGTGTGTATGCTTTCTGAGCGCTGCTCCTGTTAGCAACCTGGCTGCTGCCCTCTGGACCATTTGAAGCTTCCGAACAGTCTTCAAAGGCAACCCATGTAGAGCACATTGCAGTAGCCTATACAGGATGTAAACAGACTATCATGGCCAAGTCAGACTTCCCAAGGTACGGGCGCAGCTGCCACACAAGTTTTAACTGTGCAAATGCTCCCCTGGTCACTGCTGAAACCTGGGGTTCCAGGCTCAAATATGAACCCAGGATCACACTCTTCTTCTCCTGCTTCTAATCCATATTTTCTTTTAGGCATTAGTTTCACCCAGACTTGATTAAACTGGATATAATGTAGGTGGAGGGAGGAAATCTCCAAAATACTAAAATTCTTGGCTCAGTCTTTTAGGCAATTGGATTTTTAATTCAAAGAAATTAACATAGCTATAGATCTTTAACACATAAGAAGCTCTCAAATGCAAATTGCATGGGATTTTGCTCATGGCAGTATTGGAGTCTGCCATAGGCTTGTTTGATCTGCTTTGGTTGTATTTTTTCTTCTTCTGTAGATGGTGTTGGATCAGAATGTGTTAATGTATTTTCAGTGATTTGTAGAATTCAGTTTCATGAGGAAATTGACCTGTTTTTTAACTTGGCTTTTACAAAACTTGACATGCAAGCAAGTAGTGTCTGGAAATGTGATGAAGTGCTGTAGTACTGTTAGATCTTTAGTCATCTAGAGCACTACTTCTTAAACTAAGGGTTCTGATCCCAAATGGGGTCTCCATAGCTCCATGTTGGGGTCCCAAGCAGTTTTTACACCACCTAGTAACTGTTTTAAACATTTACACAAATCCATTGCACTGTGTTTACAGTGGACTCTGCAGAAGATGCTTCAGCTGTACTTCATTAAAAGGAAAATCAGCCTGTTTAGCAAACCTTGCAAATGCTGATTTGAACAGTAAATGTCTGATTTTATACCTATTTTATATACCTCTGGTATCCAGGGTCATGTAAAAATTTCTTGAGCCAAAAGAGGTCCCGAGTGGAAACGTTGAAAAAGTCTTGATCTACAACAGTGGTTCTCAACCTTCCTAGTGCTGTGAGCCCATAATAGAATTCCTCATGTTGTGGTGGCCCCCAACCGTAAAATTATTTTCATTGCTATTTCATAACTGTAATTTTTCTACTGTTATGAATCATAATGTAAATATCTGATATGCAGGATGTGCTTTCATTCATTGGACCACATTTGGTACAAATACCTGATACACCCAAATTTGAATACTGGTGGGGTTGGGGGGGATTGATTTTGTCATTTGGGAATTGTAGTTGCAGGTATTTATAGTTAACCTACAATCAAAGAGCATTATGAACTCCACCACTGATGGAATTGAACCAAACTTGGCACACAGAACACCCATGACCAACAGAAAATACTGGGAAAGTTTGGTGGGCATTGACCTTGAGTTTGGGAGTTGTAGTTCACCTACATCCAGAGAGCACTCTGGACTTAAACAATGATGGAGCTGGACCAAACCTGGCAGAAATACTCAATATGCCCAAACATTGGTGGAATTTGGGGAAAATAGGCCTTGGCATTTGGGAGTTGTAGTTGCTGGGATTCACCTACAATCCAAGAGCATTCTGAACCCCAACAATGATAGAATTGGGCCAAACTTCC
Organism: Anolis sagrei ordinatus; assembly: GCF_025583915.1. Taxonomy (NCBI): domain Eukaryota; kingdom Metazoa; phylum Chordata; class Lepidosauria; order Squamata; family Anolidae; genus Anolis; species Anolis sagrei. The sequence goes on from NW_026846588.1 coordinate 81,866,059, forward strand.
TACAGAATCCCCATGACCAAAAGAAAATACTGTGTTTTCTGATGGTCTTTGGCGACCCTCTGACACTCGCTTTGCAACCTCCCTCCCAGGGGTTTCGACCCCCAGATTGAGAAACGCTGATCTAGAGCATTGCTTCTTCAGCTGTCTGATATGCCAGCAATTGTTGCTTTCCAATGTGCCTGGGACTGGCACTACATTTGTACCTATTGCGTACAATTATTCTGTTCTTCCCTGGACATTTTCCAGGGACCAGCAGCCAATGGTGGAAGGACCAGCACCAGTCCAGGGACCCACATTAAGTAGCACTGATCTAGATAAATGATCATTTAAATTGCTTTAAAAAGGCATGTTTTATTGCAGTTTTCTAGGAACCTCTGTGCTGTCAATAATGTGTATTGAAGAAAACCAATCTTAGTCTAAAGATTTCCATGGAGAATTAGTAAATCCCAGTGATTTCAATGTAATGTACTTCCAGATTGGTTTGCTTGTATATTGTATTCGAGTATGCAGATCACTTTACGATTCTTATTTAGCCCCAAAGGGGTTTGGTTATTATTTATTTATTTATCGTGTCAGGAGCAAACCAAACAGTTGTATTGCATTTTTAAACAAACAAACAAAGCACAAAGTTTGCAAGATTGGTAGTTGATTAAATGTCCTTTAACCAGTAGCTGGCCACTGGTGTTAATATAAGAAGGTGCATGTAGCAGGGCTCAGGTTGCATTGCAGCAGGTGATCTGTAGTTTGCTCTTCTCCACACTCGCATGTTGTGGATTCCACTTTGTAGCCCCATTTCTTGAGGTTGGCTCTGCATCTCGTGGTGCCAGAGTGCAGTCTGTTCAGTGCCTTCCAGCTCGGGATGCTTGTCTGTTCTTAAGGTGAAAAGCACATGTCTGGTTATTATAATTTCTTTTCTTTTCTTCAGATGGGGAAATGAGATTCAAAGCAGATGCTGAGGGCATTTGATGTGTTAGATTAGCTTGCATACTCACTTTAACCATTGCCCATAGGACCACATAAGCTCAGAGAAAGTGAGAAAGTTATAGACCAAAACAGTAGTTCTCAACCTGTGGATCCCCAGGTGTTTTGGCCTACAACTCCCAGAAATCCCAGTCAGTTTACCAGCTATTAGGATTTCTGGGAGTTGAAGGCCAAAGCATCTGGGGACTCACAGATTGAAAACCACTGATCTAGAACAATTTTTCGGGTTATCATTGCTCCACCACTTTTCTTTCTACAAATTTGAAGAATTTTGCAGCATAATGTTATGGAAAGCAAGGGGTTCCTGCTACAAATGGCATCTCCATGTGGGTTCCTCCCTCCTTGGTGTGTGGTAAAAGGAATTCCATGTTCTGCCTTCATTGCCATGAGTGTTTCCCTGCCAGGGACAGCTGGGGCATGGGTTAAATTTGTTACATGTTGGAGAAGTCAAGTGAGGATGATGTTGGCAGAGGCATGTCTTTGTCTTGCCATTTAGCATTGTCCTGAGGATCCGTTCTGTCTTTTCTGTAAGCAACCCCACACAGAGCATTCTCAAGAGTTTTTGGAGTTACAACTGTGTAAAGAAAGTAACATCTGGCTCAATCAATCTACAAATATTCACAAAAGTCCTTGTGTCACTTCAAAGACTTACCAAATTTTACTTGGCATAAGAGTTAATAGACTGTAGCACACTTCATAATTTGCAGACACGGGCTGTAGACCGTGGAAGCTTGTGCCACATAAAATGTGCTAGTTTTGCAATAACAGAAGGCTTACAATGAATTAACATAGCTAACATCCTCATCCCAAAGAATATAGCTGTAACTTCCGACCACAGCGATTACATGTATTGTAGCTAGAAAACAAGGGTTGCACATACTGAGACATTACTTTCCCCCCTCTTTAAGGCTGGATCTGCACTGCCCTATATCCCAGGATCTGATTCAAGATTATTTATTTATTTACATTATTTATATACTGCCCATATCAGCTCGTAGGCGACTATACTGCTATATATTACAGTTCAAAGCTGATAAACTGGATTTTATTTATGTAGCAATGTAGATGGGGCCTAAATTATCCCTCTAGGTCAGTGATGGGCATCCTTTTGAGCTTGGTGTGTCAATACTCGCCAAAAAAACTCGGGTGGGATGTCACTTTGAGAAAAAAAACCCCATAATTTCATGATATTTATAGTTTAATAACAAAAATATATTATTGTAATGTATAACTGTATTTAATAAACCAAAAACTAATTATTTAACTTACCTGCTTTTTCTATAATGCCATATATCTCGGCATTATAGAAAAATGCTGGTGTAGGAGCCGAGGATGAAATGTCCTTCTTGGGATGCGGCCCCATCTTCTCTGTATGCGGCCGCATGCGGCTGTGTGTCATCGAAAATGGCTACGCGTGTCAGTGCTGACACACATGTCATAGGTTCGCCATCATGGCTCTAGGTTGACTTAAATATTTTTTGTATGGAGCAACCTGCAAACATGTGAATTAGCTTTAGTCTTTAGTAACGCGTGATAACGCCTGTGAATGAGCTTTTTTTTCTAGATTCATTAATATTGTATTTTTCGAATGCTGTTATAGACAAATTATGTGGTTGAAAGCTAGAAATATCATAGAATGTGCCTGTTTGTGGAGGTTTTTGTGGTGTGTCACATCAACTTCACACTGGACAGTGTGAAGGCTCAAATTGATACTTTTACTTTCTTAGTCCAGGTCATATATGGTCCAGGTCTAAAGAATTTGTCTGCCTGTACAGTTCTAAATTACTTACAGTTTCAAATTGTTTACATTGCTTTACATGTTGCAAACTGTTCTAAATTATATTATTAATAATATGTTTTTAATAATAATAATAATAATAATAATAATAATTTTATTTCCTGCCTGCCTCTCCCTGTGGCTTTAGGCAGGTTACAAAACAATAAAAAACATGAAGATTGCAAAAATTCAACAAATATACATATTTCTGTAAAAGATCAACATAAAAACTGCATTTCTATAAAATACATATTAAAATACAGGATAGGCCTGCTGGAAAAGATGTGTCTTTAGATGGTTTTTACATTCCAACAGCTGATTTAGCTGTCAGAGCTCTACTGGCAGGTCATTCCAGAGCCTTGGGGCGGGCAATGAAAAGTTCCTCTGGGTGGTGGTCACCAATCATTTATGGGAGGCTGGAGCAGAAGCCCCCCAGGGGATTTAAATGTTTGGGGTGGATTGTATGAGAGAAGGTGCTCCTGATAGCAATCTGGACCCTAACCATGTAGGGCTTTAAAGGTCAAAACCAACACCTTGTACTTTGCCCGTAAACTAATTGGCAGCCAGTGGAATGACATTAGGACAGGAGTAATGTGCTCATTCCTAGATGTTCCTGTACCAATCTGCCTGCCTTATTTTTAACCAACTGGAGTTTCCGAACTTGGTACAAAGGTAGCCCAGTGTAAAGCGCATTGCAGAAGTCCAGCCTTGAGGTTACCAGCACATTCACTACCATCTTTGTTGTTGTTCATTCGTTCAGTCGTCTCCGACTCTTCGTGACCTCATGGACCAGCCCACGCCAGAGCTCCCTGTCGGCCGTTACCACCTCCAGCTCCTTCAAGGTCATCTTAAGGCCCTCCAAATCCAGGGAGGGGCATAGCTGGCATTTCAGCTGGTAGTAAGAACTCCTGACTGTCGCATCTACCTGAGCTGACATTTGGAGGGACGGATCCAGGAGCACTCCCAAGCTGCGAACACAATCTTTCATGGAGAGTCTTTTTCGTCCGCATTCTGTGTAGAGATCTTATGATATGGGGCAGACAATAAATATGTGAACTAATAAAATAATTAATGAGAGTGTGTAATTGTGAGCTGGTATTTTATCTTTTTTGTGTACATAAATGGGACACCTAATTAGTGATTGATTGCAAAGTTTGCATTGATATTGCAGTTGCATTTTACAGAGCAAAGTTGAACTATTGTTCTGTTTACTGCAACCGAAATTCACTTCATTTTACCGCTTATTGGTTTCTTTTGTGTCAGTTGTCTTAACACTGGAAGGCTTATATTTGGCAATGCAATTGCTCCACTTCCTTTCTTTGTCAACTACTGTCAATATAAGGAACTAGTTAAGGAAGGTTATAAAGCAAATTGCAAAGTGTGTTCCTTGATATGTTGTTGGACCACAACATTGAGAAGTTTAGCCAGCACATCTAGAGGTGAGGTTTCTTGGGAAATGGAGTCCAGCAATGCCAGGAGGTTTTGCTTTCCCCGTGTCTGGTATGAGGAAACATACAAAAGTTGCTGTCTTTGTTGGGCTTAACCACAGAGAAAGAAAAAGCCAACACCCCTCTGAAAAGGGGCTCTTCCATCCAGCCCTATATCCCAGAATATCAAGGCAGAAAATCCCACAATATATGACTTGAATTGGGTTATCTGCCTTGATATTCTGGGATATAGGGCTGTGTTGAAGGGCCCACAGTCTTACCAAGAAAACCTTATGATAGTTCAACCTTAGGAGCATCATAAGTTGCAAGTAACTAGAAGTCACATAACAAGAACAAAATATGCACAGCATGAAGGGGAGCTTTGCTGGTTGCAGCAAGAATGATTTTGCAAAGTATTTGGTATCAGGAATCTGAACAGGAGGATGACAGATATTGCCCTGTTGTTTATTCCAGCCAATAAAAGAACGTAGGGAAATTATTTTATATGGTCTATCTCCCAGTCATGTTCATGCTTACTAATAAGTAAATCCCGCTGCGTTCATTAAAGCTGCATCATAAACAATCAATCTATAGGATTATAGCCCAAAAGACTCCCATTAAATTCAGAAATGCTTGGATTTGAAAGAAGCAAAGCCTACGAAGCAGTTGTATTTACTTGCAATAATTTTTAAAGTAATGCAAAATGGGTTTGAGTGGGTGTAGGATGAACAAAGGAGTAATGATGGGAAGTATACATAGCCATTCACATTTCAGCTGTTTGTCTTCTTAATCACAGTTTCAAGCTGCTTTCCCCCACTTTAGAGAGATGATGACATTCTATCTTTCTCTCCATTGATGAACTTCTTTGTGTGCCTCTGTGATTTTGAGGGGGGGGGGGATTACTGGCAAGAAAATGAAAGAGACAAAAACACTTCCTAGTTGCTTAACCTTGCTACCAGCTAACATTGCATTAAAGAAAGATGTTTGGGAAGGGAACAACCCTAGAACCTGATATTAAACTATGCATTGCTTGTAGCTCGGCATGCTATTTGAATGTGGGGAGCGTCCACACTGTAGAATGAATGCAGTTTGACACAATTTTAACTGCTATGGCTCAATGCTATGAAATCATGGAAGTTGTCGTTTGGTGAGTCACCAGTACTCTTTGGCAAAGGAGGCTAAAGGCCTAAAGGTTTTGAGACATAGCAGTTAAAGTAGCATCAAACATTATTAATTCTACAGTATAGATGCATTCTAGGACCATGTTAAGGGCTTGCTTTAGATAATTCCTTTGCTTTTGAACAGGAAGCACACTGACCACCAGTCTGCTACCGAGCACAATTCAAAGTACTGGCTTTAGCCTATAAAGCCCTAAATGGTTCCGGCCCAGCTTACCTGTCTGAACGTATCTCCTGCTATGAACCACCTTGGAGATTAAGATTGTCGGGGGAGGCCCTGCTCTCGGTCCCACTCCCCTCACAAGTGCGACTAGTGGGGTTGAGAGACAGGAAACCAATGCCTTCACTGTGGGAGAAGATGCGGGTCAAGAATAGGGCTCCACAGTCACCTACAAACCCACAAAAATAGTCATCAAGGAAGACCATCTTACTTGTCTAACGAGGGATCGCCTAAGTAAGTAAAAGTAAGTAAGAGACAGGGCCTTCTCAGTGGTGGCCCTTCGGCTATGGAACTCCCTCCCCAGCAACATTAGATCCTCCCCCTCCCCCCTAGCCTTCAGAAGAAAAGGAAAAACTTGGCCGTAGGATCAGGCTTTCAGAGAATAGTGCAGTTACAATAACAGATTTAGAAGATGTGTAATGACAATGGAACAGCTTGGACTACGATTATGGACGGTGTGATTTTAATATGGAATATAATGTTTTTAAATATCTAATACTAGCCGTCCCCTGTCACACGTTGCTGTAACCCAGTCTGTGTATATGTATGTATATATTTGTATATATTTGTGTATATGTGTAAATATGTGTGTTTGCACACACACACACACGTGTGTGTGTGTAGTTTTGTGCATGCATTGTAATGTATTTTTTTATTTTTTGGCTTTTTAAGTCTCTTCCATTGTGTTTTTCAGTGTTTGTATGAGTGATACTCACTCGTTGGCCTGATGCGTGTATTGTGTCCAAATTTGGTGTCAATTCGTCCAGTGGTTTTTGAGTTACGTTAATCCCACAAATGAACATTACATTTTTATTTATATAGATGCATTAATTTTAACTTAATTTTTAATTTTAATATTTTGGAATTGTATGTGTTTTAAGCCACTGAATAATTGCCTCTGTTGTAATCCTGCCTTGAGTCCCCTTCAGGGTAGAGAAAGGCGGCGTATAAATAGGGTAAATAAATAATAAATAAAATTTGAAAAGAATTTTGGGAAGTGATCTTTGTAAAAATAACATCTATAAAATCTGTAAATTTTAATATGAAAAAATGCAACTATGAATGCAAATCCATTAGAAATAACTTAATTCTTGTAGCTTTGGGCAGGTGTATTAAAACCTTTCAGGAAATGATAGCAGAGTGTTCATTCATTCACCCTGTGAACATTTACTGAACATCAGTGCAAGGCTTCTTGTCTTCCCATGTGATCAAATGGCAGCTTTCCAGCTTTCCTGATCTTATGGATACTGTGCAGTTCAGAATAGATAGTATTGCCTCAAGCAGCTTCAGTCATGAGTTGCTACTGGGATCATTGTTTTCCCCAGTGCATATTTATTCGTGAGCATGTTAACATGACTATCTGTAACAAGGACAGAGACTGTGCAACTGTTTTATTCTCCTCATCTTTGCTAGGCTTACTTCTCCAATTTTTTTACAGTCAAATGCATTTTTTGGGCAGTGGTCGAAGAGGAGGGAGCAAAAAGCTGAAGTGTATGTGTGCATTCTGAGTCAAGACTTGGAACGAAAGTAGCTTGAGATTCTTGTGCTGATTGCTCCATTTTTTTAACATGTGAATTGTAACTGACTAGTCTATACAGTCAAACTGTTGGTCATCTGCAAAACACATGGAATGTATATGCCAATATGGGTTTGAGGTTTAAAACCATGAATTTCAGGTTAGAAAAAGTCTGATCAATTAGATTTTTCTTTTTATATTTCAACTGAGTATTTACAGTTGACAGGAAGTACGACCCAATGTATACAGGTTTTCAGCTTTAATTTTCATTGTTGGAAATGGAGCTGGTATGTCAAAATATTACTGCAAGTTCAAAGGATGATTACTTTCTTCTGCATATACGAGGGTTGAGTGAAAAGTAATGCCTTCACCTTCATTACTTGGGTTTGGATGGGAATATTTTAATAAACCAAACACAGAAATAATCCTTAGGATGTGCTCTTTAACTACCACTATTCACTTTTCCACATAATCACCAGACAATTAGGTACATTTCTGCCAACAATGAACAAGTTTTCTGAAGCCGTCACGGAAGAAGTTGACACTCTGTTTCTGCAACCTATTGTGCACAGATCTTCCGATAGCCAAGCAAAGCAATAATGTGACCCACATGTTCTTGTGAAATGCCGATTATGCTTGAAATTTCTCTCTGAGTGATACGACGGTCGTCCTGAATCAATCTGTCAACCTTTTGCGTGTGAAACTTGGTGGTTGCTATCACAGGACATCCAACTTTTTGTTTGTCACGCAAGTCAGATGTTCCCACCTCAGTATCTTTAAACTTACTCGCCCAATGATGCACAGTACTCACATCAATACAATCACCATAAACAGCTTGCATTCTCTGATGAATCTCCTTTGGGGTGACACCTTCTGCTGTCAAGAATGCAATGACTGCATGTTGCTTAAGTCGCATTGACCAACCGTCTGTGCAGGGTTCCACACTTCACATTTTAACAACACAACCGTTCAATGCTAAGGCTTCTCACCAAAATGGAACTGCAGAGGAGAGTCTACTGAACAAGCCAGTACCTGCTGCATACCACTACTGCCATTTGTTGTGGAGTTACGAAGGTTGAGGCATTACTTTACATTCTACCCTCGTATGTAAGAAACAAACAGGTTTCTGCGATTGTATTGTGTTTGTCATTTGTTAGGAGGCTGCCAATATGGCCTCTTTATCAGTGTATCAGGAAAAGGTTCCAATTTTAGTATGCATGCTGCCAAAGGCTTCAAAGGTATTTTACCACTTAGTACAATTAGTTATTTTGTCAGTACAGATATGTACCTGTAATGCACTCTGAGTCCCCTCGGGGAGATAGAACGGAATATAAATAAAGTATATTATATTATTATCTGTGTAATTGGATGAATAGAACAGGCCCATTGAGGGGTAGGCTTTATTCTGGGATCAGACTCTTTGCTGACAAGACAAATATACTGAGATCTGTTCCTCTTCCGTAGTGTCTATCTTAAAAAGGCTTGTGACAGGAGAAGAAAGGTAGATATGGTAAGAAATACAGTAGAAATCTACTATGGCTTTTTAGTTGGCTGAAACCTGATCTTAGGGAAAGAAGAACTGATGTTGGCCCATTTGTAGCATCTTGTAAGTGATATGTTAGAGCACTGTTTCTCACCCTTCCTAATGCCGCGACCCCTTAATACAATTCCTCATGTTGTAGTGACCCCCAACCAGAAAATTCTTTTCTTTTCTTTTTTTAAAAAAATATTTATACATTTTCCCACTAAAATGTATAAGCATATATTCTTCCCTCTTTTTACAACATCTTAGACAGAAGAGTATGTCATATTATATACAATCTAACAGTAAAAAAAAATCAAAAACATCTTTAAGCATATTTCTTATCACTTTTTTAAACTTTCCATTATGACTTATACTACATATACCTCTACCACACACCTTTTATCTACTTATACATGTTTTATTTCTTTATAATTAGTATTATACAATTTTCCCTTCTTCCCTTTACCCTTAGTTTGTGCCCCCTTCACCAGGACCAACCTGCTCATGTTATTTCACAATTCCAAAATGTCGTTGTTTCTGTTGCTGGCTTATATCCCTTTCCATCATTAAAAATATATTCAATAAATTTCCCCATATTTTCCAGAAATCTGTTTGTTTCCATATTCCCCTTTTAATTTTAATATTGCAAGTTAGCGTAATCATTAATATCTATATTTTAAATTTCCCTATACCATTCTTCATTTGACTGCAGAAAATTATTTTCATTGCTACTTCATAACTGTAATTTTGCTACTGTCATGAATCGTAATGTAAATATAGGATATGCAGGATGTGTTCACTGGACTAAGTTTGGCACAAATACCTGATATGCCCAAGTGTGAATACTGCTGGAGTTGGGGGTGGGATTGATTTTGTCATTTGGGAGCAGTAGTTTCAGAGATTCATAGTTCACCTACAATCAAAGATCATCAAAGTGCTTTCTGAACTCCACCAACAATGGAATTGAACCAAACTTGGCACACAGAACTCCCATGACCAACAGAAATTACTGGAAGGGTTTGGTTGGCATTGACCTTGAGTTTTGGAGCTGTAGTTCACCTACATCCCGAGAGCGCTATGGACTCAAACAATGATGGATCTGGCCAAACTTGGCAGGGATACTCAATATGCTCAAATGTGGAGTCTGAGGGAAAATAGACTTTGACATTATGGAGTTGTAGTTGCTGGGACTTATAGTTCATTTACAATCAAAGAGCATTCCGAACCCCACCAAGGATAGAATTGGGACAAAGTTCCCACACAGAACCCCCATGACCAACAGAAAATACTGTGTTTTTGGATGGTCTTTAGTGACCCCTCTGACACCTCCTTGCGACCCCCTCCAGGGGTCCCGACCCCCAGGTTGAGAAACACTGTGTTAGAGGCTTGAGAGCAGGAACAAGATGTCTCTATCTTGGTCAGACAAGAGAGACAGTATCCAGGCAGTCTTATGAACAAGATATGTTCTGTAGGTTTGTTCATAAGTTGAATTTGTATGTAAGTCAGAACAGGTAATTTTTTAAAATGTAACTCCAGCCAAATATATATATGCATGCATGCTTTGGATAGTATATCCAAGAGTTAACACCCCTGTGGTGTTTGTTTTGCTGTCTGTGCCCCAGTTCAGAAGATTTCACCTAACTTTCTGTCCTTGTGATAATTGGATTCTGAAAAAAAAATTGGCTTGTTGTGGAAACAAGGATTTGTGATTAAACTTCAGTGGAGACACCTTTTCCCCATGATAACCTCTTTCCCTTCTTAATGGTAGATTTCTTTCACTCCCAGTTGTCTCACTCCTGTTCTTAACCATGAGTCATTTGTAAGTCAGATGTTTGTACCTTGGGGACTGCCTGTATTTGTGTTGTGACCAAAGGTGGTGGGGGGGAGAAGCTCCATCCTAGCCTCTTGCAGATGTTTATATATTAAGCGCCATGAATGTGAGAGAGAAGAGTAAAAAGGTAAAGGTAAAGGTCCCCTGACATTAAGTCCAGTCATGTCTGACTCTGCGGTGTGGTGCTCATCTCCATTTCTAAGCCGAAGAGCCAGCGTTGTCCTCCAAGGTCATGTGGCCAGCATGACTGCATGGAGCGCCGTTACCTTCCCGCCGGAGCGGTACCTATTGATCTACTCACATTTGCATGTTTTCGAACTGCTAGGTGGAGTAGCAGATTCCATTTCCAACCAGTGTGCATTTAAATAAACACCCAAAGAGAGTCTCTTGTGTACAGTAGTATGTGCAATGGCGCCTTTCCACATGACTGAGAACTAACCGGTTCTTGTAAAATCACACCTGAGTTTTGAGTGAGTAGAGTGCATGTATATATGACTGTATATAGAGAGTATGCATTTAATACATTGCTCTTGGCAAAGTTTCCAGTTTCGTACTGCTATTGACATACATTCCAGCTGTTACGATGTCCTATTTCTGTCCCTTTGGGGGGAATTTACATCTGAGTTCAAAAACAATGTTTAATTTTTCATGTGCATGTGCTAAATCTGTACTTCTTATGATTTAGCCTTCTTATCACAAATCTTCAAATTAAATATCTGAGTCAGGGTTGGATGAAGGTAAATCTACATTTATAAACACCAAAGGATCATTGAGTGCTAAATGCGGAGTGTTCCATTTTCCTTGTTGAAAGCAATGAGATTCAGGTGATGTGATGCTGATATTGACAACAGGAGTAGAGGCTGTGTATCAGATTATGCCTAGACTGTTGGTTCTATAAACACAAAATGTCAGTTTGTGGTTTCCTTTATTACACCAACAGATAAGTGTTTTAGTCTTATTTGCTACTATCCCATATAAGGATTGTTTGGGATTTTGTTTTATTCTGCTTTTATGAGAGCTTCTCATAAATAACTTCATAATTTCAGTGGACAGGATTTCTTTTTTTCCAACTGAAAGTGGGGGGAAAAGTAAACCTGAAATGCCCCTTCTACGCTTCCATATAAAATCCAGATTATCTGCTTTGAACTGGATTATATGGCAATGTCGACTCATATAATCCAGTTCAAAGCCGATAATCTGGATTATCGGCTTTGAAATCTGGATTATATGACAGTGTAGAAGAGGCTGTAGATTCATCTAGCATTTATTAAACCTTTGAATGCCTTTATTTGAATTTCTGTGTTTTTAGCCTTGGTTATGGAGCCTCCAGTGGCACAGTGGGTTAAACCCCTGTGCCGGCAGGACTGAAGATCGACAGGTCGCAGGTTTGAATCTGGGGAGAGCATGGATGAGCCCCCTCTATCAGCTCCAGCTCCTCATGCGGGAACACGAGAGAAGCCTCCCACAAGGATGATAAAACATCAAAAACATCTGGGCGTCCCCTAGGCAACGTCCTTGCAGATGGCAAATTCTCTCACACCAGAAGCGACTTTCAGTTTCTCAAGTTGCTCCTGACACAACAACAACAACAACAAAAAGAAGCCTTGATTATGATACCAAATTAGGGTTGCAATATCTTTTCACTAAGGGCCCTTCCAGACAGTCTCATAATCTGGGACAAATAAGTGGTCTCCCGGCATCCTGACAAGTTCAGTTGTAGTAAATTTTAGAAATCTGCAAGATTGATATGAAACATCAACTGGATGTTTACTTTTAATATGTTTTTTTGGTGCTCTGAGATGCACTGGACTTCATAAGTGCTGGTGTGGATATAGCATACTAATGTGGACACAGATTATCTCTCCTCACCTTCCTACTACCTTTATGTTTGCCCTCTTGAACCCCTCTTCCCTTTGGCATCACTTGCCTGCCATGCTGGTGTCCACTGTGTAAATTCAAGCTTTATTAAATTTCATAAATACAAGAACAAATGAATAGTTGCAGAGAGTTCTCATGGGAATTACTTTCCATTTGTGCTTCTATTTAGCCACCTGTGCATCTGTGGCTCTATTTGTTTACATCCTTAATCAGCTGTGTTGGGATTTTTAAATGCACACATGCGCTGGAAAAATCTACACCAGCGTATAGCAATGAAGTCCCATGTTTTTCTTGAATGCAGGGATATACAGTTATGCAAATATGCACATTCTTTTTGGGCTAAATAGGATTTTAAGCACATCTTTTTAACGTGGTTTTTTTCAGCTGATAATGCAATCCAGCGCACATCTTCAGCCAAAATAATCCAGACACCCTCCCTTTTATCCTGGTTTCTTTTGAATGTTAGGACCTGTGTAGAAGGGCCCTAACAGTTACACTTCTTTAACATCTGAATTGTACAAATGGTTGAGAATTGCACTGCTTTTCCATAAGGATTTTGAAAACTGGCAAATTTCTTCAAAAATTTGATGTCCAGAATTTGAGACTTAAGAATAACTGAGCATAGAAGAAAACAACATTGACAAGTTTGTCTGTTCCAAAAATAATTGCATTAATGGTGAGATTAAACATTGTGTTAAGCATTCTAAATTTTTAAGCACAGAAAACCTGTACTAAATCCCCCGATAAATCGACTTTAGAAGCAAGTGGTAGACAAGCTATTGCAGGTATATGAATACTGCAAAAGAGCTGTCAGCAGAGTTTAACAATGTTTGTGTATGTTCATATGAGTCGAACGGGAGGATGACAACAAGGTTGTACAACTATACAGAAGTGTTAGTTGAATCTTGTGAAATGTTAACACATATATTCATAGCTTAGGACATGCTGGTAACATTGCTGGCTCCACTAGCAGCAAGAGAAGTGAGTCTGGATAGGTTTGCCACGCTTGTATTGTCGAAGGCTTTCATGGCTGGAATCACTGGGTTGTTGTAGGTTTTTTGGGCTATATGGCCTTGCGCTAGAAGCATTCTCTCCTGGCGTTTCGCCTGCATCTATGGCAAGCATCCTCAGAGATTGTGAGGTTGAGAGACAGGCTTGTGTTTTAGTTGCATAATCCCAATGCAGAAGGAAATTAGAGCCCTTCTTAAATAAGTACATTGAGTGGATATGATTGTAAATATGTTTTTTATTTAGTAAGCCAATTAGATAATGTCAACAGCATTATCCGATGAAGCGGATAATGGAATTCCAAAGAAAACCTATCTAGTGGAGCTGGTATCTGCATTGGAAGGGAATCCCTCCTTGGTGCCAAAGAACAAATCTCCTCCAGTGAAGCGACCTGCTCTATAGGGCAGATTTTCCTTAAGGCCACAGGAGTAAAGCACTACATATCTTCTCCTTGCCTGCTGTGATTCTAGTAATTTTCATGCATACCCGGTGAATGCTAATTTGCATTTCAGGAAAGCTGCACATCAGATGGAAAAAACAAAATTAATGTCACGTCTAGTTTGGCCCCGCTGAGTGTTTTTTAAAGGAGCGTGCTTTGAAAAATAAATTACTACCCACGGCGTGTAAGTTATTTGATTATATGTCTCTAGAATTCATTGCCCACAAGGGTTACATATGGACACAGAGCGGCTTGCTTACAGATTCTTATGCAGACTGTAAAATATGGCCTGTGGGGAATACGGCTATTGCATCCGCAGTATTGTATCTTGTTGCTCCAGCACACAATGGGCCTTTTGAGGAGTAATTGTAGCTAAATGTGAAAGATTTCATTTTGTGGTGAGCAAAGTATTGTTCCTCGGTCACAGTTCTTCTATTGATTTTGTAAATCTTTTCTGCAGCATAGACTAAAGCTGGCTGCCCTTTAGTCTAATGCCTCATAAATGGAACCTGCTATTTTTCAAGCACTATATTTTATATTCTGTTTGTAATATTATTTCCAGTAGGGCAGTTTTAATGTGCTAATTGCCCTTTGTCTGAATTCACAAATCATTTAAAGTCATTTTTTCTCTGAGCTAGAAAATGTGACCAGTTTTTACTACTCATGCATGGGTTAAAAGTGTAACTTTGGCTTATTTTTTAAATGAAAATATTATCGATCACACCCCACACTTCTTACATTCATTCATTCTGAGAATTAATTGTTTAGGTTCTTGTGGGGTTTTTTCGGGCTATAGGGCCATGTTCTAGAGGCATTTCTCCTGACGTTTCGCCTGCATCTATGGCAAGCATCTTCAGAGGTAGTGAGTTTTATGTTTTATGGTGTATTTGTGCAGCAGCCAGGTTACTAATGGGAGCTGCACTCAGGGAGCATACAATTCCACTATTGCGCCAGCTCCACTGGCTGCCTGTTTGCTACTGGGCACAATTCAAAGTGCTGGCTTTAGCCCATAAAGCCCTAAATGGTTCTGGCCCAACTTATATATCCAAACGCATCTCTACCTATAAACCTTCTAGGAAGTTAAGATCGTCTGGGGAGGCCCTGCTCTCGATCCCACCTGCCTCACAGGCGCATTTGGCAGGGACGAGAGACAGGGCTTTCTCAGTGGTGACCCCTAGGCTGTGGAACTCCCTGCCCAAGAATATGAGATCACCCCGTCCCTTCTGACCTTTCGGAAAAGATTGAAAACCTGGCTTTTTGAGCAAGCGTTTGGAACTTCAGTGTGACTAGATAAACTCAAATAGGAATATGAGCACGGAACGGCTAAGATGATGTAAACGGATGAGGAATTGAACCGGAAGACATTGTTTTTATTGTTTTTATAGATTTTTATAGATTGTTTTTATAGATTTTAATTTAATTAAAACCATAGAAGCAATAAATGTAATTTAATTGCTTTTAACTGAGATATGTATGCATGTATATACGGCATCTAATTGCTGCCAGTCTGTACATTGCCCTGACTTGCCTTCGAGCTGAAATGGGCTGGATAAAAATGACATAAATAAATTATTTATTTATTTATCGTGTCAGTATCAACCAAACAATTGTATATAAATAAATAATAAATAAATAATATTCTGCAAAATTCTCAGATACAAAACATCATTTCCTACCGTGACTTTTGTACTAGAGTAGGACACTCTAGACTGATAGTAGCATAAATGTCCTAAATCAGTGTTTCTCAAACTCTGCTCCCCCAGGAGTTTTGGACTTCAGCTTCCAGAAATCCCAGCCAACTTACCAGCTGTTAGGAATTGTAAAAGCTAAAGTCCAAAATATCTGGAAGAGCAACGTTTGAGAAACACTGACTTAAATGGTAAAAGCAATCCGACCAATTCACTTCTGACGTGATACCTAACTGCTGCAGTTCTGACAAAATTTGATACTTCTGAACTAGTGGTTCCCAACCTGTGGTTTGTGGACCACCAGTGGTCCGCAAGAACTATAATATGGTCCTCACAATTACTACATGGTTGCAATCAGAGTGACTGGTCTAGCGAAATCCTCATATAGTGCCGAGACTTATTAAGTATGGTTTTTTGTAGGCAAGCAAATGGTGACTATTGGATAGCATATGTTCTGTATCAGAAACTAGGGCTGATGTCGTCTACCCAATGCAATTTTCTGAATCAGCATCCCAGATAACCAAACTGAATCCAAAGTTGACCAAAAACAGATTCGCAACCCTTTTGGTACTAATGTTGGAGAGTGGTACCTCATCAAAAAAGGTCAAAAAAGATTGGGAACCACTGTTCTAAACATTACATTTGTCATTAAAAACATGGTATGTTGGTTAAACTAAACCCAGCATGATTTGAGCGTTGTATTTCAACTCTGAAGATCAGAGTTTGAATCTTAACTCAGGTGGATGACCTTGAGCAAGTCACACTCTCTCAGCCCCAGAGAAAGGCAAATCTGCACAAATCTTGCCAAGAAAACCCTGTGATTGGTTCATCTAAGGGTCTCTAAAGGTTGGAAACTACTTAGTGCCCCACAACAACAGGGAACACAGGCTTTGTTTTAAAACACAACTGGACAATACTTATAGCAGCATATCCATGTGCAACTTGTTTTCATAGGCAATTGTGGCTTTTGGCTGATTTTCAAGCATGATGTCATTTCTCCAGTTTTGAACAGATTTGCCATACCATACGTTTGTGATTTCATTTGTTTTCTTAGATCTTTTCCTTTGAAATAGGTGGTATTTTTTCCCTGAACAGCACTTTTATAGAAAGTACTTTATTTATTTTTGTCTTTTATGTTGTAAACATATCTATTCTATTGAGTTTTCTACATGATAGGTGCTTTCTAGTGGCTTTTTAACATCAACATTTCCATTTTGTATGTCAAGAGTGAAACTCTAATCTCTGTCAGTTTTCAGAGAAAATACAAAGCATGCATCTGTCTTGCCAGTTGTTTATTGCCATTTTTAGATCATGAACTATCCTTAGGTTAGCTGCAAACAACAGCAGAATGTGTCCTATTTTTAATGATGTGCCTTAATACTTTTTGTGACTCTCTATCCCTTTCTATTCTCACCTCAAGTGCTCATTTTTATGGAATCATAGAGTTGGAAAAGATCACAAGGTCCATCCAGCCCAACACTTCTGACAGATAGCCATCCAGCCTTTGCTTGAGAACCCACAGAGAAGAAGACTTCACCACCCTCTGAGGCAGCAATTCCACTGCTGAACAGCTCTTACCATCAGGAAGTTCCTCCTAATGTTTAGGTGGAATCTCTTTTCCTGCAATTTGAAACTACAGTAGAGCCTCGGTTATCCAATTTTCGCTTATCCGACACTCCGTATTATCTGACACCGCCTTTACTGTCCTCCCTCGCTCACCCGTCCTCTGTCCTCCCTACTCCACTTGTCCTGATGGCAAAGGCGATGATGGCAGCGCTGCTGCCCTCCCTCCTTCACCCTTTCTTCCATCGCTCACTCACCGGGACCAGTCCTTGTTCTGCCACCGGGACTTGGCCCGGTGAGTGAGCAAGCGAAGGAAGGCAGCAGCGGCAGCAGAAGTAGGAGCCTGGAAGAGGTGGCCAGGCTCCTGCTTCTGCAGTCGCTGTCACCTTTGCCACTCTACTTGCTCGCTTGTTCACCCACTTCCCTTTCTTGCTACTCACTGGGCCAAGTCCTTGTTCTGCCACTGGGACCCAGCCCAGTGAGTGAGTAAGAAAGGGAGGGTAGGTGAGCGAGTGAGCAAGAGTGGCAAGGGCAGYGGCGGCAGCAGAAGCAGTAGCCTGACYGCCTCTTCCAGGCTCCTGCTTCGGCCACTACTTCTGCCTTTGCGGCCCTCCCTCTTTTGCTTGCTCACTACTCACTGGGCCAGATTCTGGTGGAAGAACAAGGACTCGGCCCGGTGAGTAGCGAGCGAGCAAGGGGGGATGGGTGRGCRAGGGAGGGCCACGAAGACGGAAGCAGCAGCAGAAGCAGGAGCCTGGAAGAGGCAGCAAAGCTCCTGCTTCTGCCACCACTGCTGCCCTTGCCACCCTCGCTGGCTCACTCACCCTCCCTCCCTCGCTTGCTCACTCACCGGGCCAGGTCCCGGTGGCAGAACCAGGTCTTGCCCAGTGAGTAGCAAGCGAGAGATGTGGGTGAGCGAGTGAGTGAGCGAGAAGGGTGGCAAAGGCGGCAGTGGCTGCAAAAGCAAGAGCCTGGCTACCTCTTACAGTAGAGTGCTGGTTATCCGACATTTTCGCTTAGCCGACGTTCTGCCAGCCTGTTCATGTTGGATAACGGAGACTCTACTCTATTGCTCCTAGTCTCCAGAGCAGCAAAAAACAAGCTTGTTTCCTCCTCAGTGTGACATCCTATCAGGTCCTCTCTCAGCTTTCTTTTTTCAATGCTAAACATTTGATCATTTTGGTTTCCCTTCCCTGGAAACATTTCAGTTTATCAATATCCTCCTTGAATTGTGGTGCCCAGGACTGAACTTAGTATTCCAGATGAAATCTGACCAAAGTAGAATAGAGTGAGACTATGACTACCCTTGATCTAAGCTGCATCCTATTGATGCAGCTTAGAATTACATTGGCTTTTCAAGCTACCACACCACACTGTTGACACATGTTCAGCTTGTGGTCTATTAAGACTTCTAGATCCCTTTCACATGCACTGTTTGCAAGCCAGATGTCACCCATCCTATATCCTATATTTTCCTTTTTTGGTGATAGGGGCAGTGCTTCTAGTGTGATTCTAATCCTTAAACTCATTTTATGTGCCCCTTCCTTGACAGCCTAGTAATAAGAAGAAATCCTTTTCTATGGAGATGTCCTCCCTACTTTTGTCCCCCATGTAAGATAGATAGGTAAATGTTTTCCCCTGACATTAAGTCCAGTTGTGTCCGACTCTGGGGGGTTGGTGCTTATCTCCATTTCTAAGCCGAAGCCCCAGCATTGTCCACAGAAACCTCCAAGATAATGCGGCCGGCATGACTGCATGGGGCGCCGTTGCCTTCCTGCCAGAGCGGTACCTATTGATCTACTCACATTTGCATGTTTTTGAACTGCTAGGTTGGCAGAAGCTGGGGCTAACAGTGGGAGCTCACACTGCTCCCTGGATTTGAACCGGTGACCTTTCGGTCAGCAAGTTCAGCAGCTTAGTGATTTAACCCTACACCACTGGGAGCTCCGTCATGTATTTGTGCTAATTTTGATTCAGACTTTAACTTCATATTTTCCTCTTTTGGAGCATTGACTACCTCTATCTCCCTTACACTCCCTTCTGCACAGCTTGGATGCTCAATGCATTTGTATTTTGTGCTTCATATGTTATCTTAAATGTTCCGAACAATCAGCAACTTTCTGCTCTACAGCAGCTTGGATTGTTCTTAGTATTGCTACTAATTATTATGTTTTCATTTCTTTACCTCTGACATTTTCTTGGGAGAATGTGGGATGTATTCTCTTCCTTTAAAAAAAGTTATACATATCTGATGTCTTGGATTTGCTACATAGTTTTTCGGCTGCCATTCTTAGTAAATTTGATGTATTTACAAATTTCCAGATCTTTTGGGAAACTGCCCAGAATAGAAATGTAGCAGGGAAAATCGGAAAGCTTTCCCATGAGAAACCTTCCCTCCCTTGCATCATAGGAGACTAAGCTCACATGCGTGGAAGCTTACGTCAGCAGGAGCTTTATCTTGACTAAGTTTGACAATCTCATCAGAACTCATGTCATTTTCTACAGTAGTAATGGAGGAACAATGGAAAACATGTTACAATTATGAAGGTCTTGACGGTTTTAGATAGGTCATTTGAAATAGATTGTTACTGCAATTTCTTGGCAATTTACTATACAACTATACAATTTACTATTTACTATACAATTTACATATCTGGGTGCTTTATATTCCCAAACCATGCGTGGATATGTGAAATTGTAGATCATAGCAGACCTTGTCATTTTTTTATGGTAGCACCAAGAAGAGGGTGAATACCTTAATAAGTGAAACCATGGATAAGTCCAGTGGTTCTCAACCTAGAATCATAGAGTTGGGAGGGACCTCATGGGCCATCCAGTCCAACCCCCTATCAAGAAGCAGGAAAATTGCATTCAAAACATCCCTGACAGATAGCCATCCAGCCTCTGTTTAAAAGCTCCAAAGAAGGAGCCTCCACCACACTCCAGGGCAGAGACTTCCACTGCTGAAGCTCTCACAGTCAGGAAGTTCTTCCTAATGTTCAGATGGGAATCTCCTTTCTTGTATTTTGAAGCCATTGTTTCCGTGTCCTAGTCTCCAGTGCAGCAGAAAACAAGTTCGCTCCCTCCTCCCTATGACTTCCTCTCATGTACTTATACATGGCTATCATGGCTCCTCTCAACCTTCTTCAGGCTAAACTTGCCCAGCACCTTAAGCCGCTCCTCATAGGGCTTGTTCTCCAGACCCTTGATCATTTTAGTCGCCCTCCTCTGGACACATTCCAGCTTGTGTAGTCTAACCAAGGCAGAATAGAGCATGGGGAGCATGACTTCCCTGGATCTAGACACTATACTCCTATTGATGCAGGCCAAAATCCCATTGGCATTTTATGCCGCTGCATCACATTGTTGGCTCATGTATAACTTGGGTGAGAACCATTCAGGGCTTTGTAGGCCAAAGCCAGCACTTTGAACTGTGGTCAGAAGGTGATGGGCAGCCAGTGGAGCTGGTGTATCAAGGGCATTGTGTGCTCTCGATAACCCAGTAGACTCAAATCAAAGAAAGGCTTCATGAGAGTAGCCACTCCTCTTAATTTACCCCAAGCAACAGCAAGAGCATCCCTCTGGCACAGCTAAACCAGGACATCCCAACTGGATGCCCCCCACGAGGGCCTGCCTCCAGGGGCAAACCAAAAATGGGACATCTAGTAGTGACAAAGTATGACTCAGTTATTATAACAATCTCTTGTATAATTGCATTGACTTAATTAAATTGGGTCTAAAATGAATTTTCTAAGATGCAGATTGATATGCCTTCTTTTTTCTAGGCTAACTAAAGAATTAATTACTGGAGAAAGACCTCCAGCTAACAAGTTAGGCATCCGGCATTATGTTGACTGTATCGTGTGAAATGCAGAATGCTTTTAAACCAACGTTTCACTCCTTTTTCAGATAGCTTTTTAAAAAGACATCACCGCCAGTGTGTTTCACAACAGATTTCCTTTGCTACGAATGCAGAAGAGGAAAGGAAGGCTTAATCTTTTAATCAGGGAAGACTTTATCTGCTAATCAAAGCCTGCCAAGGAAGAGAAGCAGTTGTGGATTTAATTAGCAATCGTTTTTAGCCCTATGCTGGGCTCTACTTGTCTGGTGACTATAGAGTTAAGAGATATAGAGAGATGTTTCCCAATCTTCTTTGCATTACCATGAGGTCAAACTATTCTGCTTGCTTCCCTTTAGTACAAAAATGACTATTTTCGTTTAAAGGAGAGCAGTTCTGAGATATATGCATCATTTGCAGTGTAACCGTAAGGTGCTTGTCTGAGCAGCAGATGGCTGTCTTATTGAATTCAAAGGGCTGTGTTTTCATTTATTCCAGCAGTCAAAGTTTAAAGCGTTCACATCTTAATTCTAATTTCATTATATTCCATTTAAAAACATTCACTCTGGCAAATTAACATATAAATTAAATGCATACGCAAACTGCAGATTTTCAGCCCAAATTACTTTCCGTAATAATCAAAATGGAAAATTGATCATCAAGCATTTTCGGTACTATTTGCATGAATACATTCATCAGCTCTCTGCATGTTTGCATGATTAAAACTGCACCCATGTTCATGGAAGTCGTGTCAGTATGAATGGTAATTTAAGATATGGCATTATGCTAAACTTTTTTTTAAGCGTGATTTATTACCAGTTTTAATATTCATTAGTAAGGACTTCAGGAACTGGCAGAAATTAAATAACTATTCTCCCCTTTTTAAATGTCAACAGAATATTATCATGTCATGGAGGTTCAGACTTGCCTTCTCAGTGACATGGTTTTTTTTTTCCTTAAGAAGAAGCAATATTCTTCATTGACAACCCAAAGCAAGAAGTGGTGGCATGGAGAAAAATCTTTACACTTGATTCAACTGATTCAGCATTTGAGCCTGCAGTTGAAGCTCGCATGCTTCCTTCTTATTAATAATTAAGTACAATTAATACTGCACCCCTGTGTAACATCTCCCTGCCATAAATTCCTTGTTCTGTCATAAGAAAATTATGGCAAAAGGGAATTATGTTCCCAAGGGCAATTGCTAACATAGCTGACAGTTTGAAACAGGAAGATTTGGTCCTTAAGATTTTAACTAGCACTGTTCTTTGCTGCTGCTGTTTTTCTGACCATTGATTTGTTAAATTTGTATTAAGACTGAGGCTCCATCTACATTGGCATATAGTCCAGTTTGAACTGTGTTATAATGGTAACTGTAGATGACTCCTATGATGCAGTTTGAACTGGATTGTATGAGCCTACACGCCCATATAATCCAGTTCAATATAGTTATTCTGCATTCTGAAACTGGATTATATGGCAGTTAGATGGGGCCTTAGTCTCATAAAATCTTTAAGAATATTTATTTATTTACTTCATTTTTACCCCACCTTTCTCACCCCGCAGGGGACTCAAGGCAGCTTTCAAACTTCAGCAAAATTCGATGCTGCATGGACATAACAATAAAACACACCTCATCAAATTATAAATTAAATAACAATTAAAACACATAACAGTAAAACAGATTTACACCATATAAACCATATAAAGTGTCAGATCTTGATCTCATAGATATCCATAGTCATTTTCCAAAATCCAAAGTCACTATTCAGGCTGCTGAAGTCTAATTCATAGCCAGGATTTCAGTAGCTTCCTGAAGGTCAGGAGGGATGGGGCAGATCTAATCTTATTCAGGAAGGAGTTCCATAGCCGAGGGGCCACCACAGAAAAGGCCCTGTCTCTTGTTCCCACCAGACGTGATTGCGACAGTGGCGGGACCGAGAGCAGGGCCCCACCAGAAGATCTTAACAACCTTGATGGTTCATAGGGGAGAATACGTTCGGACAGGTAAACAGAGCTGGAACCGTTTAGGGTTTAACAGCTCTGCCCTAAATACACTAAAACCATTCAGATTTTGGAATCTAAGCATGGTCGGCCCTGGTTAGTACTTGGATGAGAGAGAACCTGTAAGGCTATTTCAGAGGAAGGAACTGGCAAAGCTCCCTCTGGGTATTCCTTACATCAGAAAACCCTATGAAATTCACCATACATAATATCCTTTTGATCACCAACATCCTTGTATATGCATATCTTCTCATTTCTATCCCTTTAACTGTAAGCTTCAGCCATGCTTTTACCACCAATAACTATGATATCGCTTTCACTTTGCTCAGAGATTTCTAGCATTCTAGTTGAATTAATATGCTTCTGAATTGAGTTAGCTCCACTGGTATACAACTTGTTAAATGTGTGTAACAATCTATATCCTTTTGGGGGTTTTTGGGGAGGGGAGCGCATAATGTGAGGGATTTTCCACTTTGGAAGCTGAGAGAGGTTGCTCATACTTTCTGTATGCAATCAATGATAATGTTTACTTGAGCCATAAAGATAATTAGCTCAGCCTCATATTTTAATATAAAAGGCCAGATGTTTCTCACATAATGCAATACAAATGTACTATGAGCTTTGGGGGGCGGGGTGGAGGAAACTTCAGTTTTATAAGTGGTGGGATATTTAGAACATTTGTGCACTTGGACTTGAAAATCTTGCATCATATGCAAAGTGTATTGTATGTTTTGGGATTCATTCAGCCTCCAGTGCTCTTAATATAGATTAATTTGCAATCCTACACTATTTATGTGCACATCGCTGTTGATCAGTAAACTGTTGAATACTAAGCCAACACAAATATACATCTCATTGATTCAATGTGTCTGCTCTAATTCAGATTAATAATAGGATTCAATCCATTATGTCATGCTCTGTTCTGTGTATCTCAGTCCTATAAATTTGATCCTTTTGTGCTGATTTGCAGTAGTATAAAATATAGTCTAGGTTGGAGTGAATTAACTTAAGATGGCTTTGCCCGTCACATAATTTTTTTCTGATATAGCCTAGTTGATGGGGTAAGAGTTTCTTATGCTTCAGTAAAATGAAACCAGTTCTATGCCCACCCCTGCTACACTATTTTTGAGAGATTAGCTGCTTATTTATTTGTTACTGTGAAAGATATAATCTCATTCCAACTCCTCAAATAACTGAGTTCAATCTATTTGGTTATCATGTTGTGCCTGGGGAAGACCTGAGTCAAATGATTTCTTTTGTTGCTATGTGTCAGTCTAAACTACTCATATCTGAAGATTTCCGAACATAATGATCCATAGTGTGCAAACACATATATGCACAATTCAGGTACAGTGTGTTGCGCAGAGTGTGTTTTAGCCAGGTCCAATTGCAAATGACACATAAGCAAGAGGAAAAAGGAACAGAAAAAAACTTTACTCTTATCAGCAGAGATAATAACCTTGAAGTATTGCATACAAAACCAAACAATCCAACAAACTTACATAGTGCTTGTAAATTAACACAGAATAAGGCTTCTTCATCTTCATTCAAATGAGAGAGCAAAACATAAACCTTGAGTAAATAACTATTCCACCATAGCAAAGAGCATTGCTGTTAGAACATAGCAGCATCTCTTTCAGAGCAGCATATTGCTTCTCTCCTTAGAGCCGCATATTACTTCTCCAAACTGTATTCTAAAATCCGAACAGTTATACCCCACCGGGTGTGATCCAGACATGATGGCTGACCTACATTACCAGCTGTACATAATAATTAACATCATAAGGTTTTTCTTTAACACACACTTGATCTTGCTACGACTTACTGTAACACAATGGAGTCTCGCTTATCCAACATAAACCAGCAGAGAGTTGGATAAGCAACATGTTGGAAAATAAGGAGGGATTAAGGAAAAGTTTATTAAATGTAACATTATGATTTTACAAATGAAGCACCAAACTGTCATGTTTTACATCAAATCAACAGAAAAAGCAGTTCAATACATGATAACGTTATGTAGTAATTACTGTATTTACTTATTTAGCACCAAAACATTGCAATGGGCGGGAGGCAGACTGCGTGGGATAATACAGAATGTTGGATGAGCAAAGGTTGGATAAGCGAGACTCTACTGTATTCACGAAACAGATGGTAGGACAAAAACTGTACGAGGAAGGTTTTCAAAAAAACAAGACAGTTGAATACTTACAAATTATACTTATTGAAGCATGTCCTTTTCAGAGGACACCTGGCTATCACTGGTGCCCAAATTGTTCAGACCTTTATATATAAACAAGAGAATCCTAAATCTAGCTTACTCGTCAGTGAAAGACCAGATGGACCTATTTCTTTCTCTTGGTTGGGTTGCCTTGACTTTGTTCATTTGTACTTTTCCTTTTCTTCCAATTGGCATATAAAATATTAATATTAATGCAGATTAAAATTCATAGATCAGTAAAACTATAAAATATATAACATGCAGTTAAACAATCTATAGATTTAAAACTATTTAAAAATTCATTAAAAGACAGACTCAAAATCAAATACGACATCTCAGCATTAAAAGCCCATTGCTGTCAAAAACTAAATGACTGTCAGAAAAGGTTTCGCTTGCAGGCAGAAGGCATCCAGAAGGGAATTCATTGCAGTCTTTTGTTTCTTCACATTAGCTCAATGTATGTAAAGGAAGACTGATAATTTGGATGTTTGGAGTCTAAATTCTTTATTTGGCAAATGGAACTGTTCCAGTCATCTTGAAGGTAGAAATCATATATATAGGCAGTCCCCAAGTTACGAACAAGTTAAGTTCTGTAGGTTTGTTCTTAAGCTGAATTTGTATGTAAGTCAGAACAGGTACATTTAAAGAATAACTCCTACCATACATACATATATACAAACACACAAGCTTTGGATAGCTTAAAAGTAAAAGTTTCCCCTTGACATTAAGATTAAGATTCTGACTCTGGGGAGTGGTGCTCATTTCCATTTCTAAGCTGAAGAGCCGGTATTGTCTGTAGACACCTCCAAGGTGTCATGTGGCCAGCATAACTGCATGGAGCGCTGTTACCTTCCCGCTGAAGCGGTATCTATTGATCTACTCACATTTGCAGGTTTTTGAACTGCTAGATTGGCAGAAACGGGCTAACAATGGGAGCTCACCACATCCCGTGGATTCAAACTGCCGACCTTTCAATCAGCAAGTTTAGCAGCTTAGTGGTTTGACCCACTATGCTACTGTGGCCCCATTTGGGCAGCATGGAGAAGGGTTAACACCTCTGTGGTGTTTGTTTTGCTGTTGGCCCTGTTCAGAAGATTTCACCTCACTTTCTGTCCCCGTGATCACTGGATTTTGAAAAAAATGAAATCAAGGATTGGTAATAAAGCTTCAGTTGAGACACCTTCCCCCCATGATAACTCTTTCAGGAGAGAATTTCCTTTCCAAAGGTGGATTATCTCCCACTTCCTGTTGTCTTACCCCCATTTATAACTATGAGTCATTTGTAAGTCAGATGTTTGTAACTCAGGGATTGCCTATACGTGTATATAATTCAAATTAATCAAGCCAAAGGAATTTTGGGGGTCAAAATTGTGGATTTTTATATGACCCATAGATAAGTTGTGATTGAATTTAGGGGTGTGTAACAAAGGATGTAATTTTTTTCTCTTTTAGAGTACTATATTCATAGGGTGCATCATAGGTTTATGCTTGAATTTATTGCACTATTAAACCAAGTGGGAGCAGAGGAGATGAGAGAGAGAGAGGTTCAATTTTTAGTCAAAAAATAATTGATTTATGCCTGATTTTATATGGCAAACAAAATGTGGGATTTCTCTGTCTGTAATAATAGTCTTTCGCCTGCCATTTTAAGACAAGATATTGAAGTATCAACACCAGATAGTATTGATTTAAACTGAATTAAACCTAATCTGCTTGAGTAATTACTTATACTGTAAATAAAGGTGGGGGGGGGGGAGGGTGCCCTCTTCTCTTTTGTTGGACCTCTTAGAGGTTTTTCATACATTGTTGGGATACATTTCTGAAATATCAAAATATTTTAATCAAATGGTTCTGTTCTGTTTGATAGGCTGTTCTCAGGAAGTGGTGCTAGAGAACAGAATCCATTGTGAATAGTATAAACAGGATAAATTATGTAGATACAAAGAGGTTGTAATGGAAATTGATAGAATTAAATAAGCTTAGCATGAAGGGCTCTCTATGAGATCCTGCCTTAAGCCCTGTGTTTCCGATGAACCTGCAATTATCTTTAGATGCATAATTAAATCAAGACTTAGATAATGTATTAACAGGAAGTATCTGACATTATTTTAACTAATTTCACTGACTGATACTAAGGGCATTTAGAAGGCAGATCTTGATTTTGAATTTCCCTGATTGCCTATCACTTTTATGGGATGGCACTCAGGATAGTTGTCGCTAGTTCCAGTTGGGAACTGGCCTAACTGTCCTCACAGCCTCTAACCATCTCATCACATTGAGAGCGTTGACCGTCCCTTTAAGATTAGAGAATTGCCCCTCTTATATTGTCAGCAGTCCCGTTTAGCGTTCTAACTCCCCATCACACTCACACTCAAACATGGAAACTCAAGAGCTGGCAATACATTAATCTTAGATTCATCACATGGTCAGTATTACTTTTTTGTTTTTAATCAGGAGAAACAACAATATCCAATAATCAAGAAATCTCTTGCCTTGCCCAAAATCCCAGTTTAAAACCATTTCTTTTATTGGGATCCTATGGTTCTGCACTAAAGCCGATAGGGTACAAGAGAAAGTGATCTGGGTTAAAACCATTGCTTTCCATGGGATCCTATAGTTTTGCATCAAAGCCCATAGGATACAACAGACTGTTGATGGTACCTTGGGAAGTCTGACTTGGCCATAGTGGTCCACGCTCTGGTTACATCCTGTATAGACTACTGCAACGTTCTCTATGTGGGGTTGCCTCTGAAGACTGCCCGGAAACTACAAGTAGTCCAACGTGTGGCAGCCAGATTACTAACAGGAGCGGGGTACAGGGCCTGTGTTCGGAGTTCGCTCCTTTCAGGACATTTCTTCCTCTTTTCAGCCCTGGAATATGTGATGAGCTCAATGCCTTTCCATTCTTAAAAAGAAGCTGAAGTGGGGGAAAGCTACGAGGGGGAAATTTCTCAATGTGATGAGGTAGATTGCCAGAGTTCCTACCTTTCAGGATACTTCTGCCTTTTTTCAACCATGATAGCCAGAAGTAGTTTAACTCATGTGATGAGCTCAGTTCCTCTCCATGCTTGAAAAGAGGCCGAAGTGTCCTATGACTGGGAAATTTCTTATTGTGATAAGGTGGAGAGCCAGGATTCAGGCTTTGGGATCAGCCTTCAATGGTGTGTAGCAAATCTAAACTCATATCATAGTATGTGGTTCTGTCCAGGGATCATAAAGTAGTGTCTAGTGATATCCATTCAGGTCAATGTAGTTGTTAATTAACTGCATGCCATTCGAGGTTGATCCAGGGTAACTTTGTCCTGGGTTACGCAGTGGCTGAATCCTGACGTATGAGGGCAGTTGGACCAGTTTCCAACTGGAACGGGCCACAACTGTCATGATTACCAGGGAACTCAAAGAAATTCAAAATTCAGACCTGCCTTCTAAATGCCCTTAGTGTAAATATACCCTCAGACTCCTGTCACACTACTGGCCTTGTTCATTTGCTGTGATAATAAAGGCGTCATGGTAAAGTTTATATATATCATGTAAGTATTAAAGAATAATTCTAAAAGTGTTTGACCTTTCCGGATAGCGTACCTTCCGTTTTAACATTACCCTTTCTGTTGGACTGAAAATCCACCAGAATGAAGAGCAGCGTATTTTCCTACAGTGCTGTTTTTGTTTAGTAAATGAATACAGTTGTGTTATTTTGTGTGGAGGAAGTATTCATGATGAGTTTACAGAATTTTCTCAAAAGAAAGGGTAGGGGAGAATAATGCTTACATTCAGTTGTTGACATGGAAGTCCTTCTTTCTGGTCTTTGATAATTATGCCATTCACATAGCTTCGTGGATAGTTTGACATGGCTGTATTTTTTATTGCTAAAATCATTGCAGGAAATTGTCATATATTAATGTTTAGAAGTATGATAATATAGTACCAAATTTTGGAGGATATGTCTCACCATACCTTTGAAAAAAATATTTTAAAAAGTGACACGAAACTGTCACATACATATGACAAAGTGGATCCATACTAGTTCTCACTTCGTTTTTTCTTTCTTTTGAGGAAGATATATCCAAATACCCTGATTTAGTTAGGATTTTTATTATTATTATTATTATTATTATTATTATCATCCATTTGGCTAGTTTCATAAATGATGTTTGCACTACTTTGAAGGATGTTTTGCATCTGTTATTTGAGTACCAAAAAACCACATACAACTGAAGGAATTGTATAAGTTTCTCTTATTTCCATCGAATGTCTGCAGTGATGGTTCCCATGGCATTCAGCCTTAGGTCTTTGATGTCTGATTGCTCAAAGCCATAGACTCAGATTAGCCATACTCCTACAGGTGTGTCGTGATTTTGTGTGCATTGGTGTGTTGTTGTTGTTGTTGTTCTTGTAGCACAAGAGCCAATGTTTTGTGAGTTACTTGCAGGTTTATAGGTATGGAAGCACCAAGAGAGGTCAGACTGGTATGATGTACCCAACTGCTTTCTTGTCTCACATTT
Source organism: Anolis sagrei ordinatus (assembly GCF_025583915.1). NCBI lineage: Eukaryota > Metazoa > Chordata > Lepidosauria > Squamata > Anolidae > Anolis > Anolis sagrei. The sequence goes on from NW_026846588.1 coordinate 81,895,649, forward strand.
TACACCATCTATTCTTTACACCATCTATTCACACCATCTATTCATCTATGGTGGCCACATGGTGATGCAGTGGGTTAAACCACTGAGTTGCTGAGCTTGCTGATTGAAAAGTTGGCGGTTTGAATTCGGGGAGCAGAGTGAGCTCCCGCTGTTAAGCCCAGTTTCTGCCAACCTAGCAGTTTGAAAACATGCAAATGTCAGTAGATGAATAGGTACCACTCTGGCGGGAAGGTAACAGCGCTCCAGGCAGTCATGCCGGCCACATGACCTTGGAGGTGTCTATGGACAACAGCGGCTCTTTGGCTTAGAAATGGAGATGAGCACCAACCCCCAGAGTCAGACATGGCTGGACTTTATGTCAGGGGAAACCTTTAATTTTACCAATTCTTTACAAAACACTCTGCATAGTAGACAATTCTGTACTTTTTTGAAGCTTCATCTACATTCTGCACTGACACTATAATGCTTCAAGTCAACTTGAAACCATGGTAGCCACAAATTGGATGCTGCAAGTGCATGCTACAATGTGCATTAAAAGGGATACGGCACATTACAAAAGTCACAGGAAGGAAGCAGCAAGAATGATATAATCTTAAAAATCAAGGCCTTTAAAGCAAGCCATACATGTTCACAGGAATTTAGCCACAAAATGTGCTGCAGCAGATGCCAGTCTATCCCAGATCTAGAGCAAAATCAGCTCTGCAAAATGCAGAGTGCATTGTAGACACCCGCCTCTGCTGAAGTGCAGCAAAGAGTCCAGAACAAAGGCTGCTGAGAAATGCCCCAAGAGCATGGTTGGGCAGCAGGGGGCTAATTGACTTCCTAGGAGGAATAACTGATGATCTCCACTCTTGATTGTAACTTTCCCTTTTTCAAAATCCCTTCTGCTTCCAGTATACAGGAAATAGGGAGAAAACTGCACAGCAGTTTGAGGCCACATTTCATGTTCAATGTAATCACCATCTGGGCCTCAAAACAGTTTCAGGCATGGCAGTCTAATTATCTGCACAACGAAACTGGTTCCAAGCTACATCATAGTGTCAGCATAGACACTGGGACATGCATGGCTTACTTTAAAGGTCTTGATTTTCAAGGTTAGATAATTCTTGCTGCTTCCATAAACCTTCCTCTGTACAGAGATTGAATCATGAATTAAACTACTTTGCCTGTTCTTAATCTTTGGGATGCCGACTTTATTTTTCTTGGGGTATTGCTCACCATTAGAAAGCTGCCAGTGTCTCTATCCCAGACACTAAAGTTCCCGATACGTCTGCCAGGCGTGCTGTGAGTTTCATCTTTCATTCCTTCATGCTCAGCCAAAGATACCAGATGCTTATCTGGCCAAGTAAGCAGCAGGAGACACCCCAAATAATCTGGCAAAAACAGTCCTTTGGCTCAGCTTCACAGATGATTAATCTACAGGGCAGGCCATATTGCAAACATCTGGAGATGCTTCTCCCAAATGGGACAATGAAGTAAACTTCTAAACTATAACCTTCTAAACTGCACACAAAAAGTAAGGGCTTATTTTTCTCCTTGGGTGCTAACAGTTTCACATGTGACATTCAAACATCATCCTTCCTGGTCCCCTTTCTTGTTATATGATGGGCACAGCAATAAATTGTGTTTTTAAATGCTTATTCTGAACTCCTGAATTTTCTGCTTCACACAATGTGTTTGAAAGTTGTTTTTCACATCAATATGTCATTCCTCTTTAAATTGTGATATGTCAGGATATTGCAATATTTATTTTTAATATCTTACAGAATAATTATTCTGTTTAATTAGTTAGTTTATAAGAGATTAAAATGGATGCTGTCCTTAAAAAACCATACAACAACACACCGAGGAGCTTGCCCACAATTTTGCAGATAAGATCACTTGGATTCACTCTGACTTAGATGCCACAGTTGTTGTCCTGTGTTGATGAATACCTTTCAATTTGTGCAGCCTGAGGATGTGGACAGAATTCTTGGACAGGTGAGAGCCACCACATGTGCTCTAGACCTTTGTCCTTCCTGGCTCATAAAACAGGCCAGAGGGGGTCTGTTGGAGTGGGTCAGGGAACTGTTTAATGCCTCCCTACATCGGGGCAGGGTCCCCGCAGGCCTCAAGAAGGCTATGGTAAGACCACTTTTTAAAAACCTTCCTTAGACCCCCCTCTGTACTGGACAACTCCAGACCAGTCTCCAGCCTCCAGTTTTCAGGCAAGGTTCAGGAGTGTGTGGTGTCTTCACAACTCCAAGGGTACTTGGATGAAGCAGATTATCTAGATCCATTTCGGTCTGGTTTCAGGCCGGGTTATGGGACAGAGACAGCTTTGGTCCTCTTGGTGACTGACCTATGCAGAGAAATGGATGGGGGAGTGTGTCCTGGTTGGTTTTCCTGGACCTTTCAGCGGCTTTTGATATCATGGACGATGGCATACTTTTGAGTCGCCATTCTGGGATGGAGCTTAGAGATAGTGTTCAGTGGCTCCATTCTTTCCTGGAGGGATGCTCTCAAAAGGTGGTGCTGGGGAACTACTATTTGACTCCTTGGCCATTGGCTTGTGGTGTCCCTCGGGGATCTGTGCTGTCCCCCGGGGATCTGTGCTGTCCCCAATGCTGTTCAACATATACATGAACTGCTGGGAAATGTCATTCAGAGTTTTGGAATGAGGTACCATCTAAATGCAGATATCACCAAGCTCTATTACTCCTTTTCATCTAATTCTAAAGAAGCGGTCCCTGTGCTAAACCAGTGCTTGGCAGCTGTAATGAACTGGATGAGGACAAATAATTTGAAGCTTAATCCAGACAAGACAGAGGTGCTCCTAGTCAGTCATAATACAGATCTGGGAATAGTAAGTCAGCCTATGTTAGATGGGGTCACACTCCTCCTGAAAATGCAAGTCCACCGTTTGGGAGTACTCCTGTATTCGGCTCTGAACCTGGAGGCCCAGGTATCAGCTGTGACAGGAGTAGTGCGCCAACTGTGCCTGTTCCTGGAGAAGTCAGATCTGGCCATGGTGGTACATGCCTTGATTACATCCTGGTTGGAATACTGCAATGTGCTCAACATGGGGTTGCTTTTGAAAAGTCCTCAGAAACTTCAATTGGTCCAAAGAGCAGCAGCCAGACTGCAAACTGTGGCTGGCTACAGGAAAATACAACTCCTCTGTTGCAATAGCTCCATTGGCTGGCAACACATTTCCAATCAGAATTCAAAGTGCCGGTTTTGTCTTACAAAGCCCTATATGTCTCTGGTCCAGGTTATCTGAAGGACCGCATCTCTTTCTATGAACCAGGGAGACATCTACAATCTACTGGGGAGAGCCTTCTCTCAGTCCCATCACCTATTCAAGCACACTTGGTGGGAACATGGGAGAGGGCCTTTTCGGTGGCTGCTCCCAGGCTATGGAACTATCTCCCAAGAGAAACCAGGATGGCCCCATCCCTGCTGGCCTTCCGCAGTCAGGTCAAGACCTTCCTCTGCCAACAGGCTTTTGGGGAAGGGTAAGGGGAGGCACTGGGGAGAGTTTGTTGAATTAAGGGGGGGGGATATGAGTTTTAAGGGCCATTTTAATGTATTTGCTGTCTTTTAATTCTGTTTTACCACATGGTTATTTTTTTAAAAAAATGTATTGCTCTTTTAAACTGTTTAGTGTTGTTAGATGTTAGCTGCCTTGAGTCCTCATGGGGAGAAGGACAGGATATAAATAAAGATAATAATAATAATACCCTGAATTTATCTTCAAACATTTTTAGGACTCTCTTCAAGGCATTTGTCCATCTGCACAGTGTGGCATGAAATAAATTTTTACTAAATCAGGAAATACTAATTTAAAACCATTCTTTTGGTTAGAGCTTCCTTCTCTGGAGATTTTTAAACAGAGGCTGGATGACTATCTGTCGGGTATACTTTAAGTGTGTGTTCCTGCATGACAGAATTGGACTGAATGGCCCTTGTGGTCTCTTCCAGCTTTTACGGTTCTGTCATTCTATAGTTTATATCTGATCTTAAGTAATAAGATTATTCTAACTGGATTCCAGGAAAGGGTGTCATGCCTGCAGTCTGTTTATCTGCAGTGAGAACGATAATATCTTTGTGCTTCGGAAGGCCTTGCAATCTGCATGGAATCCAGCTTGTACCATTACAATATAGATGCCAGAAAAATGACAGCATCAGCTTCAGTCACAAGCTGTGCCAGATGTGTTTACCCTTGCAGTTCACATTGCTGCTGCTTTTTAGGCTCGTTCCAAAGGAATCAAACTTTAGAGGCAATACCCCCCACAAACAAATATGTGAAAGAAGAGACTATTAATGCCTTTGAGATTCAGGCATCACTAACAAAATAAAAATGATCCAAATGGTTACAGATCTTTGTTAGCTTAAGATCAGTGCCAAGTATGACTCCAGAACAAATGTTAAGGGGAAAGAATCTGTGGAACAGTATGACATTAATACCATGTTTCTTTTCATGTTTTCTGTGCAAGTGAAACATAGTACTGTATATCTAATCCATCTGGCTTTTAGCAAATTGATTCCACATCTATTATGTAACCGTATCAATCTGTCTGTGTCATGCAACATAGTTGAGGAAAGGATTAAATACAGGGGGTAATTCTTCTACTCAGAAACTGGAAAAGTAACTTGTGGAATTGATCCAAAACCTTTTAATTCAGTAATTTATTTTATGTGGCCTTGAGGAGTGAAATACAAAATTGATGAAGCATGTTGTTATTGTGATTAGAAGAACCGCACAGATATTTTTGCAAGTCTGAAAGGAGTTTGGTAGTTTGAGCTCAGGCCTATGATGCTGGAGAGCTGAGTTCAATTCCTGCCAGTCATGAAAAGTCATGGGGTGACTTTAGGCAAGTAACACCCTCTCAGCCTCAGAGGAAGGCAAAGGCAAACCCCCTCTGAACAAATCTTGCCAAGAAAAAACATGTTAGGTTAGTCACCATAAGTCAGAAGCAGAAGCCCACCACAACCACAGCAATAAAAAGGCATCACAGGTACTTTGTAAAGACCATTTCCCTAGCATCTCACCCTGCATGGCCCACCTATTTTGAGAGCCAGATAATTTAGAAGCAGACTTTGATGTTGGCCTGGCATATGCACATTGACAAGTACGATCATAAATGACCTAAATACTCCAATAACAGCATGGAGTATACTTTGAGTGTATTTGGAACCTGGCCCAACTTAGAAAATATTGCAAATAAAGTGAAAGCTCAATAAACTGCACAGGATGTATTGGATGACATCCCGAAAAGGAATGTGAGAGATGAAATTTAGTAGTATAAAAGATCAGTAATTCATGCATTTAGATCAAAAGCCTTTTCATAATTGCCACTTGCCAAATGGATGTTGTGTTCTCCTCTGACAGGGAACACTGCCAAAACTACAAATATGTGTGTTTGGGCAGTGGCACAGCACAGAGACACATATTAGCAGCACAATAAGAGAAACTGCCTCCTGCTTCACAATCAGCTTCTGTGGAAAAGGCAGGCTAATGCACAGGGTGATTACTGGAAGCAACACATCCCTCCCAGTTCAGGTATCTCAGCTCTGATTTCTGGTTATAGCTCTTTCCAACATTTGCTCATTTATCCATCCATTTGCTTTTCTCAAATCCAGATGGATTTGACCCCTAGACACCACTAGACACTACTTTATGATCCCTGGTCACCTTTACTTACTTACTTTACTTTTTAACTTTTACTTCTCCAAAGCCAGAAATACAGCTTAATGATGTAACATTAGAAAATGTTGACCATTTCTTGGCACCTCTCCACAAAAGTCAACATTGACACTGAAATTCAACACCGCCTGAGCTCTGTGAGTGCAGCATTTTTCCGAATGAAGCACAGAGTGTTTGAGGACCAGGATGTCCGTAGGGATACCAAGGTGCTTGTTTATAAAACTATTGTTCTCCCAACCCTGCTATACACCTGCGAGATGTGGACTATCTATAGACATCACATGCAACATCAGCGTTGCCTCCGAAAAATCCTGCAAATCTCTTGGAAAGAAAAGCGGATGAATGTCATCGTGCTGGAAGAAGCAAAGACCCCAGCATTGAAGCAATGGTCCTCCGCCATCAACTCCGCAGGACCGGCCACATTGTCTGAATGCCTGACCACCGTCTCCCAAAGCAATTGCTCTACTCTGAACTCAAGAACGGAAAATGGAATGTTGGATAATAGGAAAAGAGATTTAAAGACGGACTCAAAGCCAACCTTAAAAACTCTGGCATAGACACTGAGAACTGGGAAGCCCTGGCCCTTGAGCACTCCAGCTGGAGGTCAGCTGTGACCAGCAGTGCTATAGAATTTGAAGAGGCACGAATGGAGGGCGAAAGAGAGAAATGTGCCAAGAGGAAGGTGCGTCAAGGCAACCCCGACTGGGACCGCAGATCAAGAATAGGGCTCCACAGTCACCTACGGACTCACCGCCAATACACCAAACTTGGAAGTCAGTTCTACTCAGACAACGAGGAATCGCCTAAGTAAGTAAAGTACTACTTCTTCTCCTTGATGTGTTCCTTCAAGCCATTCTCACTTACATTGATGCTAAAGTGACCCTTTTATGTATTTTTTCCAGCAATATTTTTTCAGAGGGGTTTGCCATTCCCTTCTTACATAATTCAGAGAAGTGACCCAAAATCACCAAGTGGATTTCTATAGCTGCGCAGGAATTTAAATTCTGGTGTCCCAGCATGCTCCTACAACCCGCATATCACTACACAATGCTGAATCTCAAACTCTTTGACTTATGCTAATTGCATTCCCCCAAAAGGGATTTATAACAATGCAAATGAAATGGAAAGGTCTTAGAATATCAGTTGATTGCAAAATACAAGTTGGGTACCACACCCTGTTTCACTATTTGCAGGGATAGTGAAGAATGTGGATTATTACTATTTATATTGCTTTGATATTTGTGTTGAGAAGAGGAAGAAGATAAATGGCATAGCAAGCACTGTGCACAGAGGATCTAGGAGCTGTCCTTGGCATTACCAATTAAAATAATTAGTTTGTGTAAAAGATTTCTGTTTTAGACTCTGGAGAAGTTACGTGAGTCAGCGTAATCACTACTGGGATTACTTAAGATGAAAGTTTTCTTTCTTCCAGCAGGGCTTTTGCATTCTTAATTCAGAATCAGTCAGTCAATTAATGGAGACTCGGTTTCTTGCACTCAGGGTCAGGGAAAATACCGCTTTCCAGATGTTCTTGGTTTGTCTCCAGGGAACCTTCAACATATGGCAATGTTCCTTGGTGTTGTAGCCTGAGAACATCTGGACGGCCACACGTTGCCTGCCTCTGCTGTGTGGATTGTCGCATGTGGGAAATAGGAGTAGACAAATAATAACAAGATCATTGTGGTTGTGGTGCTAGTGTGCAGTGTGGTTGAAACTGAGAAAACAGAATGAATCTATGGTTTTAATTATTCTTTATTTAGTAAAAAGAATGGTTCATTTCAGGAAGAAGAGAATTCAGTTTTAGCTCATTTTGTTTTTTCATACCTTTTACTTTTTTTTCTCCAAGAAGGTGAAGAACAGCCAGTAGAAAAACTTTTGGTGAAGCCACAATTACAATTCTATAAGCAAGGGGACTATATATATATATATATATATATATATATATATATATATATATATATATATGATCAGAAAGATATGGTAACTAGGAATTGAATCTGAATCAATGATTGTGTAAAATTATCAATTTCCAAATAATTGTTCACATGATTATTTATTTATTTATTTGCACTATTTATATTCCGCCCTTCTCACCCCGCAGGGGACTTATGGCGGATTACAGTGCACATATACACGGCAAACATTCAATGCCAGTTAGACATACAACATATATAGACAGACACAGAGGCTATTTAACATTCCAGCTGTGCCCAAGCTTTTCCAGCTTTATGAGGGCATGCTAGATTCCAGCTTGATTCCAGCCACAAGGGGAGCTGCTGCTTCACCTTCCATTGTGACACCGAGTCCTTTGATGGAGTACTTCCTCATTCTTCTGCACACTGCTGGAAGGTTTTGTGGCATCATAAATTAGTTAAATTAGCCTCCCTGCATAAGCGGTACCTAAATTTCCTACTTGACAGATGCAACTGTCTTTTGGGCTGCGTAGGTCGACAGCAAGCTAGACGAATGACTGAAAGCTCACTCTGCCCCGGGCTGGCTTCATACTCATGACCTCTTGGTCAGTAGTGATTTAATGCAGCTAGCTCTCAGCTAACTGCGCCACAGCCCGATTAAAGTTAAAAAAGAGAAAAGAATCCAGCGCTGGACACACTCCTTATAAAGAAAATTCTTGTGTTAAAGGTTATTGAGCCAATAAGAAGAAAATACAACTAAGAGGGAGAGACAAAAAGTCTTCATAAAATTGTAACTATGGGGAAAACACTGGCAAAATGCTGGATTTGGGGCATTTGCAGTAGATTCAGGACTTTTCAATTAAATCACTTTAAAGGGTGCATTTATATGGAAGTAATGCAGATTGACACCATTTTAAGTGCCATCGCTCAATGTTATGAAACCATGGAAGTTGTAGTTTGGCGAGCAAATATTTGGCAGAGGAGGCTAAAGACCTTGTGATTCCATACCGCTGATCCATGGCAGTTAAAGTGGTGCCAAACTTCACTAATTGTACAGTGTAGATGCATCTAAAATATTTTAGGAGCTGAAAAATGTTGTCATATTAGTAAGGATGTTTGTTTGCATGCAAAAGAAACTTCCCACTTCTTTATTAGTCAAAAGAATCACTACTAAGGTCGGAGGGGGATGTGACCGCACATAGGTTAGATATATTTTAGTAGGCTGTATTTATAAAAAGGCATTAGCTGTAGTGATCCGTTTCTCTCTATTTTCAGATTTGATACAGATTGAGTATATTTTGTCCAAAAATGGTTGAGACCAGAAGCGTTTTGGATTTTGGAACACCTACATTTGTACATAATGAGATATTTTGGAGATGCAGTCCAAGTTTAAATGCAAAATTCATTTATTCTTCATGTACCTCTCATACCAATAGCCTAGGTTAATTTTACATAATACTTTGAAATAATTTTCTTTACGAAACTTTGTGTACAATAAATCATCAGAAAGCAAAAGCGTTCAGTATCCCAGCTACCCATGTGAAAAAATTTTGATTTTGGAATATTTCATATTTCAGAATTCCAGATAAAGGATGCTCAATCTGTATAGCTCTGTATATTGGATACTATAGACAGAATATTAAATGATGACTGCATCATGGTACATTTACCATGAACTTGCAGTTTGTAAGCGTGTATGTATGCATGTATGGGTGCCTCCAGATGGGACAAATATATGAGGTGGTTGTAGTGTTTGTTTCTGTAGTTTCCAAAATGGGTTTTTTTTAAATCTAGATTTTATGGCTATTCCTGTCATCATCATCATCATCATCATCATCATCATCATCATCATCATCATCCTTTGCTCTCTTAAACAAGAAACAAATATCAGCGGAATATTTTATTTATTTATTTATTTGCTTTATTTCTATACCGCATTTTTCAGCCCAAACAGGCGACTCAATGCGGTATTTTATTCCCATTCTTGTGAAGGTTTCTTTTAATGACTTTAGCCCCTTCCACACAGTTGAACAAAATCCCACATTTTCTGCTTTGAACTGAGATATTTAGTATTTATTTATTTGCAGTATTTCGATCGCACCTTTCTCAGCTTGAAGGTAACTCAAGGCGGCTTACAAATTGGCAGCAATTTGATGCCACAACAGTCAAAAATACAATGAAAAATATTTAGCACACATTATAAAAACCATACAAAAATCATTAAAAACATAATCAACAGTGACTTCCTGTTAACTCATTTTCCAGAAGCATTGTCTGAGCCATTCCATGTCCACTCTTTCATAGTTCCATGTTTATCGATTACGCTTCATTTCTGAAAGCTTGTTCAAAGAGCCAGGTTTTTACTTTTTTTTGGAATGTCAGGAGGGAGGGGGCCAATCTAATATCCCTAGGAAGGGAGTTCCACAGCCGAGGGGCCACCACTGAGAAGACCCTTTCTCTCGTCCCCACCAGATGCACCTGCCACAAAGGTGGGATCGAGAGCAGGGCCTCCCCGGATAATCTTAAGTTCTTAGAGATACATTTGGACAGGTATTGGCAGTGTGGACTCTGATAACCCAGTTAAAGACAGATATTGTGGGATTTTCTGCTTTAATATTTTGGGTTATATGGCTGTGTGGAAGGGTCCAGAATTACATGAAAGAGGCAAATAGATTTTTGGTCACCCTACCCCCATTTGTCACAGTGGATGGGAAAACAATAGCTGCAGATCATATTACATTCCCATCATCTACCTGATGTAATGGGGTTGTTCCACTTCCATGGAAAAAACGATATAGTTGTGTTTGGGGAGGCAACAGGAAATTAATGCATTAAAATAACCTGTTTCATAGACACCAAAAGTTGAAACAGTCAGATTTTGGTCTTTCTCAGCAAGGAAGTTCTTATTTTCATTTTTACTAAGAAGACTGATTGAAAGATAAAGTGAAGACTAGCTTATGGGTCAACTTGCTTCCTGTAACTGTTAGGACTCTGAAGATTACAGTCATAATGCGAATTAACCAGAAATTTTGGAACATGGAAAAAAGTCATGCTCAGTTACCTGGAATATATGTCTCTAGAGATGTCTGTAAGAATGTAACTTCTTAATTTGCACTAGTGTGAAAATAAGCAGAAAAAAGGAACTATAGCAATTCTGAAAATCTCTTTTATCTTTTCTTTACTGGTTATCTTTCTCTCCACTCTCAAAAAAACTTCTTGAGCATTTACTTCCAGAGACACATACTTTGAATCAGGTACTGGGTTTGTATATTTACATATGCATAATGGGATATCTTGGAGATAGGACTAAATCTTATAGAAATGTAGTGCACGATATATATTTTTGCATCTCTCTCCAGTTACGCATTCTTGCATCCAATCTGATGTCTGTCTTCACCCTTTTGTCTTGTTTGTTTGTTACTTGTATTTTGTTGAGAGATTAATGATATAAGATACCTGAATTTTGGGAAGGAAATATGGTCAGCTCACAACAAAGACATAATTCAATGCGTTGAACGCATATCAGCATAAAACAACATATACATTAAAATCACATAATTAAATCATATCAATTGAAACAGTTATTTAAAATCACACAATCTGAGAACATGTCAGGAGCCATTCCAGTTGTCATCTGTAATTGTCCATTATTGCACTGAGATATCAATTGTCACACTATTGCTGTGCAAACGCTTGGTCCCACAACCAGGATTTAACTTTCTTCCTGAAGGACAGGAGGGAGGGAGCTGATCTAATTTCCCTGAGGAGGGAGTTCCACAGCCAAGGGGCCACCACCAAGAAGGCACCAGTCTGCACCAGTCATGCCTGCGAAGAGGGTGGGATCGAGAGCAGGGCTTTCACGGACAATCTTAATCTCTGAGATGGTTCATAGAAGAATGGAATTATTGGGGAGGGGTGTCATTTTTTTCTCTGTGCAGGGGGCAGGTGATTTATCCCAAATAAATTGTTGATCCTATGGAGGAACACTAAAAAAAATGGAAGCATGCCCCAGCTCTACAGGGGAGAGCTGAGGGATCCTATGGAAATATATTCTTGAATCCTCTGTTTTTTGTTTTTTGTTTTGTTTTGTTTTTGCTTTCAAAGTGTAGTGGACAACATTCCTCTGTTTTCTTTTAGATGCCTAAGGACTTCAAGGATTTTTATTAAAAAAACACCCTTTTAACCGGATTTAAAGTGGATACATTCTCTAGTGTAATGAAGTAGAAATCTTATCTCTTTTTTCAATAGAGTTACAAGCTTGGTAGATATAGGGAATGCTGTGGATGTAGCACACATTGATTTCAGTAAGACCTTCAACAAGGCCCCCCATGACCTTCTTGCAAACAGACTAGTCAAGTGGGCTAGGCAGTGCTACTGTTAGGTGGATCTGTAGTTGGATTTGTAAGTGGAACTGTAACCAAACCCAAAGAGTGCTCACCAATGGTTCCTCTTCATCCTGGAAAGAAGTAATTAGTGGAGTGCCACAGGGTTCGATCCTGGGTCCAGTACTGTTTATCAGCTTTATTAATGGCTTAAATGAAGCTTTAGAGGACATACTTATCAAGTTTGCAGATTACACCAAATTAGGAGGGATGGCTAATAGGGGGATTGAACATTGTCGCCTTAACTGAATATCACACACACACACTTATACACATGCACAGAAGAGGTCTTGTCAAAGTGCAGGTGGTATGATTGACAGAAAAAGGAGAAAGTCTGCTAATTTATAGATTTGGATGGAAATACCTGTATTCATATGTATAGGTAAAGGTAAAGGTTTTCCCCTGACATTAAGTCCAGTCATGTCCAATGGTGGTGTGGTGCTCATCTCCATTTCTAAGCCGAAGAGCCGGCATTGTCCGTAGACACCTCCAAGGTCATGTGGTCAGCATGACTGCATGGAGAGCCGTTATATGTATGCATGGTAGAAAATGCCTCTTGTATCTACATAGGAAAAATATGTCTGCCAATGCCAATTTGTGCTCAGATTATAATGGATGCATGTGATGTTAGCGGGGTTAAATTGGGGCAGGATACTGTACAGTAGAGTTTGGATATCCCACTGGTGTGGATTCACCCCTACAATACATTTTATGGGCTGATTTCAGTGCATAGTTTCTCCTAAAGATCATTGAAATAGGCTCATTTGTCATAGCAGTTTATGTGGCAGGTTCAGTGTTTAAAAACCACTTTGCATGTCAACTCAAGTGTTTATTACATTTCTGCGCTGGCAGCTGCCTTGAGTGTGTGGTGCTGGTGTGGAGCTGCTGAATGCATTTGGACTCATGCATGGGGTAGTAGCTATTAAACCTGGCAGTTGGCTATATTGCTAAGTGAATTGGCACCCAAGCTTTCAGCTGTGCAGCATCTTTATTTATTCAGAGTGCTCTTGGGTCCTATATGGCTCCACAAGGCATTGCTAGATTTTATATGCTCTCCATATATGTTTTTTAAACTTTCCCTTCCTCCCTCTCTAGCAATTTGTTATTTGACATTTAGGAAATGAAATGATGGGGTGATGGTGCTGTGTTGTGTATTGGACTTGGCAGCCTAATATTTTGTTTTTGAAAAAGTGTAAAAGAAGGACAGATGGAAAGAATGAAGGAAACTGTGGGTACCGGCCCCAAATTGAATTATTTTAGCTCAGTGTTGGGGTCATGAAAGTTTATGCTCCAGCAAAAGGTTCTGAACATTTCCTAGGTCTTCATCACAATGGCAAAATTACCTGTCATACAACACTTTCAGCACAGTTCGGGGACAGTCCACTAGATCTCATCAACCGACGTATATCTACTTCCAGTAGCAGTTTCAAATATATATGATACATATTCTGCAGATAGCTTTTGTTACTGGAAGATATCAAATGGCTTGTTGCGCTGCAGCTGTTCAGTAAAATAAATATGCAGTATATATATGGGGACGGGGGTTAGGAAAAAACCATGTGCCAAGGGAGAGGTTAACTCAGTCCCTGAACTATGCTGAAAGCATCATACGAGAGAACAACGAGAAAACAGGAGGCTTCCCATGTTCTCATTGCCAGCAACGGGGCAAGAGCAGGGGGAAGCTGGACAGTGACACTTTTCTCTGTGTGATGAGGAAGGTGCAGCTGTGGGTGATGTTGTGTGCGGGGTGATGGATTCGCCACAATGCCCAGCGAATCCTCCCACTGTCACCAGTGTTCAGTGTCTTAATGTGATGAAGTCCTAGTGGCTGCTTTAGATATTTACGGAAATCTGTTGTGCTGTGTTTACAGTTAATTCTGCAGAAGATGCTTCAGGCATACTCCTCAAAAAGGAAAATCAGCCTGTTTAGAAAACCTTGCAAATTAGTGTGATAAATTTTATTTAAATGTTTGATTTTATACCTATTCTATATATCTGGGGTCATGTAAAATTTTCCCTGGCCAAAAGGGGTCACAAGTGGAAAAAATTAAGAAGCCCTGGTCTAAACTCTATTTCTAAATATTCACCTGAAATTTCAAATTACTTCAATGCTAGAACCTTGAGAAATTCTTATTTGGAGAGCAATGGTCTCTTTTTGCCTCCCTGAAGTTATAGCCATGAGTCAAGGGATAGGGACAGTGGAGAAAGCTGGAGTGGCTTAAAGGAGCAGGATTGTCAGAAAAGCAAGATGAGAGAGAAGAGTCAGAGAAAATGCAGAAAGAGAATTTGCACAGACAGCATCTTTATAGCCTTTAGGTAACTATGAAATCTATTTAAATTAGTGTGTCTCCCTTGACAAAGTGAAGGAAATAACAAACCATTCCTGCATCTACTTTGTTCACAAAGATAAATGCAGATTAGTACAGTATATTCTGGCGTATAAGACTACTTTTTAACCCAAGAAAATCTTCTCAAAAGTCAGGGGTCGTCTTATATGCGGGTGTAGTCTTATGCATGGGAGTTGTCTTAACTCTATATTTTAACTGGAAAAGTTGGGGGTCGTCTTATACGCCCAGTCGTCTTATATGCCGGAATATACGGTAATTCCAAATGTGCAAGGAAGTTGATTATAATCTACAAAAGATCATGCATAGCAAGGTTTCTTTAGGAATAGTGTGGCAGACTGGCAAGTGCAGGGATTAGCACCATATTTGTGCCCATTGTTTACAGCTGTTATCTTCTTGTATTGTCAAAGGCTTTCATGGCCGGAATCACTGGGTTGTTGTAGGTTTTTTCGGGCTATATGGCCATGTTCTAGAGGCATTCTCTCCTGACGTTTCGTGAGACCTCACTACCTCTGAGGATGCTTGCCATAGATGCAGGCGAAACGTCAGGAGAGAATGTCTCTAGAACATGGCCATATAGCCCGAAAAAACCTACAACAACCCTGTTATCTTCTTTCCAGTGGCTCATTGTGATAATAGCCTTTCCCATTATCTGGGTAGCAACAGCTGTGATGGGTTAGGATACATTTATTGGGAGTCAGCATGAAACAGAAGCCCTTCCAGACAGGGTTAAGTTCCCAGGATATGATCCCAGGTTTTCTGTTTACCCCAGATTATCTGGCATTGCAGATTCATATAATCCAATATAAAGCAGAAAACCTGGGATCAAGTCCTGGGATATAAGGCCTGTCTGGAAGGGCCCAGAGATTACTTATAAAATGAGAGGTTATAAAAACATGGAATGAGGGACCAGGGAGATTTTGAAGAGACTTTGGTGTCCGATGAAGAGTTAGGGAATATGCTGCCCACCTCACCATGTCTAGGGAAGTGTGTTCATAGTCTAGAAAAGGTCCAGATAACTTTTCAAGAATACCTGAAGAGCTAGAGCACCATTTGCATCACGAGTGCAGTAAAGAATTATCAAGTAGTCACATTAGGGTTGACTATTACTTAGGCCCCATCTGCACTGCCAAATAAAATCCAGATTATCTGCTTTGAACTGGATTATATTAGTCTACACTGCTATATAATCCAGTTCAAATCAGATAATCTGGATTTTATTTGGCAGAGTAGATAGGACTTTAGAGTGTTTTGAATGGGGAGAGACCATTAGGAATCGTGTCAAATAATTAATCATTATTGATATTCAAATAACACAATAATATTTTTTTTTAAAAAAACATCTATGGTATATCAATAAAAATGTAATGTTCATTTCTGGGATTAACAGAACTCAAAAACCACTGGACGAATTGATACCGAATTTGGACACAAGACACCTAACAACCCAATGTATGTCCTTCACTCAAAAAAATTGATTTTGTCATTTGGGAGTTGTAGTTGCTGGGATTTATAGTTCACCTACAATCAAAGAGCATTCTGAACCCCACCAACGATGGAATTGAACCAAACTTGGCACACAGTTCTCCCATGACCAACAGAAAATACTGGAAGAGTTTGGTGGGCAGTGTTCTTTGGTTTTGGAGTTGTAGTTCACCTACATCCAGAGAGCACTGTGGACTCAAACAATGATGGATCTGGACCAAACTCTACACGAATACTCAATATGCCCAAATGTGAACACTGGTGGAGTTTGGGGAAATAGAATCTTGACATTTGGGAGTTGTAGTTGCTGGGATTTAGTTCACAATCACAGAGCATTCTGAACCCCACCAAAGAATTGGGCCAAACCTCCCACACAGAACCCCCATGACCACCAGAGTGGGTCACAGCAACGCGTGGCAGGGGACAGCTAGTATAAAATAAAAACGTAGCAATAAAAAATTGGAATTAGCCACACAGGAGTTATTTCATGGCCAGCTACTCTTGCAATGTCAGGTATTTCATGGTTGTGCCCGTGGCACATTCCCCTATGGTACATCAATGACCTCACAAGCTTAAAAAGATGGGAGAGCCCTGAATTAAACACTGTGTCAATCAAGTGGAGGAAGACTCCCCAGTTTAAGCACTTAGATGACTCAATCAGGTCTAAATTCATTCTA
This sequence comes from Anolis sagrei ordinatus, assembly GCF_025583915.1. Taxonomy (NCBI): domain Eukaryota; kingdom Metazoa; phylum Chordata; class Lepidosauria; order Squamata; family Anolidae; genus Anolis; species Anolis sagrei. The sequence goes on from NW_026846588.1 coordinate 81,912,140, forward strand.
AGCACAATTTTTAAAGTCCTGCATTGTGGAAAACTGAAGCACATTGAAGTCTTAGATACTAGTTGTGCTTGATCCATGGAGAAAAAAGGCACCTCACTAGGTTAAATGTCGCTGCTTTTTAATATATTGTTATTTACTCTACCATCATTACTCAGTGAACATGCCCTTTGCAGGAAACATCTGTTAAGAACCAGGAAGTTCAATAATAGCATCCTCCATTTCTTTCTGTCCAATGCATGTGTGTAAGAGGGCAGAGGTTGTGTAGCTTTTGGAATCAGAATAATAAAAAGAGCCATTAAAGCTTACATTTTTTCATACATAATTTTTGCATACTTAAAAAGGTAGAAGTACAGCAGACTCTCACTTATCCAACATAAACAGGCTGGCATAATGTTGGATAATAAGGAGGGATTAAGGGAAAGTCTATTAAACATCAAATTATGTTATGATTTTACAAATTGAGCACCAAAACATCATGTTTTACAACAAATCGACAGAAAAGCAGTTCAATACATAGTAATGTTATGTAGTAATTACTGATTTTTCAAATTTAGCATCAAAACATTGTAATGTATTGAAACAGCTGTGGATCCGGGTGGGAGGCAAACTGCGTTGGATAATACAGAACATTGGATGAGTGAAAGTTGGATAAGTGGGACTCTACTGTATGTTTTTGTAAACTATGTGAATTAAATATCAGCCTGTATAAATGAACCTTTAAATAGTTCCAATAACAGCTTGTAAAGGGGAATATTATCCTGTTTTTTATTGTTCGGAAACAGTATCAACAAGAACAATTTCCCAGTAAAACTGTATTAACAATAAACATCTTCCTCCTTAGCTTCCCTAACCTTGATAATACTTTATTTCTATTATATTTTATGCTTTATATATTAACATATAAACTAAGTCCCATAGAAAGAGCCAAATCATTTTTATTATATGATAAATTGCTATCCTTACAGCAATCAATTACTGACATATCATATATCTCGTAATATTTAAGATTTCATGTAAAACTAGTGCCTAAAAAAACAAATCCTATAATCAATCATTATTTCTGCATTCTCAAATATAATATTTTAATTTCTGAATAGTGTCAATTGATGTGAACATTATAAAATCTCAATTTCATTTATTAGAGCAGGGGTTCTCAAAGTGTACTCCGGGGAGCCCTTGGGAATCCGTGAAGCATACTGGGGGCTCCACAGTTTCATCCTCTTCTTCCTCCTCCAAACTTTTCCTCCTCTTTCCTGCACCTCCCCTCTCCCTGCCTCCCTTGTTGTCAAAAGTCTTTCCCCCTCAGCCCCCTTCCACCCAAAAGCCTTTTTCCTCACCTCCCACACCCCTAAAAACCTCCCCCCCTCCACACACACATCACCAAAAGCCTTTTTTCTGGACCTTCCTCACCACCCAGATCCTTTCCCCCTTGCTCTCCTTGCTTCCAAAACCTTATTTCCCTCCTACCGCTCAAGGGGTGCTTTGATTTTCCTGCACGGCAGAAGGGAGTTGGGCTGGATGCTCTCTGGGGTATCCCCCTGAAATACTGTTACATTAAGTTGGTCAAAGAGTATGTCCATGTCTGATTAATATAATAATATAAACATTTATTGGGACTCCTCAACAAACTTTTTCTTCAAAAAGGGTTCCGCGGCTGAAAACGTTTGACAACCTCTGTATTACAGGGTTGTATACAACGTTTTTAATTGCACTATATACAATTATTATATACACAAGTTTTTGAGAATGATTAGTCTCTAGCCCTAGTCCCTAGGTCCCCAGATAGTACTTTGTTCTGCACTTTATCCACTTCCTCAGCCCTATGACACACTGTTTGCTCTATCCCTTGCCCAGCCCTTTTATAGTTGGCCACGTCCATTTTGTATTTCTGGCCATTGGATTGCTCCTCTGTTTCTGCATCACTCCTTCTTCTTCTCCTCCTACTACTAGTAGGTATGGTGTCAGAATGCTGACTCACAACACTACCTCAACTGATGGAGCTATAATGCAATGAGCTTTTACATTTTTATTTTTAGTGTGTTTTAGTAGGTATTTTGTATTTTATGATTTTTTTTTGTTATTTTGTTTATTAAGTTAAATTAGGTTGTTTTTTCATACTATGTGTTTGCCTTGTTGTAATTTGTCTGTATGGTTTTCTTTCTGGCTATTGAATGCTTGCCTTATATGTTAGAAACCACCCTGAGTCCTTTCAGGGAGAAAGGGCAGTATGCAAATAAATTATTATTATTATTTTACTGACACAGAAACACAGTATGTCACAGCACACGAGATCTATATGCTGGATTTCGTATCACAAAATGACAAGTTGAACACTTCCCAAGCGTCTAGGACTGTGTGATATATTTTTGAATGATGCGCGCAGATCCAAGTAAGGTGGCCTTTTGCAGTTGACAGATCATGATTTTGTTGATGTTTATTGTTTCCAAATGCCGGCTTAGATCTTCTGGCACAGCACCCAGTGTGCCAATGACCACTCGGATCACCTGTACTGGTTTATGCCAGAGCTGCCGCCTCCGCCTCCTCCTCCTCCTTCTTCTTTTCCTTCTTCGCCTTCGTCTTCTTCTTCCCAACTATAGTAAAGACACTGAATCAATGGGTTTTATATAAATATTGAGTCACTAATAGTTGCTTATACAGACTACAATCGAATCCAGGCTTGTGCAGGTTTAGTTCGCACTACAGTAGGAACCAGACTTGTTCATGAAAGATATTTCCCACATTTGTTTCCAAACTTTTTCGGAGGGAAAGACATTCTCTATGTGTTAATAGGAAAGGCAATATTGAAACTTTAGATTAGCCTTTTCTTTTAGCTTCCAATATTGATCTAGAGTCACATATCTGTAAATATTTGTCTTCCAGAAAATACTGTGTACTTGTGTTCATATTTCAGAGTTTCAATCAACAGTAATTGTGTGATTGTACCTAAATGGTTTGGTCTGGTGTAATGGTCTGCAAAATCGCCTCTGTAATTGCTTGCGTTGGCCATTTGCACCTTCAAATTGAAGGTCAGAGACTGAGGGATTTGGGAAAGGGAGGAGAGAGTGTTAGGAGTGAAAAGAATGCAGCAGGAAATGAGGGCAGCTGTGTTAGAGTGCAGGGGAAAAAAACTAATTAGTTTTATTGAATTTGGTTGGTTACTGGAACTATTTGCAATGTGTTAATCTTCATAATGCAGAATGAGTGTTAAATGAGTTTAGTTATGTGGCTTTTGATGTGCGACATAATCAACTGAAATGATTTCATCAGATACTGCACAGTACAATGCTTTCCAAAAGGGATAACATTCTCTCTAGAATTCAGCACAAAATAAGTAGATGGCTGCCGATTATGAAATAACTATGCTGTGTTTAGATTTATATCTCTCTCCCTCTGCTGTGCTATGTGACCTAATTTCTTGATCTATTTTCTCAATAGTCTGATTGAAAAGTAAAATGAACACAATATGCTTTAAATGCTTTTTATTAAATGTGTACCTTAATCAGAAGGCCATTTATGCTACAAAAGTATAGCATCGTAATTTTATTTTGTTGCAATAGCTGATGGAATCTTGGAATTTGTAGTGTAGAGAAGGTCCATCGCTCTCAAGGAGATACTTTTATTTACTGAAATTTCCAATCCCAGGATTTCATACACTGGAACAATAGCAGTTAAATGGAATTATAGTGATATAATTATGCGGTGCGAAAGAGTCCCAAGTTCTGATGCAAGCCGAAACTACATCACCTCCATAACAAGGAGTAAACATTAGGTGCAATCTATGCTGTAGTGTTAATGTGCATTCCAGGTTTATGGGGGAGATAGAATAAGTAGAGCTTATGTCCGCGATAATCTTAGAATGTAGGGAAACCATTCTCTAAGACCATATTTCATAGAAATATTTTAAATTGAATGGTTGTGGAGACCCATGATGTCTAACATGTATTTGCAAATGAGCTTATTTGGAATTATTGTAACCATGAAAGCTTCAAATTTATTAATTTGATTTGAATATTATGAGAACATATGGCTTCACCATTATTAATTACATCAGCAGTTATGTAAAAACTGGATATCCTTACATTCCTAAACTGTGTTTATGTAAAAAAAAATAATTCTGCATGGTGAACAAATTGTGAACAATTTGCCTATTATGGCTCCTTCCACACAGGTGTATAAAATCCAACATTATCTGCTTTGAACTCTGTTTTATGACATTGTGGTCTCAGAAAGCACAGTTCAAAGCAGATATTTTAGATTATATGCCGATGTTCTGGGTTATATGGCTGTGTGGAAGGGCCCTAAGATGATCTTAACACACAGAAATCATCCATCTGGGTCCCAAAGGGTCCCAATGTCTTCAAAGGGTAAATCCACAGCCAGAAGGAACACTGATCATCCTGCCTTGGATGATCCACCTGCACAGAATTGTTTGTGCAAGCATCTAAAAGATAATACATTCTAGTTAGTTCTATGCTTGTGGGTCTCCTGTAATAGGCAGTTAGCTTTAATCAACTGTAATACTGTCCATCACTTCACTAGGGACCCGGACACTAGCATAATATTGTGAGATGGTAGGAACAAACAATTGAACAATCTTTACTACTTATGCATAAAATCATACATTTCAACAGTATTATTTATTTATTTCATATATTTATATCCCGCCCTTCTCCCCACAAGGGGGACTCAGCGCGGCCGGCCTCACATGAGCATCAGAGGATGCTAACAGCATAAATACCATAAAAATTACAATTCATAATAAACAGTATTATGAATGGCATGCAAGAGTTGTCCGTGATGATGCTGGTTTTAATTTATAAACAACAAACATGTCCAACCATAACTATAACTGATAGCACAATCAGCCTCAAGTTAGGGAGACTCTCAAGTTACGGGGTATGTTCAGGGGACTGGATTATATCTAGCAATTAAAAGGCACACAATCATTTTGAATGCCTAGTGCAGGATTAATAAAGTGGTTGTAATTCAACACCTTCCTCTTTCTTCTCATTAAAGCTGGTTCCTATCTGTGAGCATGTTCCTTGATGTTGCTTCTATTGTAGGATTTCTTTGCTGACAGATCAACCTCTTTAGGAAGTGGAATATCTAAGGTCTTATTAACAATGGCCACTTATTGTAAGGCCAGTCTAGAGGCAGACATGTACTCTGTTATTTACATGGTCTTATAAGTCTAAGAACACTTCAGCCTAGTTGGACCATCACCTTACCATCACCGTTGCTATTGCAGATGGCCACAACGCTCCATGAGAGCTCTCAGCCACTGTGGGTGCCCCGGACTAATAGCAAAAGCGCTGGCATTACCAGGAAGAAGGAGGGGAACTTTTAAACTTTAACGATATTTATCATTTATTCTAATTATCTTATGGTTTTATCGTTTTCCATGATGTTTAATGGTAGAGCTGATTGTGGTGTTCTTTTATCTATTCAGCTTGTTTTGTTTCTAGTTTTTTTTTTTTTTTTTTTTTTTTTTGTAATTGGGTAGTATTACTGTGCCCAGAGAGCTAGTTCAATGCTGGTTTGAGTATGGTCTTGGGGTCTGGGAAACCAGAGTTTGTATAATCACTCAACCATAGAAACTGGATGACCTTGGGGAAATCCCACTTTTATCTTTAGAGGAAAGTAGTGGCAACCCTCCTCTAAATAAATCAAGAAAATCATACAATAGCAGCACCGTAAGTTGGTACCAACTTGAAGGTCTATAAGAACAACAACAAACTGTATCCAGCCAAGTTTTCACACAAATAATTAAAGTGATGTGTAACTAATATTTCACATGAAATCTTGGTTGGACACAAGATATAAGGCTCCAACATATAACTGAATTTAAACCCATAATAAAATTCATTTTTAATGAATAGAATTACAATCTTTTAAAACTCCTCTCTTTTTCTTTGCAGCCTATAGCATCTTCTTCAAGTGGGTAAGTATACTCAATCATTTACAATTAATGGCCAGTATTTTCAAATTGGATTTAGATGTTTTAAAGTATGAAATGTCAAATTTTACATGAATTTAACACCTTGAAGCTATTATGTATACAGCTGTCAAACTATGTTTAAATTTTATAGGTCAGTCTAAGTAGAAATAATAAACTAAACTTTGTAACCTAACTTTTGCACAGCATGTAATTTTAGCATGTGGTTTTTCCATTAAATTACTGTCTTGAAATTAAGGTGTTCCCTGTCGCTGACATGACATTTGAAACCCGTTAGAAGTATAGTGTCAGAAAATGGTATTGATGGCAGTTGTTTCCTATTCTGATCTGTCCCTAGCTGATGGATAGAAAAAAGTGTTCTACATCCATGTTGACAGAGCTGTCTTGCCTTCTTTATAATTGCATTGACTGCATTTAGATTTTAGGATCAGAGTTCTTAAAAGTACAAAAGTCAATAGGAGAATAACTTTACACAAAGGGAAATTTGTAGAGAACATCTTTCTGTATCAGGAATGGGCAAACTTCAGCCCTCCAGGTGTTTTGGACTTCAACTCTCACAATTCCCAACAGCCAGTAGACCTCACAACCTCTGAGGATGCCGGTCATAGATGCAGGCAAAACGTCAGGAGAGAATGCTTCTAGAACATGGCCATATAGCCCAAAAAACCTACAACAACCCAGCCAGTAGGTTGTTAGGAAATGTGGAAGTTGAAGTTCAAAACACCTGGAGGGCCGAATTTTCCCCATGCCTGTTCTATATTGTTATGAGCTATCTTCGTCTATGTGTGTGGTATTTACATGTACAGGAGGAAAGTTATCAGAAGTCATTTATCTAGAGTTACTAGATAAAGTGCTAGGAATTGCCAAAGTGGGCAAAAATATTTATCGTAAAACTAAAAGCTATGAAACTATGGCTAAAGATAGTTTGTTGCAAGAAGAGCATTCCCATAATCAATGTTATAGGATTGGAAAGTATTTGTCAAGTTCTTTGGAACGGTTTGCGAGTAGAAAAAATAAAGAAGTAATGGTGAAAACCAAGAGGCTGCTCATAATGTGATAGAGGAACACAAGAGTTGGATACACATCTGAGGGTTCTCAGGCACATAAATAAACCACATTGGTAAATGTGGAGATAAAAATGAGTTGTATTTCAGGCTTCCTCTCCTCCATATTAAATTCCAGATCAAAGTGAAAAATATTTTGGCTGTCTGTGTGATCTGGGATACCACATGTTTTGGCCCACATATTTATCAGAGGTTCACATTTTGGAGTAGAAAAGGGTATGAACCTACCAATTCAAGTAGAATTGCTCTTCCAGTATGCTCAGTTACTTCAGGACATGAAATGTAAAAAAATCACAAGTGTTTCTTAAAATCATAGAGTTGGAAGAGACCTCCTGGGCCATCCAGTCCAACTCCATCAAGCTTGCTCCTTCCTCCCTATGACTTCTCATCACATATACATAGACATCATGTTTCCTTTCAGCCTTCTCTATCTGTCCTTCTCTGACAGTACAAATATAATAATGATATGTAAAATAGCAAGCAATTAGTTTTCTTATCATAATGATATGATATCTAACAAGTTGCTGTTTGAAGCAGCTGCCTCACTCTTCCTAAAGTCCTGTGAGTTGCAATGGTTATAAATTAAACATTGATAATTAATCCCGGCCTTCAAAGTAGATTTTGCTATGGATAAAGGAGGGCAATAATAAAATCTGGCAATATCTTGATAGGTATTTCTAAGCCAATTTTTATGAGTACCAATCTTGAGAGCAAAAGGAACATGGGGCAGGTAGGAATGTGCTGGGTTGAAAGCTGGCTGTGGGAAATTAACAATCTGGAAAATTATTTGTTCAAGAAAACCCATTAAATTCATGGGATCACCATATGTTGGCAGCTGACTGGAAGACACATGGAGAAAGGTACCAGGGGTGGGCATCTTCCAGGTTTTGGGAGATAACATTGGCTCTTAGGGATATCTGCACAACCCTCACTTTGATTCTACCTCCTGTTCCCTTAATCTTCTTTTATTTGCGGTGGCAAAATTTCGCACTACTGTCTTCTAATGAACATCAGTGCTATGTGGCCCTTTGGAAGTTTTTTAAAATAAACACAGTTAAATCAGTTGCTTATGTTTAACAAAAGATATCTGCTATTCCTAAAATTGCCTGAGGAAAATTTTTCAAAACATATTGAGACTGACTTGCACACACTCTAGATGTCCTGGTAAGGAATTTTCAGTCAAAAATTTTTTTTTAATAAATTATTCAAAAATTGGGGTGGGCATAGAGGCCTCCAAAAGCCTTTGGGAAAAGTGGAACATGCATAACTTGTGCAGCACACAAGCTCTACATGCTCCACTTTTGGAATAGTATGATCTATTAGGTATACAAACAATCAACTGGAGAATTAAGGCCAAGCACTGCAGAACAGGCGATCTATCCATGAATGAATGGTGGGCCAGAATTTGGAATACATGGTTGCTAGAAATACTCTAGTCAAAAATAAGAAAATCACAGGAACTTAACAAAAGTGACAAGTTCATCACAAATTGGATAGTCTTTATAGATTTCCTCAGTGAAGATTCCTGCTTCCAAGACAGACTTCATGCTGATATTTTATCACTGGACTACACCTCTTCAAATATTGGCAGTCAAACCATCATGAATCCATAAACCACTTGTGATATGTTATACTTCATGTCTACATTATACACTCTTAGCAGACTGACACCTATTTGGTGTGAAAACAATCTTATACTGCTGTGTTTCTTATGATTATTCAAAAGTGGAGTTAAAGGGGAGAAATAATTGCTTTCTTTGTAAGAGTTTTCTTTAGTGGGTTAGTTTTCCTGGAGAATAAAAGTAAGGCAATGGGTGGAATACATAAGATATTAATAGGCTTGCAATTGGTGGCGAGAGCAGCGTGCAAAAGAGTACCAGAATTTTATTATTTATAAGTGGTGCCAGTGTTTTGACATTGAATTTTCCCTTTGACTGTAGAGCTCATTATGTGTTTTGGATAGTGTGATTGACTCATGGACCAAATAGTAGAAAGACTTTTGTGTAGCCTGAAGTTTATATGTTTTATTTCCATATCAGGAGCGACTTAAGAAACTGCAAATCACTTCTGGTGTGAAAGAATTAGCCATCTGTGTGGGAGGATGTAAATGTAAATAAACAGAAGCTTTACCACAGTTTCTGAAGCAAAATATACCCTGTAGTATAATAAAGTGTCACTCGGCTTGTGTAACAAGTAACAGTAACTTTACTTCAGTTCAAAAGTAAAAGGGCAACAATATATACAGCAGTGTCTCTGACTTCACATAGAGAACAGAGGGAATCAACTGTCCTTTTAAGCAGTCTTTAAAATATGCATCATGCCTTAAAAATGATCAGGTTTAAGAGAGTTGGCACCCATTTCCTTCTTGGCTATTTTCAGTCAGCACTCTCTGCACTTTTCAAGGTGAAAGTGGCAGTTAAAACCGTTTGTCTCAGCAGCAAGCCAGAGACAATAGCCAATCAAAACTCTGGCCCCCAGCATGCTCAGCCAATCAGCTGCCAATACACGTCTTTCCAGTCAACCCATTACATCATGGTGTCTTTTTACAAATCCCTACAATCTGTAATGATGTTGCCCAGGGGATGCCAAAATGTTTTACCATCCTGTGGGAGGCTTCTTTTATGTCCCCTCATGGGAAGATGGAGCTGACAGACGGGGGCTCACTCCGCTTGCTGGATTTGAACCACCCAACGGAACATGGTATGCTGTATTTGGTGTACTTTGTTTGTACACCCAAAAGAATGTAACCCTTGTATATCTATCCTTTCGTCTTCTATGTTCAGTCTTTTACTTACAGTCTCTGCCAGAACTCCTAACATTTTCACTGGAAACAATGCCCAGGTATCTGAATAGGTGTGTTCTATGGTGTGTTGATCTAATGTCCATATATGCCCTGGGCAATTTCTGCCAAAAGCCATTACCTTGATCTTGGAGTAATTTATTAACAGGTGTTCCCATTGAAAAGAGGCACTAAATGGATTCAAAAGTTTTTAAAGATTCAAACAAGAGACGGAGATGAACCCCATCCTTGTTTTAAAGATTTGATTTTTTTTTGGGGGGGGGAGTTGTTTTATGTATTCTTAATGTTGCATATCCTGTGAATATTTGGGGGGAGGGGTTAAGAAGAGTAACTTATAATTATTTTAAATAAATAGATATGTAAATAGCGATAGGATGAGCTTTGTTGATACTCCTTTTCTCCCCTACATCCAATCCAACTAGTGAAAAGATCTTCTCTTTTCCAAAATTCCCACACTGTTTTGTAAAGGAAATCTCATGTCAGTGAAATGCATAAATAAAGTCTGTCTACTGATACATTTGAAAGCTACACATTGTCTTGAGTTATTTTTAATTTCAGTTATATTTAATTTTTGTGAAATAGACATATTTCTTTCACATATGTTGCTTTATTGTATCATGTCATTTAAAAAGTTGAATATACTCTCAAGAAGGACACATAAAGATTTAAAAGGGATGGGCTTTGAAAATTAGGAAATATGTACAAATTTTAGCCATGAAACAAAAGTGGAGGGTTTCTCCCCACTCCCAATGTTTTGCAGACATTTTGACCCTTCGCAAAATGTCTGCTGCGTGTTTCTAGTGTTGGGAAAAATTGCAAACTTAACACTGTGACAAAGATAATTATGTAAAAGGACTGTAGTACTTTTACATAATTCATTCTAATAAAGGAGATGGTGGTAGGAGGCATGACCTTCCTCCTCTGTTGGAAGCTGGGACTGATCCATTTAAATTTCAAAAGCAGGGGATGACTATATAACTGATTCTTCCTTCTTAGTACAAATCAAAGCCTCATGTGATTGTGAATGTTTATTTCCAGAAGGTCAAGGACTATCTGCTAGAGCAGTGGTTCTCAACCTGTGGGTCCGCAGATGTTTTGGCCTTCAACTTTCAGAAATCCTAACAGCTGGTAAACTGGCTGGGATTTCTGGGAATTGTAGGCCAAAATACCTGGGGATCCACAGGTTGAGAACCACTGTGCTAGAGTCCGATGTAAAATAGTGGATGTTGTGGGGCAGATGTAAAATCAACCCTCCACTTTTGCAAATTTGATTATGTGTGGATTTTAATAATACATTTTCTCAAGGTATCTCTACATCCTCCAGAACAACTCTATGGCCAACTTACAGTGGAAGTTGACTATATAGTAGTGCTGGAGAATCTAAATATTCCCAGAGAGGACATTTCTACAGGCATTTATAGGTTCCCCAGAACAATTCTATTGGAGGTTGCCCATAGTGTTGTGCTGAAAGACCTACCAATTCCAAGAGAAGTGTTCTCTTCAGTTAAAAAATAGTTTTTCAAATTTTACTGTTTTTCAACGTTCCCTGTTTTTCAACACCAGAAAATGTGGAGGTTAGTATAACTGAGTAGAATGACTTACAGAGTATCTCTTGGCAGAAATTTGGAATGTTATCTCATATAACATTCATTGTTGTCTCATATAAAACCTCCATTCTTGATTCCCTGCAAACTTCGTTCATTTTAGCAGCGTAATTGAAAGGCTTGGAAAACCTTTGCTATTATTAAACAATTGGGAGTTAAGAAAAATCCTTGGGGATCCTCCAGACAGGACAATTGTGTCAAGAGGTTGTGGCATTTGTGACGTGTCCTGGACAATTTTCTGGCAATGCCTGGCGCCAAATGCGACATTTTGTTCTTATGCTGCGGTGTGTTTCTTTTTAATGTCAAAGTGTATTGAAACAAACAAAAATCACTACCTCATATAGTATTATGAATGAAATTTCACTTTTGGAGGATAACAATATAACTTTAACAAAACAAAAACAAAAAACAGAGGGGAGAAAATTTGGCCTGTTACCCTTAAGACTATCACAGTAAACATTAACCCAAGGTATGTATGCATGTGCATATGAGAAGAATCCTAGTACACATGCAAAAAATCACAGCCCCTCCATACACACAACGATCGAATATGAAGACAACAACCTGCAGGATCCAAGGACCTACACACTAACAAATACCAGGTGCTGTAGACTGTGCTTCAGAGGAACAAACTGATGAAACCACATCTGAATATTCCCCACCGCAGAACTCTCTGAAATTTATGGGGGTGCCATAAATTAACTGGCAACTTAATAGCACACACATGCACATACTGCAAAAGCCAGGACATCTTCAGATCAATCTAGAATGGTTCATAGACCAATTGCAACCTATCTAGAGATCCATCGGTAAATCTTAACGTAGTAATCTAGGATCCAATCCCTGATCTAGAAAATACTTGATATCTGAGGGCCCTTCTACACTATCCGAAAATCCAGGAGGAACTGGGTTATTTTAACCCACTTCTGGGTTGTTGTCCCCACCCCCCAACCCAAATCCTGGGCTTTCCCTTGAGGAGTGGCTAGATGCCATCATCCAGTCTCCCATTTTCCTTTCAAAAACTTAACCACAGAGCTTGTTGACAAGCTCAGCCCACTCTAGAGAGTAATCCTGATGCAAGAAAATGACATGTCAGGAATTTAAGGAAGGGGACGAAAATCTATCCCCTACCCTACCTCCTGATGAGACATTTTTGTGTGTCAGGAAAACTCTCAGGAAGGGCCTGCAATGCCGGGCCCCTCAGATAACTTTTTGAGGGGGAAATGGGGGGGGGGCGCTTGGGGATGGGGGGTGAAAAACGGGAACCCAAAGAACCAGGTTGGCTGTGAGGATTGACCCCCCAGACATGCAGAAGCAGTTCTAGGAGTGTATCTCTACAGGGCCCTCACCTGGAAAGATCTTTAGCTTAAGGTCCAGATCTTTCCAGGTGTTTTATAAATCCAGAGAAAACTGGGAAATCCCAATTTTCTCCAAATTAATTTGTTTTTGCCTGCAAGAGCATTTGGACGTCTCAGGTAAAACTGAGACAGGTCCCGTGTTTTGAGCTTGTGTGGAAGGGCCCTGAGTCTCTGTGCCTTGCACGTGGCAACTTGTACATTTTATTTCTAGTTTTCTTTTTTTCCACTTGGGAATTTTTCTTTTTTCCTTTTTCACAATGGAAATTGCATGCACATTGCATCTGCATGGAAACGTTTGTGTGAGAAACAGATTTGAAGGTTAGTAATTTCTTAATCATTGATCAGAATTAATGTTTCCTATTCTAGCATTAAGAGGAAATCTTTACACCATTGAATAAAATTGTCCTTTCCCAGACAATTTTATGACTTTGAGCCTTTTGACTATGTATCACATGATAGAAAATTAATATAGCACTCAAAAGTCAAGATTTCCATTCAGAAGACTGTGGGTATGAGGGGGAGGAACGGAAAGAGTTTGGGAGGTCAGTGTCCTGTCCTTTAAAAGGACCTGTGTTGCAGTAGGACCAGGATTTCCTGAAACAGAGTTGCTGATAAAGGATTACTTCCAGTAAATAAGCAAAATGGATCTCAACATGTTGTGCTCGCTGTGGAATAGAGCTGGTTCAAATGGGAATGAGGTAAATGAGTACATTAGTTTACTTCATCTTATGAAATGTGTAACCTATAGTAAAATGCATGGTATGTAGCTGAATACAGTAAATGCATTTTTTATTCATTGTGAACTTATTCAACCATTATAATGTTGTCCCTCTAAGATAGCACTTTACAGCTGTCAAATAATTTTAGAAAAATAAGAAAATCGCAGGACAATGTGACTATTAAAATTTGGGGCTTGAGGAAAAGATATGTTCCATTTAACATTACATATAGTTCGATTCTGTGGGTGTTCGAGGTTCCTCTCAGAACAATAAAGCTTCCTAAAGTAAATGTTCATAAACATATAGGAATAACTAAACAGGGAGAGTATTGTGAGTCTCAAGGAATTGCTTCATTATTAACTGAATACATTGAATAACACATCTTTCTGCTTATATCAGTGGAACAAAGGAAGGTTTTAGAAATAATATGCAGGAAGAAATGTTGGGTAGTATTATGTTGTACTGGAATATTGATAATTATGGTTAGCAGCCTCTAACTTGGCAAAGTATATTTTCCCATTGTCTATTTTATGTGGAGAAGGTGCTGTGAAGAAATCTACTATTGGTCTTTTTTTTTTTTACAAACAATAAAGTTGAAATGTAAACTCCTTCTTATTAGGAAGAACACATACACACACACAGAGACATAACCAGGAACAATGAATTTAAGAGTAATCATCATCTCAAAGATAGAGTTTAGTACTGAACTCTCGAGGAAGGGTGGAGTGTAAATCACTTGGCTTGTTCCACAAGGCTGTTGTGAAAATAAACTAAGGAAAAGGAAGACATGTAAATAATTTTGAGTTCACCAGAGGAAAGGTGGAATAGAATGTATGAATGTAGCTTTTGAACCTGAAAGCAGTAGTCCATGAAGTGTGTTTGATCTGACATCAAAAATCAACTTGCTGGATTAGTTCTCAACATATGGGTCCCCAGTGGTTTTGGCCTGCAACTGTGTTTTAGTACAATGCAACGTTATAGCTATAGGTTTACTTCCATATTTGGTGTGACCACAGACTTTCTAGGTGCCACCCATTACTGTAGAAGTGGGAATTTTTTGCCTTCCAGATGTTGAAGAGTTATCGTTCCCATTGTACTTTAATGTTGGCTAAGCTAGCTGAAGCTGATGAGACCTGCAGTCTAACAAAATCTGATGGGGCCATAGGTTCCTGAGCCATATGTTCTTCTTGTAGCCCATGCATTTTTACATTGGGTGTGTTATTAATGCAAATTAATAAGGACTGCAGCTCCAATAGATTTTTCTCTGAACATTCAACTATCCCACACTTTAGAATAAACTTTCTCTACAGCTTTGGTCAGCAGAATTGTGAGAGAGGCTGGCAGGAGTACAAATCAGACTGCTTCATCACCTTCAAGATTGCCATTCTTCAGGAGTCCCACAGAGTCCCATATGTTATATCATGACTAGGACTTTTGTCGCACGTTGTCAAGTATAACTGAAACTAGAGCCTAAACGCATATAATAAAATACTCTGTCATTTAACTGTGACCATAGCAATGCCTCCCAAACGAAAAGAAACACTGTCAGATGCAGAGTGTATTTTTCCCCTAATTGGTGAAGGACGGCAATAAATGTATTTGGTTTTTTGAGTGGCGTTGTTATGCTGTGTGAGATATTTAAGCCCTAATTGCATTTCACTTATGTAAAGCTCTCTTGAAGGTTGATAGCAGGGACCATTTTGCCTAGCTTTCATATTGATTAATGTGACTGCATTTCCAGAAATAAATTACTCAGCTTTGACTTGAAACACACACACATTTAAACCAGTGTTTGCCTTTGGAAAGAATATAAAGTCCACATGGAAACCAATTTTTTTTTTCATTTTGAACCATATGCTAGACTGTGGTGCTGTCCAACAACATGTTGCATCTATAAATATAACTGTACAAAATTTACCAGAGCTGGCCTGTTTTCACAATTAAAGGCTTTAACATGCTTTCGGTCCTTTGTGTATGGAGAAACGACAATAGACTAACATATCACTATACTCATATCATTCATAGAAAATATAATGTATTGCTCTTCTTAGGCGCCATATGAAATTATCTGCTTTGAACTGGATTATATGGCAGGGTAGACTCATATGATCCAGTTCCAAGCAGATAATATGGATTATCTGATTTGATAAACTGGGTTATATGGCACTGTAGAAGGGGCCTTAGCAAAGTTGTTACCTGCTTAAATTTTATTTTGCATCATCAGTATTCTAAGAAATGTAACAATAAGAACTGAATACAGGTGAACAGACTTTATCTTAATACAGACTTGGGGAGGTATGGACAAACCCAGGCTTGGGGGCCGAATGCAGCCCCTTGGGCTCTTTCCTCTGTTTTGTTTCTATTAACTATATTCTCTGTCCTAATTCATATTAGAAGATAAATGTATAATTCTCTTTTTCATAACTTGGGATGTGCACATATATCACGTGTTTTGTACAGTAATTTTCTTTGTATTAGTGTCAGCTAGAGGTCGGTTAGAAGAGAGTTGTGTAACTTAAAGGAAGTGAGAAGCAACAAGGGCAAATGACTTCAGCTTTTCTTGCTGCTCTGCTTCCTAAGGCTAATGAATAATAGGGGAAATTGGATGTTCTCGGATGTTTAAAAATGAAACTTGTTTTAAGTGCTGAAGCGTAGGTGACCCATTTGGCACAAAATGATCCTTGGAAATAGTACAGCTGAGAGACACAAAGTTGTTCTCCCAGCCTGATTCTACAGTTTGTTAGAGATGGTATTGGAAGGAAGAAAGAATGTGTATCCATATTAGCATATCGGAAAGCAGAGAACCTACACAATGAGAGATCTAACTTCCAAGGGAATCTATACACCAGTGGTTCTTAACCTGTGGGCTGCGGACCACCAGTGGGCCACATGGACAAAAATCAGGTCCACAAGCCTTCTTCCTCTTCATTTATTTATTTTATTTATTTAATTTCTGCTCCTTTTGCACTGCCTGCAACTCCTTCCCTGTTGCTGACCATGGCATATTTCTGTATCAGAAACTAGAGCTGATGTGGTCTATCCAATGTAATTTTCCGAATCAGCACCCCAAATTGAATCTAACATTGACCAAAAACTGATTCATAACACTCTTGGTACTAATGTTGGAGAGTGGTCCCTGGTCAAAGTGGTCCCTGATTAAAGTGTTTCCTGGTCATGTTGTCAAAGTGTTCTCTGGTCAAGAAAAGGTTGGGAACCACTGGTATACACAGTAGAGATCTACAGTCAGCACTCTGTCTGTGGATTAAACAATCACTATCTTGAAAATATCCCCCCATGCCAAAAAGCCAACTTGATTTTGGCATTTTATATAAGGAACACCATTTTATTGTGCCATTGTGTACTAATGGGACTTGAGCATCCGTGGATTTTAATAACTACAGGGAGTTCAGGAAATGAATTGCACTGTATTTGTGCAACTTTTTCTTCTTCAATTGCCTGGGCATATCATGTGGACTTGGTGGGTGAAAAGAAAAAGAATTGTACAGTTTCAAAGGAGGGCCTGAAGAGTGGTGCTGCTCTCTACAAATTGAATGTGTGTGTGTGTGTGTGTAAATACAGGATGGGGGCGTTACACGTGAAAAAACTGGAGTGTAAGGACATCATAAAGTACCCAATTCAAATAATTTAATAAGACTTAGGTGCACAATTTGACTGTTGTACCTTGACTCTAGAAGACAATTCAAATCCCAGTTTAGCCATGGAAACCCTCTAGGTGATTTTGAGCAAGTCACACTATTTCAGAGGAAAGCAAAGTCAATCCCTCTCTGAACAAATCTTTCCAAGAAAATCAGTGCTAAGTTTGCCTTAGGGTCACTATAAATTGGAAATGAATTGAAGGAACACAAAAGCAATAGGTGCATCTAACTGTCTTTTTTTTTGGAATTCGGAACTAGATTAAAAACTTTTTAGACTATCTTGCAGCTCTGTTATCAATTTTGTAGAGATTTTTCCCCAGTGCATCAAGCATTATTGACTCAAAAGAGGTTAAACTTAGTCCTACTTTTTCAACTTTCAGCCTATCAAATTCTGCCAATTTATCAGGAAACCTCTAGTGTTCTTCCTATTGCTTGTTGTGCAGGGAATGCATACGACACTGTCTTGCCTGCACATCACACTGGAGTTTTAAATAATTCAGCATTCAATTCACAGTGCCAAGTCACCATCTTGTGAAGTTCTTGTAAATTTAAACATCAAGATAAGAAAATATCCATATATCTACCTGGTCATAATGCTTTAATATTCTTGCATGTCTGGATTACAAGCTAAGTGCCATATTTATCATTGTGACCTATGTTTTTGACCAGCTTTTTCTCCAAAAATCATGTCAAAAAGATGCAATTTCACTTACTTTAGCAACTTGTCTCTATAATGCCATTTATATAATTACCTTTCTTTATACAACCAAAAAATATTAAATATAAAAAATCAGAGCAGTATCTGAGAAAATGTAGTATGTGTAAGGATTTCCTTTATAGCCTGATTTGTCTCTGTTACTTTGGAAGTGAGGAGTACAAACAACTCACAGTTCTACCCTGATCATTGGAAATTACTTTTATAGACTATAGTTCCCAAAAGTTTCCTAGCCAAAATGGTCATACTGACTTGGGTGTATTCTTACTCTTATTAACCTATGACACAATGATCATGCTGAACATGTTTGCTTGTTTGTTTTGTTTTGTTTTGTTTTTGTCAAGGCAGCAATACTAGCTTCCTGGAATATTTGATAGCACTGAAACGATATCTGTTCCATGGAAATCCTTAGTTTTTCAATTTTATTTAACTTATGGAATTTCCTATTGTGTTTGGTTTCTGGAAGACCTTTGAGGCTTAGAAGCTGATGCTGAGTCCCAAAATTTGGGAAAATTGCTCTTTCCATTGATATTTGGTATCTTTTTTAAAAAATTACCCACAACAATCCTTATCTGATATTTCTTTGGGTCCTCTGCTGGTTTGAACAAGAAACAAAATGGTATATTTCTAATTTCCCAATACTTTTGAAGGCACCTCATCCTGTCTGATCTTGGAAGCTAACCAGGGTCAGGCTTAGTTTGTGCTTGTTTGGAGACCACCAATGAATACCAGATGCTGTAGGCCAGGGGTCCTCAAACTAAGGCCTGGGGGCTGGATATGGCCCTCCAAGGTCATTTACCCGGCCCTAGTTCAGAGTCAACCTAAGTCTGAAACAACTTGAAAACACGCAACAACAACAGCAATCCTATCTCATCAGCCAAAAGCAGGCCTACACTTCCAGTTGAAATACTGATATAATTTTATATTTATTAAAATTATTCTTCATTTTAATTATTGTATTGTCTTAAAGTGCTTTTTACCCTACAAATAAGATATGTCCAGTGTGCATTGGAATTCTTTTTTTTTTTTCAAATTATAATCTGGCTCTCCAACAGTTTGAGGGACTGTGACCTGGCCCTCTGTTTTAAAAGTTTGGGGACCCCTGCTGTAGGCTATATTTCATGAAGAACAACATCAAATTACCCCTGAGTGTTCCTTGCTTACAAAAACTCTACGAGATAGACGGAGGACACTTCCAGACAGGCCCTATATACCAGGATCGGATCCTAGGTTTTCTCGCAGTGTGGGCACATATAATCCAGTTTAAAGCAGAAAACCTGGGATTGGATCCTGGGATATAGGGTCTGTCTGGAAGGGCCCAAGAGACAATTAGAAAGAACATAACACAAATAATAGTGAGAGCACAAATACATAGTGACAAAATTAAACATGTTCTTCTTCTTGCTTGCATTTCAGTGTATAGATTTTGACTCAATATAATATTTTTCCCCAAAAGATTAGCTATAACCAGGAAGAAGTTTTATGTGGCAAAAATTATCTTGAAATAGAAGTAATAAGAATAATGTTAAAATTCACACTTAAATAAATATGTTCATTCAAGCATCTTTAATCATCTCTGATAATATACAGCAATAGAATAACTGTGGCACTAATTAACTTAAGGCTGTAAGGTGAGCAAGGTGGTTAAACTATCTTGTATTTTAAATTACAGCTCCTGGCATTTAGGATGTGTAATTTAAGACCTGACACAATGTAGTAATTAGCTCAGACTTCATAATTTTACGTTGCATTTTCTGATAAGACTGAAAGCTTGTATTCTTTAATGAGGCTTTATATTAAAATTATTACAATTATGTATCTGATTTGTTCTGCAAGCTTTACCAATGAAAGCAAATTATTTGACTTAACATTTTCAGTGAAGTGATAACGGGAAGCCAAGCTGTACGTGCTATGACTGTCACTGGAACATAATATTCTTGTTTAAATATACAGTAGAACCTAAATTGTGATGAAAGTATGTCTTATGCTTCCCATAGAATTATGGTGCACAGCCATTGTTACGGCAAGATCTCCCATGAGTAAAATCCAATTGGAGTAAGGTTCTTGGTGTAGGATTCTGTGCATATTGTCTACAAGTTAATAACTCCCAATAATGAATACAGGGCATTGTAAAAATGTTTAAATAGGCCACAGCTTTATTTAACTTGTAAGCATGCTAAAATGAGGAACACATTAGCCTTTTAGTAAGACTTATCTGTTTCATCCCCTATTCTTAAGGGAAACACTGACAAATTGCTCCTTCTGTTTCTTGTCAAGGGCAGCTATCGAGGGCACCAAGGTTCCAAGTAGCTACAGAACAATTTCAAGAATACAGTTTCTGTGTAGAACATACTCTTTGAAGTGGGGGACAGAAATGAGTTTTCTACACAAAAAGCAATACTTTTTTGAATAGAAAGCAGTGCATTTTGTTCCAAATGCAGCCTTCACATTTTCTGCTTCCTGAAAGTATACATGCAAAACAACCATGGGTATTTCTTTATTTATTTACAGTATTTATATTCCACCCTTCTCACCCCTCAGGGCACTCAGGGCAGATCACAATGCACATATATATGGCAAACATTCAATGCCATAGATGCACAACATATATAGACAGACACAGAGACTATTTAGCCAAGATTTCGATTTGGGGGGGGGCTGAGTTTTTTTCAGGGGGGGTTCGGGGGGGCTGA
>NW_026846588.1:81933267-82080470 GCF_025583915.1 Anolis sagrei ordinatus
GACACCGATGGAGTACTTCCTCATTCTTTTGCACGCTGCTGGAGATTTTTATGGTATTGTAAATTAGTTAAATTACCCTCCCTGCATAAGCAGTACCTCAATTTCCTACTTGACAGTAGGGCTGCAAAGGTCGACAGCAAGCTAGACAAATGGCCGGGAGCTTACTCTGACCCAGACTGGCTTTGAACTCATGATCTTTCAGTCAGTAGTGATTTTAATGCAGCTGACTCCCAACCAGCTGCGCCACAACCTGGTCCTATTTTTCTGCAAACAGAATTTTCCCATTCAGTTCAGAAATTACAAAGAATCTTGTAGCTCTTTTCCTTTTTCTTATAACATATGGGACTTTGCTTGATGGGATCTGGCCAACTTCATGGTTAACAAGGGCTAGATTGGCATTTCCTGTCAAATCTAGCCCCGTATGATGAAGTTGTAAGATACAAAGTGCAACATAATAGTACAGCTGTACTTTCAATTCACTCTGTCGATTTGTCAATCAGTCCACCATAGAGTTGGAAGATACCATAAAAACCATCCCGTTCAACCCTATTCTGCTACGCAGAAACTCACAATCAAAGCATTTCTGACAGATAGTCATCCAGTCTCTGTTTAAAATTTTCCAAAGAAAGAATTTCACCACACTTGAGTAGCATATTCCACTTTTGAACAACTCTTACAATAAGGAAGTTCTTCCTAATGTGTAGGTGGAATCTTTTTTCATTTAGTTTGAATCTGTTATTATATGTCACAGGGCATATCTGCAATGACTACATACCTCAAAATGCAGGTGAATCAGCTTCTTGGCAACTAAACAACACACAAAACTGATCCAGGTTAACGCAGGACAAGGCATCCTTTATACAGCCTTGAACCACATTAGGCAAAATCTCAGGTTGCTCTGAATTTTCCCTGAGAATCCAGAGTAAACAGGAATTTTGAGTCCATGTAAACAGTAGGATCAGTTCTAAGATAACATTGGCCACAACTGTTTACATGGCCATCCCAAATCCCTCTTATAATGACACACTTTTTCAACAAGGGTGCAAATACTCAAGTATTCTTCACATCCCTGGAGACAATCACACTCTGATAGGGGACCTGCCCCAATGTAGTATGAACAGATGAAGGGGGACCCTTGCATTATGCATGCAAGTTCGAAAAACTTCTACCCAACCTGACATATGATGAGTAAAAATTTCATGCTCTCATAGAGAGTAGCTGCTTGCTGCCAAAATGGCACAGGGACCAAGAACCATCTTCATATGCTCTCCATAGTGTGCTTTCACTAAGCTTAGAAGTGGTCCCTCCCCAGTTCACTCCCCTATAGAGCAGTGATTCTCAACCTGAGGTCCTCAGATGTTTTTGGCCTACAACTCCCAGAAATCCCAGCCAGTTTACCAGCTGTTAGGATTTCTGGGAGTTGGAGGTCAAAACATCTGGAGACCCACAGGTTAAGAACCACTGCTCTGGAGCACATTTTCAAATTGTAAGGCCAAAACCAAATGCTTCATTTAATGTATTGTCGAAGGCTTTCATGGCCGGAATCACTCAGTTCTTGTGGGTTTTTTCGGGCTATATGGCCATGTTCTAGAGGCATTTCTCCTGACGGTTCGCCTGCATCTATGGCAAGCATCCTCAGAGGATGCTTGCCATAGATGCAGGCGAAACGTCAGGAGAAAATGCCTCTAGAACATGGCCATATAGCCCGAAAAAACCCACAAGAACTGAGCTTCATTTAATGTTATAACTTCATTTAAGAATAAGAATCGTTGAAATAGTCAGAGTTGTGGTAGATGCTGTGAATCCATTTCCAAGCCATAATCTGAACCAATGGGAGGGCATGCAATTTTGCGTGCCATTTTTCTTGATACATTGTGATCAATTCAAATTTTGAAAATGCACCAGAATCAAGGCCTTCTTTCCACACCTTTCATTGTTGAAGCACATTATATATCAGGAGAATTTCCCTATGAACATATGGAAGTATAAAACAACAGTGAAGTGAAGGCTAAACATAACACGAATGTTCTGGATTTTTGGTGTCCTCAGTCTTTATGCCAGATTAAAAGATGACATCTTGGCAAGAAAGTTGTACATAATGCTGTCAGCAGTAGAGATGTATATGTTCCAAAACTTATCAAAGAGAAAGTGCCATAAGAATAATCACTAGAAGGAATGGCAAAACTATAGGATATAGATAACTAGCTTGAAAAGGAATCAGCCCAATGGCTATCTGCTTTCTACTTAAAATTTTGGTTTTGTCCACCATTGAACTGTATTCTTGAGACTTTTCACTATTTGGCTATCCTTGCATTCGATTTTTATCTAGAATATGTCACTTTCTGGTAATTGAAGATCCTGCTAAAATTACTGAATCTTTTAGCTGTACTATTATTCTCTTATATTGGAGCTGACACTGTGTGTGTGTGTGTATTGAGAGAGAGAGAGAGAGAAAGAGAGAGAGAGAGAGAGAGTTCTCACATATTTCAGTGAAACATCTTTAGTAACTTAGTTAAAGATTATAAGCTAAAGTATGTGAATCTGTGTGTACTTTATGGGTCCAATTTCAGAGTGTAAGCTCCTTTCAGTTTTCTCTAAGTCATTCAGATCGATAGTAGTAAATAAGAAAATGAATAGTTACAATGTTCTGTGAGAGGCTTCTCTGCCCTCATGCTATCTTAACTACTTGGAAGGTGAACTGGCTGCGCAGTTAACAGATTGGAGACTATATAGTTGAATCAAACAAGAATTTATTAACTGACAAGAATTTGAAAAAGGACGCCATGATATGGTGGGTTAACTGGAGAGAGATGTGTCAGCAGCCGATTGGCTGAGTGTGACAGGGGCCAGGGTTCTGATTGGCTACTGCCTCTGGCTAGCTGCTGAGACCAACGGTTCTAACTGTCATTCTGCCATGTTTCTCTCTTTGGACAGTGAAGAAATAGTACTGGCTGCCAACTATCTTAAAGACTGATCATTTTATGGCATGAGGCATATTTCAAAGACTAATTTAAAAGACTATTTTACTCTGTGTTCCCTGCCTGAATCCAAAGAGACCAATGTTTATATTGTTACCATGTTTGAACTTTTGAACTAAATTAAAGATACAGTTACGTGTTTCAAAAGCCTGAGTGACATTTTATTATATTGCAGGGTATATCTTGGTTTAAATACTGTGGTAAAGCTTCTGCTTATTCAGCTTATACACATTTACCAACCCTCACAACATTTGCCACATAATTCACAGCTGAATTTACAAAACTATGTTTGAATTGAGTCTTTATTAGGAATATTTCTAAATCATAGCATCATAGAATCAAAGAGTTGGAAGAGACCTCATGGGCCATCCAGTCCAACCCCCTGCCAAGAAGCAGGAATATTGCATTAAAATCACCCTGACAGATGGCATCCAGCCTCTGTTTAAAAGCTTCCAAAGAAGGAGCCTCCACCACACTCCGGGGCAGAGAGTTCCACTGCTAAACAGCTCTCACAGCCAGGAAGTTATTCCTCATGTTCAGATGGAATCTCCTCTCTTGTAGTTTGAAGCCATTGTTCCGCGTCCTAGTCTCCAGGAGCAGAAAACAAGCTTGCTCCCTCCTCCCTGTGGCTTCCTCTCACATATTTATACATGGCTATCATATCTCCTCTCAGCCTTCTCTTCTTCAGGCTAAACATGCCCAGCTCCTTAAGCCGCTCCTCATAGGGCTTGTTCTCCAGACCCTTGATCATTTTAGTAGCCCTCTTCTGGACACATTCCAGCTTGTCAATATCTCTCTCCAATTGTGGTGGACACAATATTGCCAGGTGTGGTCTGACCACAGCAGAGTAGAGGGGTAGAATGGCTTCCCTGGATCTAGACACTATACTCCTATTTATGCAGACCAAAATCCCATTGGCTTCTTTAGCCACCACATCACTTTGTTGGCTCATGTTTAATGTGTTGTCCACAAGAACTCCACAAAGATTGTTTTCACACATATTGCTGTCAAACCAGGCCCCCATTCTGTATCTTTGCATTTCATTTTTCCTGCCTAAGTGGAGTCTCTTGCATTTATCCCCGTTGAACTTCATTTTGTTAGTTTTGGCCCATCATCTCTTCTAATCTGTCAAGATCGTTTTGAATCCTGCTCCTGTCTTCTGGAGTAAAGATTGTTTAGTTTCTAAATCAAAGACAGGAATTGTGTACCTCTAAATATTGCTGCAATTCCCAGTATTCATTGAGGATAGAGCTGCTGGATGACTATGCACTTCCTAACCATTAGAGTTACGCAGCCCTTTAACTTTGTAGCGAAGGGATGCAGAATTTGTGACTCTCCTCAATTGAAACTCACACCATTCCTTCCCATTGGCTGTGCTGTCCAAGGCTGATGACCTTTGTAGTTCAGCAACATTTGGAGGGTCATATATTCCCCACTTGTAATCTTGGCAGAGATTGTCTTAAAGTCCTGGAAGTAAAATTGGACTATGTGAATTCTGAATTGAATCTGTAAACCGAGGAAAAATGCCTAGTCTTTGTTTGCAGCTCATTCTGCTATTGATTCATTCATGAAAGGAACTGAGAAAAAAAATGCTCACATAGTATTTTTATGACTCAGAAGGAAGGAACACTGGTAGTGTTGGAGGAAATGTCTTGTAGGTCAATTGCTCAACATTGCTATTCTTTGGCTTATGAGAACACCCTGCTTCACACCCAGTATGGACTGATAATGCAGCAAAATCAATGTCTTTATGCATTCTAGCTAAGAAGCCTTTTTATGTGTAGTTGTTTTTCTATGCTTGGTTTTGTTCTAGCTTTTTTTTATTCTGTGAGCTGCTTTGCATCCCAATTTTGGGGAAAGGTAAGATATAGATTTAGGACAGCAGCATTAAAAAAGGCTCTGAGAGATTGAAATGTTCCATTTCACTAACCACTGCACCATACAGAGCTTTTTCCAGTGACATACACCAGTTAAGCCCTAGTTATCCATGGAGCCCAAATGATTCTGAGGAACTTCCAGTGGGGCTCCGTGCACGATCTAGGGTGGAGCAGGCACATGCCGCTGCAGCAACACGGGAGGCTTCCCATGTTGCCTAGGAAGCAATGGAGGTAAGCTGTGCAGTTGATGCTCCCCCCCCCCCCATGGGATCTGCTTCCTCGGGAGCCAGGCGATGTGGGGCGAGGAACATTGGGTTCCCTATGCCCCCCACAACAAGGGTCACCAGATTTGCCACAATGTTTGGCAATTCCAGTGACTGTGTGACGAAGCCGTAATAGATGCTTTTGGGATACCTGCCATAATCTGCAATTAATCTGTACTTTGACTAGCTCTTTATTTGGGGGAGCTTTGCAAGGACTTCTGGGTCTAATTTATGTGAGTTTTTGTGTTCCTTCAGTGCATGGATAGGAGCCATATAGCCCTCTAAATTGGACTGTAACTACAAATTGAGCATCCAAATCCAAAATATTCCCAAATCCAAAATGATCAATATGAATGGCCGAGATAGTGACACCTTTGCTTTCTGATAATTCAGTGTTCACAAATTTTGTTTCATGCACAAAATTATTAACAATAATGTATGAAATTTCCTTCAGGCTATATGTATAAAGTAGCTATGAAACATAAAGGAAGTGGGCTCTATCTTCAAGATATCTCATTAGATACATGTATGCCAATAAAGGTATTCCAAAAATATGGAGAAAAAAATCAAATAAATAATAAAAAAAATATTTATATTCTGCCTGCTCTCCTCAAGAAGATTCCCAAAAATCCCATATACTTCTAGTCTCAAGCACTTTGGAAGATACTCATCCTGTACCAGTATACTTCACTCAAACTACAAGAAAGGAGATTCCATCTGAACATTAAGAAAAACTTCCTGACTGTGAGAGTGTTCAACAGTGGAACTCTCTGCCCAGGAGTGTGGTGGAGGCTCCTTCTTTGGAAGCTTTTAAACAGAGGATGGATGTCCATCTGTAGGGGGTGCTTTGAATGCAATTTTCCTGCTTCTTGGCAGGGGTTGGACTGGATGGCCCATGAGGTCTCTTCCAACTCAATGATTCTATAAGCCAGGTTTGCTGGCAGTTGTACACCAACAACATTTATAAGGCGACATGAAGTCATATGCCAATCTGGGTTGCTAGAGGTTTAAATAAATATTGTTAGTTGAAGATATATTAGTTCAGTGCTGTTTGTCTTCATTCAAAACTTTTCCTTCTGTGTCTTCTTTTGAACTCTTTTAAAAATAACCTTTCGGGCACTCCCTCTTGCCCTCATCAATCCTGCATTCTGGTATTGTCTGAAGCAGTTGCACCCCTGGAATTTGGGTGTATTGCATGTACCGGGAGATAGTGGGATTAAATGACATGTCATTCAAAAGATTTATTCAAGGTTAATTTCCTAAATTTAATCTCTTGGTTAAAATAAGCATATAATCTTCCACTTCATGTCTTTTAACATTGCTTCACATTGCCCTTTTTTTCCTCTGAATGCCATCAGGGAATTTTGCTTTTTATCTTTCCAATGCAGCAGAGTTTAATAAAAATGAACTCTTTGTCCAGTTTCAAAAGGAAAATGTCAGGACAGGCTACCAGTTATTTTTGTGTCATAATTTAGAGTTCCAGTAAAAGCAGACAGACCCTTGGGTGATTAAGTGGTTTTGTATTGGGGCCATGGAGGATTTTGATACTGTGTATGCATACAGTATTGATAGATGACATTGGTGGAAAGACTCTATTTTGCTAATGTAGATGTAAGATGTCTAATGAGCAAAAATAGAGAAGATTCAAATGATCCACCTGTATTTAAACAGTATGAATAATAATATAAGTAGCTTTGATGCATATAAGTTTATTTCATCAATTTCTTTGTGTATTTTTGCTTGAGTTCCACCCCTGTATTCATTAAGAATGTTTAGTCTCTGTTGGGCAATGGAAGAAGCCAATCTTGGTTTGACCTGTTGACTAAAAAAGAGACTAGTATCTCGCATCATTTTGAGATACTGGATATGTTTACAAATCTTGCCATGTGGGGCCTTGCTGACGTTTTTAAAAGTCAAATCTTGAAAGGAACTGTTTTACCATGTTCTATAGTCAGCTTGCGAGAGGTATTTCTATTGGGCAGAGATAAGATAATTTAACCGTGACCAAAAGCAAGTGTGTGCATGCTCAAAATTAAACATATGACTTGACTGCAAGCAATATTTTTGATGATGTAATCAAACTTATAGATATAAATGGAGACAGAGATATATAAACTCCACTTGCCTAGATTACAACAGACCTCGCAACCTCTTAGGATGCCTGCCATAGATGTGGGCAAAATTGTTGATTTATTGACCCCTGAGTGTCTGCTCAAAGGCACAAAAGCAGATAAAGAAACAAACTTCCTCAGTCAGCTCCAAAGCCCGGAGCAGCTCTTATCTTTTATTGCAATTTACACTTTATACAGGAGCAGAATAAAATACTTCCATTCACTTAGCTGTACATTGCTGGAAGCTGGAGCACATGGTTATCTGATTTCTGTGGAATGTAAATACGTTACTGGAACAGTCCAAAGTTACTTAGACAATCCCTTGTTGTCCAAGTAGGATAGTCTTCCGAGATCAGTGCCCTGGCAGTGGGTCCGTAGGTGACTGTGGAGCCCTATTCTTGATCTGCATCTTCTCCCGCAGTGAGGGCATTGGCTTCCAGGTGGAAGGCGGTCCTGGTTGGGGTTGGCTTGACGTGCCTTCCTCTTGGCACATCATTCTCTTTAACCCTCCATTCCTGTCTCTTCAAATTCTATAGCACTGCTGGTCCCAGCTGACCTCCACCTGGAGCGTTCAAGAGCCAGGGCTTCCCTGTTCTCAGTGTCTATGCCAGAATATTTAAGGTTGGCTTTGAGTCCATCTTTAAACCTCTTTTCCTGCCCACCAACATTCCGTTTTCCATTCTTGAGTTTGGAGTCAAGCCACTGCTTCGGGAGACGGTGGTCGGGCATCCGGACAATGTGGCCGGTCTAGCGGAGTTGATGGCGGAGGACCATCACTTCAATGCTGGTGGTCTTTGCTTCTTCCAGCACACTGACATTTTTCTGCTTGTCCAAAGTTACGCTCTAGGAATCAAGCACAGCTCTATGCATTTAACTCTTACACTGCATTGTTACATGACACAATATTACAATATTCCATTACATTTAAATCACCATATTCTGACAGAAACGTCAATCTCGTAAACTGACTACAGGAGATAATGCTTCTGGAACAAGCCTATACAGCACGGAAAACTCACAGCAACCCAGTGATTCCGGCCTTGAAAGCCTTCGACAACCTATCAAACTTATAGATAGCTAGAGAGTGGCTCCATGGAGGATGAAATGGGGATGAGGCCCTCTGAGGGCCAACCCAGCTTGATAATTACTGATCATTGCTCATCTTTGCAGTAGAGTAAGGTTTATTGTGAGATATCATTACTGAGCACTTTTAGCAGCCCCCAAAATATAATCAACATAAACCCGACTTGGCAACAGAAAACTGAAATGCGGGTAGTGAAAGCAGTTCTCACTTAGAGGACTATTTATCTTTAGGCAGACCCTGATAACAGATGTCTTTCCTGAAACCTCAGTTTGAAGTAAGCTCTAGGCTACACTAGATAAGCACACAATTACCATTGAGTGAAGGAACAATCAGGCAGGCAGTAGGAAATAGGCTGATCAAATCATGAGTGATAGTGCTTTTTAACATCAAGCAATTTGTTTAGGGAAAAGGAACAGGGTGGGAGAATCTTGGAAATTACTTGAGAGATTGAAAATGACAGGGCAGTCAGCTAAACAGAAATTTTATCACATGATTTGGTCATGTGTGGCTGATTTTTTTAAATGGACTTAAAATTGAAGTTATGACATTGAGGTGGGGCTATGTACCTATTCAAAATGCTTGTGCCTGCCATTATGCTTGGGGTATCAAAAAAGGTATGCTTTCCCCGTGCAGATCCTACTTGTCAACATACAGACAGAGAAGACATGCAATATTGGGGGGAAGGCTAGTGGCCTAACTGGACTGCCCCCTCATACCCATGAAATGCCTATGTGTGATTTAGGACCTTATTCTATGTAGCCCCCCCCCTCCCCCCATTTTCTCTCTGTTTTCTCATGCTGGCAAAGTGGAGTCCCTCGGAGACCATCCCATGATGCACGGCCACTTCGCGTGGCTGCTTGTGGGAATCCGTCTTGCCAGTGTGTGAAAATGGAGCGAATACTCCATTTTCAGGAGTTGGTGTTACCCAACTCTTGAATGAAGAAAAAGGGGGAAGCAGGGGAAGTGAGAATAAGACAGAGAAAAGACGTGGGATGGTTGGTCACCCCCAAAAACGGAACTTGCCGGACTAAGATGAGTCCATACTCTTCCAAATGCTTTCCCCCACTTCTCTCTTTCCCGTGGTATAATGTTTTAAGATATGAATGGTGATATGGAGTTGGGGAGAACTGTTATTAAAAGTTGTAATAAAATGTGTGTAGAAATGGAAGAAATTGTTTAGTTGGTTCACCAATCTACCTACTTAAACCATTGACAGACAATACTGAAAACATTTTGTTACTAAGATTAAACTCAGAGGAATAGCTCCACAGTGAAAGTTTCAGAAATTGCAAATATAATATTGATAGTGTACTCTTGTGTTTGTGTGTCTAGGTCAGTAGGAGAAGTATTTTATTCATTTGAGCATAAATAAAAGAACTATTTGTTCAAAACAACCTTTTCCCATCTATATGCATATATCTTCTAGGCACAGACCATCATCTTCTACGTTTTTGTGTAAGTGTTCAGGCAATGAATGTGGACTGTATGTATGTACTGCATTTCTTACAGGGAGTTTGGTTCTCTTATTCAGTGATCTGTCCACATGACCAAAGGGTCTTCAGACGGGTAGGGGGGAAAGTGAGGGAAAGTGTTGGGAAGGGGGGACATCTTACCTGTTCTGTGCAGAGAGGTTCTGTCTTTGGAGGTGGCCGGCCATCCCACAACCTTTCCCTGTCTGCTTTCCCTTGCCCCCCTCCCCCCACTTTCTGGAAGCAGGAGTCGGGTAACACCAACTCCCGAGAAGGGAATCTTTTCTCCTTTGTAGCACACTGACAAGATGGAGTATTCCAGGTGGCCATCGGAAGTGGCCTTACATTATGGGATGGTCTTTGTGGGACTCCGTTTCACCAGCACGCAAAAATTGAGAGAACATGAAGGAAATGTCTGGCTACAACCACCTTGTTGCAGCGGCTCAACTGGCTGCTAGTCTGTTACCAGGCACAATTCAAAGTGCCGGTTATGACATTTAAAGTCCTAGACAGTTTAGGTCCAGGCTATTTGACCAACCACATCCCCTTGGACAAACCTGCCTGAGCCCTGAGATCTTCAGGAGAGGCCTTTCTCTGAGCCTCACTCTGTCTCAAGCTTGGTTGGTGGGAATGAGAGAGTGGGCCTTCTCGGTGGCTGCCCCTTGATTCTGGAACTCCCTGCTCAGGGAAGCCAAAATGGCCCCCTGCTTGCTGTCCTTCCAACAGCAGATTTTGTTGTTGTTTATTCGTTTAGTCACTTCCAACTCTTACTGACCTCATGGACCAGCCTACGGCAGGGCTCCCTGTCGGCTCTTACCACCCCCAGCTCCTTCAAGGTCAAGCCAGTCACTTCAAGGATAACAGGATCACAATTTTAGAAGCAGGCTAAAACCTTTGTATTTAAACAGGCATTTAAAGATGAAGTTGTTTAAGGTCTAGTTGGGGTGTTGTAGTTTTTAACTTTTAATATGTTTTGATGGATTTTAACTGATTTTTTTTTTACTGCTGTTTGTGTTTAATTCTGTTTTATTTTTTGAATATTTATATATTTTAAATTCTGTGCTAATGCTTTTATGTCAAGCCACTTTGAGTCCTCTTTGGGGAGATAAAGCGGGATATAAATAATAATGATGATGATGGTGTTCATGTAATCAGATTCAAGGATTCTCTTACATGTAGATGCATCACTAAGTATATGAAAGTGATATGTCTTCGGTAGGAAAAAAAAGACAAATGAGTAGATAAGAAAAGAAAAAAAAGATTTAGCTCACTGGCAATTCAAATGAAGTCAAACAAGTGATCAGATATTTTGTATGCATTCATTGCATAGAAATATTAAGGGGTCCTTCTGTCTCTCTGTCATGTGGAATTCTTTGCATGATTGATTCATGGAGGGGACTTTTGTGTCTGTCTTTTTTGAGATAACAAGATAATCGCATCTGTTAACATAATTATTTAGCACCAATGTTTTTTCACATATTTAATGGTGAGCATTTTACATGTTCAGAATTGCTCAGTATACTAATTTCCTTTGTTGTATCAGTGATTTTGAATCAGTATATGGAATTGCTGTAAATAAATACATATAAAGAATTCAGTGGTTTTTTGATGAGGTTTTGTGATATGTAATCTGTAGTTAAGCAAATCTAAAATTAGACATGTATTGTGCATAAAAATATAAAAGTGCTATGTTGTGATTAAAACATTTATGTTTGTTTTTTCCCCTTGGAACAGGGTTCTCAAAAAAGTTGCTCTTACAGTTAAATCAGTACAGTTTTATGGTTTTGATTTTCTGTCTTCAGTGTGAAGGGTGAAAGCTTGAACTTTTCATATACTCAAAGTAGGTCTTGTGTCATCAACAATTGATATAAATGCATAAAACTTGTACTTTTCCTCTACTGACCCTGAATCTTCTCTTAGCCCCTCTAGTTTCCAGTGCCACTAGGAAAATTCTGTTAATTGCTATTAAGGATTTGGTGTTATTGCCAGATCTGAATCTTTATAGGAGAAAAATTGTGTACATTTTGTCTTCAGGCATTTAGTACACATCCTAGGCAGGTAATTTAGAGTATATTTCCCCCCCCAAAAATGCCCTTTAAAAGAAAATTTCAGATGTATAGGATTTAACTTTCAGATTTTAACATATTTTTAGGACTAGAACTTATAATAATACAGTCTCTAATAAAGTCTAGAAGATTATATGTTAATCTCTATCTTTTTAGCCCAGTTCCTTATTCCAGTAAGAATAACTGTGGTTTTCAACATAATTTTTCTTCATTTCTAAAGCAATATTTTATTTAAATGGAAGCAATGAGTAATAGTCATGTTTAATTCTCTTCCAAAGTGTCTGCATAATTTCATAGAATCCCTGGAGAGCACAGCTGAAGGTCTTAATTAAACAAAAGTCTGTTTCTCACATCAGCACTAAATATTGTAAATATATCTCATTCTCCCAGTAGTAAGGACATGAAAGATAGAGTTTTCATGCTTTTATTGATTTTTGTTGTGCACTTTCCATTCCGTAAGGACGCGATGTAGAATGCCTTCAATTCCATGCATTACAGATGTGAATGTGGAACTTTACTTGATATTCCAAAAACATATCCAAGTTTTTTTTAGGTCACTAGAGTGAGAATGGCATATAGTATGCATCCTGTATGTTTCAAAAGAATCCCACACCTTGTGTGACTGTGGAGCAGAACTGACATCTCCGCATCTATATGCTTGTCCACTATGCCCTTCCTCATGTACAGAGGAAGAATTATTGGAGGCTACAGACAATGCCATTGCTGTTGCCCATTTTTGGTCAACATACAGACAGTGCCATTGCTGTTGCCCGTTTTTGGTCAAGAGATATTTAGCCGCCTGCGCTCCTTCTATTTTTATCAGTTTTATAATAATTTATGCAATGCTTTTGATACAATATCAATCAATAAATAAATCCTGTATGTTGTGGTTTAGGAATTGTGTCTTGGAAGCTGAAGACATCTAGGACCTTCCTTACCCCAAGCACTGGAGTTATGTAGTAGAGCAATTGGGGAGTGATGTAGGGGAAAGGTGTTTTTTTAAACTCTTGACTTACAAAATAAATCCTGGGAGTGAAGGATGAGGATACAGGAAGCAGCTTGCTTTGTCTAGCATCTACTCTGACCTTGATGAATGTCATCTTCCATTTAACTTTAGCATAGCTCAGCATTATCTGTGATTGACAGTGTTCAAAACTACAGTAGACACACATTTCATTGATCTGTGCATAAGTCGCTTCAGAAATGTATTTGTGGCTTCCTAAATTGACAAGGAAATAAAAAGCCGTGGCTGTGTTAAAAAGCTTTTACCACAGAAGAAACTGAAAATAACTTTGTTAAATTGAAAGATGTAAGGTTAGGTTTTAATATTAAAGCTTTGGGGAGCTTGAATGAAGTAATTAGGACCTTGGCAAGGAGGAGATAACAACAAAACCTTAGTTTGGGGAAATTCTTGTTGTCAGCCTAGAAATAACTGCTGATCTGTAAGGTGACATCTTCTATAGTATCCGGAGATGAATCAGTTGTCAAGGGCATTGGCTGAGGGAGGTAGATTTTTTCTTTGTATTTGTTGTTCATTTATGTAATAAATCGTAATTTTGTTACATGTGGCTTTGCGTCATTCCAGCAATCCTTGAATCTGATTTCACTGCAGTGGGAGTGGATAACAGCTTGGAAGTTCTCCTGGATTAATCACTGAGCCTGGAACCCCAGGTCTCGATGGTGGCCAGGGGAGTTTTTGCACAATTTAAATTTGAGCACCAGTTGTGGCCATACCTTGAGAAGCCAGACTTGGCCACAGTGGTCCGCTATCTTGTTACATCCCAAATAGTCTACTGCAACACACTCTATATGGGGTTGCCTTTGAAGGCTGTTCGGAAACTTCAAGTGGTCCAATGGGCAGCAGCCAGATTATTCATCGGAACGGGGTATAAGGAGCATACAACTGCCCTGTTATGTCAGCTCGACTGGCTCCCAGTCTGCTACAGAGCACAATTCAAAGTGCTGGCTTTAGCCTATAAAGCCCTTAACAGTTCTGGCCCAGCTTACCTGTCCAAACGTATCTTCCCTTAGGAACCACCTTGGAAGTTAAGATCTTCTGGAGAGGCCCTGGTCTTGGTCCCAACTTTTTCGCAGGTGCAGTTGGTGGGGACAAGAGACAGGGCCTTCTCAGTGCTGTCCCCTTGGTTATGGAATCCCCCCCCCCCCCAGCGAAATTAGATCAGCTCCCTCCCTCCTGACTTCTAGAAAGAAATTAAAAACATGGCTGTGAGACCAAGTCTTCGGACAGTAAACTCAGTGCAATAAGTGATATGGAATAAGTGCAATTATGACCAAAATGGCTCCTGGACAATTAATAATTGTTTTTTAATGTTTCGATTTTATGATTTTTAATGCACATGTTTATATTTTTATTCTATGTTTGTATATGTGGCATCAAATTGTTGCCTACTTGTAAGTTGCTCTGAGTCCCCCTTGGGGAGAAGGGCAGGGTTTACGTAAAGTAAATAAAGAATAAATAAAGAATAAATCCCAACAACAGCAGCAGAAATGTATATCTATTTGGAAAAAAATAATGTATTCTTTATATGTTTACTATACATTGGGCACATATATTATGTGTGGGTGCACTCCAGGACCCTTCGTGTAATATGATTTTCATATATAACCTGGAACTCTATTTTTCATACCTAAAATGAATTATATTTGGGGCTTCTGGTCAAAGCATACCATATAATCTTACTGGAGGATGTACCATATAATTTGACTGGAGATTCCTAGATAAGTATTCTGTCTAGGACTCCAGCCTTAAACAACAGAACCCTCTCCTACTGTTTTACTTTGGATCGCCTCAGTCACATACAGTTGCCTAGTAGAAGTTTTTCATAAGAACACAGATAGGAGATGTACAACATTTCTTTTGACAATTTTTGTATCACCATACAGAATCTAATGTACTCTGTAATTGTGCACTCTGTGTAGAAGACTTGCTGCAGCTGACATTTCTGTTTTGTGCTGAATACAATTCTTTTTACACTCTTAAGAGTGGAAAAGGTGGGTCACCAGCCTTTGTGGCACAAAGCTTTAAAAATTCATCTTCACAGGATAGATAGTATGTTGTTAGAAAGCGGTTGTGCTCGGGAGAGTCTGACATTCTGCCCCAGTTTTGTTTGTCTATTGCTTGAGAAGCTTAAGACTTAGCCTTAAGGCTCACCAGTGACGTCTTCAGATGCAGAGTAAAAACACAGTACAGAAAATATGAAGGTTTCAGGGCACAGACCCATGTTGAAGAACTGGTAAAACAACTCTCATTCAGCCACCCTGAGAAATATGAGAAATGTACTTGAGAATAATCAATCAGACAATAGGTATAAGTATGTCCTCCTAAAGACCCTCGAACCTTTCACACTACCCAAAGATTCCAGTTTAACTGCCACAACAGTATTCTAAAACATCCAGGGATTTGATGAGCTAGAGACCCATCAAACTATAAAGCCCAAGGTTATATATGATGATCGAGACACATCTTCCTTTATCTGCCTCCTTTTGAATACTGTTGTACAAGGTTCCACGTGGTCCTTGTTCTTGTCCGTCTTCTTGTTTCAGTTTGCATCTTTCTTGAAGTCACCTGAACCCTTTTCTTTACTGTAGTCACTTTTTGCCCCTTCCACACAACTGTATAAAATCCACATTGAACTGGATTATATGGCAGTGTGGACTCAAATAATCCAGTTCAAAGCAGATATTGTGGATTATCTGCCTTGATATTCTGAGCTATATGACTCTGTGGAAGGGCCCTTAGATGACTGAAATCCCTTGCTTCTCTTCAGGGAAGCCGTTCAGATGAAATAACTTTACTACAAAAATCCAGCACTTGCTAGAGTAGTGTTGCTTTTCTCTAAGCACCTGGTTTGTGAAGCCTGGTTCCCTTTCTTTGCTGAAGGAGACACATAAATAGCATGTTTTTTTCTGAAGGATTACTTCCTTCTTTAGCTACAGAAAGCTTCCCCATGTTCCAGCTGCATCTTCAAGCAGTTCTGAGAAGGTGGCAAGAAAGACATCTGGAATTCTGTTCTGTCTTCACGAAATCATTTCTTTAGAAATAGTAGGTTCTGTCACCTACATTTTCCATTTGTGTATGTGTTTGCATTTAGACTTACTTTAAATTCCTTTAAAAATATTTTGGGAAGTATTGTCGAAGGCTTTCATGGCCGGAATCACTGGATTGCTGTAAGTTTTTCGGGCTGTATGGCCATGTTCCAGAAGCATTCTTTCTTGATGTTTCACCTGCATCTAAGGCAGGCATCCTTAGAGGTTGTGAGGTCTGTTGCAAATTAGGAAAATGGGGTTTATATATCTGTGGAACGTCCAGAGTGGGAGAAAGAACTCGTGTCTGTTGGAGGTAGGTGTGAATGTTTCTTGGCCACCTTGATTAGCGTTTAATGGCCTAGCAGTTTTCAAGGTGTGGCTTCTTACTGCCTGGGGGAATCCTTTGTGGAGAGGTGATTAGCTGCCCTTAATTGTTTCTTGTCTGGAGTTCCCTGTTTTTGAATGTTGTTAGAATCATAGAATCAAAGAGTTGGAAGAGACCTCATGGGCCATCCAGTCCAACCCCCTGCCAAGAAGCAGGAATATTGCATTCAAATCACCCCTGACAGATGGCTATCCAGCCCCTGTTTAAAAGCTTCCAAAGAAGGAGCCTCCACCACACTCCGGGGCAGAGAGTTCCACTGCTGAACGGCTCTCACAGTCAGGAAGTTCTTCCTCATGTTCAGATGGAATCTCCTTTCTTGTAGTTTGAAGCCATTGTTCCGCGTCCTAGTCTCCAGGAAGGCAGAAAACAACCTTGCTCCCTCCTCCCTGTGGCATTCTACATATTTATACATGGCTATCATATCTCCTCTCAGCCTTCTCTTCTTCAGGCTAAACATGCCCAGCTCCTTAAGCCGCTCCTCACAGGGCTTGTTCTCCAGACCCTTGATCATTTTAGTCACCCTCCTCTGGACACATTCCAGCTTGTCAATATCTCTCTTGAATTGTGGTGCCCAGAATTGGACACAATATTCCAGGTGTGGTCTAACCAAAGCAGAATAGAGGGGTAGCATTACTTCCCTAAATCTAGACACTACTCCTATTGATGCAGGCCAAAATCCCATTGGCTTGTTTTTTGCGCCACATTGTTGGCTCATGTTTAACTTGTTGTGAAAAGACTCATGAAATGTCTAATCTATCTATTTGGTGGGTTGCTGGGATGGAACGTTTATTTATTTATTGTGTCAGAAGCGAATTGAGAATACAGCTATAATGTATTTTAAAAAATACAAACAAAATTAAAAACTTGGCATTATACTAAATGTTCTTTTTTTGCCGCCACATCACATTGTTGGCTCATGTTTAACTTGTTGTCCACGAGGACTCCAAGATCTTTTTCACACGTACTGCTCTCGAGCCAGTCATCCCCCATTCTGTATCTTTGCATTTCGTTTTTCCTGCCAAAGTGGAGTATCTTGCATTTGTCACTGTTCTTTATTTAGTGTTATGATTTAAGATTTTTTAAAATACTGGTAGCCAGATTTTGTTCATTTTCATGGTTTTTTTCTTTCTGTTGAAATTGTCCACATGCTTGTGGATTTCAGTGGCTTCTCTGTGTAGTCTGACATGGTGGTTGTGAGAGTGGTCCAGCATTTCTGTGTTCTCCAATAATATGCTGTGTCCAGGTTGGTTCATCAGGTGCTCTGCTATGGCTGACTTCTCTGGTTGAAGTAGTCTGCAGTGCCTTTCATGTTCCTTGATTTGTGTTTGGGTGCTGCATTTGATGGTCCCTATTTAGACTTGTCTATAGCTGCATGGTATTTTGGGAAGAAGTACAGCCCTAGTTAGTCAGTGGAAAAGGTGGTGTCTAAGTTCTTTTCTTGTTCTGCTTCTAAAATGAAGAGAATTTCTAACTGCTACACTGACTTGCAATACTCATACCGTCATGACACAAAACAAAATATATGTTGTTGGCAAAGAAACTAGAAGCCGGACCATGACACAAGGGTACTTGAAAGGATTGGAGACTAATACATTTAGCAGACCATATTATTTCAGTTTACCTTGTTGGTACTGTGAAGGGAATATACTCCTCTGAAATCCTTTCATTTTCCATCTGGATTCCCTTCCTCTTGCTTCTCATTCTCCAAACCTTACAAAACCATTATTTACAAAGTGAGATTTTATTCAGTTGCAGAGACTTAAGACT
The DNA here is from genome assembly GCF_025583915.1 of Anolis sagrei ordinatus. Classification (NCBI taxonomy): domain Eukaryota; kingdom Metazoa; phylum Chordata; class Lepidosauria; order Squamata; family Anolidae; genus Anolis; species Anolis sagrei. The sequence continues at coordinate 81,951,315 of NW_026846588.1, forward strand.
ATGGTCTTCACGGAAGCATATCATCTAGATTTTGTGACCTATGAATCCACAATTTCTTAACAAAAAGATGGGATTGGCCACTTCTCTATGACTGGTATGAGTATATCCGTTTATACCAGCATCCTACTCTTTTGGAAAGAAGTTGTTGGGGTGCTGTGAGGCTTCTGAGTGGTTCACTTTTAAAAGTTGTAGAGCTGCTTGACATTATTGTAAGCTGCTCATAAATTTCATTTTCTATAATCACTAAATAGGAATACTGAACACAGCTGTTATAACCCACCCCCACCCCCCATTTTAAGGGACTTTGAAAATAAATAGTTCAGTGTTACTTTGCGACTTGATGTCTTGGTTTCCATATACAGGCAGTCCCCGAGTTACACACAGAATAGGTTCTGTAGGTTTATTCTTAAGTTTAATTTGTAAGTCAGAACAGGTACATTTTTAAAATGTAACTGCAGCCAAAAATACATTATTTAAAGCTTTGGATAGCACGGGGAAGGGTTAACACCCCTGCGGTGTTTGTTTTGCTGTCTGTGACCCTGTTGAAAAGATGTCACCTCACTTTCTGTCTCTGAGATAGTTGTATTTGAAAAAAAAAACAGGTTTGTTGTAGAAACATGTATTGATGATGAAGTGTCAGTTGAGACACCTTTTCCCTATGTTGATTCGTTCAGGAGTGAGTTTTCCTTCTGATGGTTAGATTTCCCACTTCCTGTTTTCTGACCCCTGTTTTTAACTATGAGTTGTTTGTAAATCAGATGTTTGTTACTCCCCTGAGTATGGGGGCATTTGCCCAAGACCTTTGGAAGGCATCAAGTTAGAGCGTGCCGTTTCTTTCATTCTTACTTCTTTTTGCTAATGTATCTTGCTCTGCGTACAGAATTCAAGTTTCCTGTCAAGTTATGGCGATCCCTCACCTCTCTAAAGAATACTAAGAGATGTCCTTCTTTTGAAATATATAGCCTATAGCACCTGGTATTCTTTGGTGGTTCCTCATCTTACTCTGCTTAGCTTCCAAGATCAGACGGTGCCTTTGTGATATTTAATAATAATAATAATACTTTATTTGTACCCCGCTACCATCTCCCCAAGGGACTCGGTGCGGCTTACATGAGGCCGAGCCCACAACATAGCAATAACAAGCCATTTATACCACCTAATACATGTATGAGTTGTTTTATATGCATATGTGGATGAAGATATTTGGAAAGAGGGTGGATGAGTGGATCAAAGGTTTTTTATAAAGCTCATTTGCTTCAGATAACAAGAATATGTTCTGAAAGTTGCAGCAGCCTCTTTGAATAGAAGTACAGTGGAACCTCAACTTAAGAGCATCCCAACATAAGAGCATTTTGTGTTAAGAGCCATCTCTCAGCCTGGGTTTTTCTTTGACATACAAGCAGTTTTTTAGTTAAGAGCTAGCACGAGAGGGAGTGCTAGCGCAAGAATACAGGGCTTTCAGGCTGCAAGGAAGTGTCCTCTGTGCCTTGTGCTCTTATCCTCTTTGGGAGATTGCTGTCTGTTTTGCTCTTGTCCACCTTGAGGAACTTTGGGCCAGCTGATTTTGTGCTTTTTTAAGGAGAAACTAATTGATCTATATTGAAGTGCAAACTGAACATGTAACTTAGTTACAAAAACTGTAAATAGTCATCTCTAATGATTTATAGAATGTCAAGGTTTGTACTGTAATGCAATGTTATCTGTATGATTTTCAGAAATAAAATGATTTAAAAATAGCATTTCAATGAGAAAATTTGCTTTGAGTTAAGAGCTCGTTCATGGAACAAATTAAACTCTTAATCCAAGGTATCGCTGTATGTCATGCATTTTAATTCTCTGCTTGTATACAGTGTCAGTTTGTTTTAAGATTTATAGTTTTGTCACCAGTATTCCGCCTTGTAAAGATTTATAACTTATCTTCAAATGATGGATATCTTGCAAACCTAACTCTTACTTCCTTACCTTTTTCTCAAGTTGTTTAAATAAAATAAGCCTTTGGAAGGTATTTGCTAATGCCTCAATTTGCTACCTAAGGAGAATAAATCACTGCAGTGCAAATTGCCTGAACTGTGCCAATTTAAAAACCAATCAGCAGTGAAGGTGACATTTCTGTATTAAGGTAGGATGTAAAATGGCCCTTGAAAAAGAAAAAAGTCATTTTGAGTAGCTAATAGCAATAAATTTAATTATCCTTTTGTAAACCATACATCTTTGGGTTTTAACAATCAGAAAGGAGAACAGTGGCAAAACTTATATAAAACACACACTACACTACTAGTAGAAATCTTGAAGTTTTTATGATGGCTTTTCATCATGAAGTATAACAGAGAGATATATGGAGTGGGGAAAAGCTGGTTCTCACCCTCTGTGAGAAGCCAGCAATATGAACAGTGGGAATTGCCCCAATCTCTGCCAGCCATGTGGCTCAATAACAGGACCAGCATAGGCTGAAATGCCTTGTACTGCACTTGCCTTTTGGGCAAGTGCAATTTGTACTCATTTGAAACATTCATTTCATTGGCATAATTATGGAATAGGAGGGATTGAATAGAATAATGCTCTCTTAGCTTAAGTTTAAATAATACTGAATTTTACTTGGTTTTTAACTATGTAAGAGCTAGTTCATAAAATATTGTATGTAGTATTTTAAGGGCACATTTCAACATTTATTTATGTAGGATTTTAATGGTTAATGTAGTATTTTAATTGTGTATTTCGTATTGCATTTAATAATCTGGTTTTTATGTATTTGTCCTGTATGTGAAAGACCTATGGTCTAAGCATTAAACTACTAGAGAGGGAATAGAATAATGCTCTCTTACATACTGTAATGCTGGTTTGGGGGTACGCACATCATGGTGGTTGAAACATTAATCGTATTGCACCAGTCTGCCTACTTGCGCCCAGAAATAAGACTATTATTGCAGGTTCATTGGTTGTCGGTTTGATGGCTGCTCTTATATTTTGTTATAATGTTGTTGTTTTATTCTGTTCTATGCTGTTGTTTACGTATATAAGTATATTATATTTTAACCATGTTCGATTGAGTTTGTCCCATGTAAGCCGCCCTGAGTCCCTCTGGGGAGATGGAGTTGAACTGAGAATAATATTATTTATTTATTTATTTATTTGCGATATTTAATATACCACCCTTCTCAACCCGAAGGGGACTCAGGACGATTCATAGTTCTGGCAACAATTCAATGTCATTGATAAAAACAGTATAACACATTAATTCAGTCGTTTCCTACTCTTCGTGATCTCATGGACCAGCCCACACCATAGCTCCCTGTCCGCCGTCACCTCCCCCAGCTCCTTCAGAGTCAGTATAAAAACAGTATAAAACATTTAAAATTGACAAAAGTTCTTGTTTTCGTTTTTGTTGTTGTTGTTATTATTATTATTAGCTAGGAGAACTGAAGCAATAGGACTGAAAATGAAAGGATATATCTCTGTCATCACAATTGTAATTACTCCAAGGGACCCTGAATCTTGGGGGATGTGAGAAGAACAAAAAAAAAGGGGGGGGGATGATCTGAAGTATTTGCCCCGTCTTTCTCTTATCTGGCATGCCCAACCCACAGCCACAATACCTCTCTTTGTCAAAGATTCTCTCAATAGGGGCACCCCACTTATCCAAACACACATATAAGATTAAAGCACAGTGTTTCCGATAAGGTACCATAAGTTGCATATTAATTAAATAGAAATTTATACTATCATCAGGAGAGAAATTATAATTATTCGCTGTTTATTTGTGTGTGGCATATTAAAGCAAATATTCTATATTACAGTTTAGACAGCTATGGCATATTAAAATTAAGATGTGAAGTGAAGATTAGCATAGACCATAATGATCCAAAACATGACATTATGAAATCAGTTGCAATATTGATTTATCATGGTGAAAAAAGCATAGCATGCTATCAGAGAACTCAGTTTAATTAGGCATACCATTAAAACAGCATACTTGAGAGTAAACGTCATTGTACTCAGTGGGAATTACCTCTGAGTAAACATGCATGGGTTTGCACTATAAATCTCTCTAATCCAATCTCAGAAAGGCAAATGTCAGCAGGATTTCCCAAAACCACAGGGATCTTCTAGAAGCTGTCTAACATCTTCAGACAAAAACCTAATTTCATAATCCTGATAGGAAAGTATTACTACTGATTCAAAACACGAAGAAGGCCTGTGTGCGGTTACTTGTCTAGCATTAAAAACACATAAAGGAAGAAACAATGTGTTCTGAATATTAAGAACTTGAATTAACTAAATTAAAAAGGGGGTTTGAAAATGCCACCTTTTATTGTTCTTTATAGTCTACTGTGATTGAGGTGTGTCTCACTTTTTAAAAAATCTTCTGATCATTTGCTTTAGTTTCTCATATTGCTACTCCATGCATTTTTCTGGATTATTATTAGGTAATGTATTTTCAGTTAGTCAGGAAAATGTACCCAACACTTAAGAAATTGATACAAAAGCTAATTTTGTTTTGGATAAGTGACGGTGGGCTAGAGGCCTACATTTCTTGAAACACCAGATCACTTCCCATCTTGACAGCTAAGTAAGTAAAGTTTTGAATAATATTTTGTTAGGAGACTATCAAGAAATACCATGTACTGTATACCATATTCCTTTAAAAGTCAGTAGTAAATCATTGTTTCTTCCCTAACAAAATCACAGTGTTGCCATAGGTTGACAAGTGACTTCAAGGTATGTATGTGCATGCATACACACACAGAGGGGCAAGCTTGTTTGCTGCTGCCCTGGAGACTAGGACGTGGAACAATGGCTTCAAACTACAGGAAAAGAGATTCCACCTGAACGTTAAGAAGAACTTCCTAACTGTGAAAGTTGTTCAGCAGTGGAACTCTTTGCCCTGGAGTGTGGTGGAGGCTCCTTCTTTGGAGGCTTTTAAACAGAGGCTGAATGGCGATCTGTCAGAAGAGTTTTGAATTTGCAATATTTATCTAACTCGCCTTTCTCAAGCCCAAAGGTGACTCAAGGCGGCAGCAATTTGATGCCATAAAAATCCACAATATACAGTCAAAACATTTAAAACAGCATTATAAAATCAATATAAAATCAATACAAGACAAAAACCATTAAAAGCATAATAATAACTTGGCAGAATGAGTTCGGACTGGATGGCCCATGAAGTCTCTTCCAACTCTATGATTCCAAGACAGGCTGCTTTTCTTGGCTTATACATGAGCCACGTTTTTTTCTAGAAACTCTATGGGCAGAAAACACCGTTGCCTATTGTAAATAACACACATGCCAAACTAAAATGTGTCATCCTTCTGTATTATTGGATATGAGACTGGGGAAGAAGATACACCACAACATTATATGTTTGTCTAATTGTTTTTATGTGGCTTCATGTTATTTCCGACCTATGCCATCCCTAAGTGAACCTGACATGGAATCTCTTCCCAGATTTGTTCGGAAGAGGTTTACTATTGCCTTCCCTCGTTTCTAAGAGAGAGTGACTTGCTGAAGATCATCTACTGCAATGTTTCTCAACCTGTGGGTCCCCAGGTGTTTTGGCCTACAACTCCCAGAAACTCCAGCCAGTTTACCAGCTGTTAGGATTTCTGGGAGTTGAAGGCTAAAACATCTGGGGACCCATAGGTTGAGAACCATTGATCTACTGGAATGGGGATTACATGTTAGTAACTCCAACTATCCTGTTATGAATTGTTCATAACAATAGTTAGGGACCCATTGAGGCCTTTCAGCAAACTAGCAATGATTGGCCATAATAACCCAAGCCCACTAGCTTGACATTGGTGGGTTACATTCTAAAAATGGCAAATTGCTATTTTGGAATTTTGTCCTGGTTAATGGATTTGTCACTGAATTTATCTTCATTTCTTTATCTAGTAGGAATTAGATAGGATCTCATCACATTAGATAAATCCCCCGTCCAACAACACTTCCCTGACACAGCCGGCACAGAGTCTGCCAGATCTCATCCCATGATGCACATCTACTTCAAGCAGAACTCAGTACTACCTGTATTGAGGAATCGTGGTAGGAGGGGGAAAACTGAACATGGGGGACTACAAGTGTTCAAGTAGACAATCATGAGGACAAAGCAGGATCATGCCAGAAAGCTATGCTTTCTGGCATGTGATGAGCAAGCAGGTGGTGCAGGCCATGCAAGACGTTGAGTGACAGATTTGCCCCACTGCTCTATGGGTTCCCCCGCTGCCCTCCATATCAAAGACCTCGATGTTATGAGGTCCATAGAAACATCTACCTTTTTGGGTTGGCTTATGTATGAGGCCCCTACCTCTTTATTTTATTTATCTATTTTGAAGGCACATTGCCCATCATTTAAGGAGTATGTCATTTTAGGACAGTTTGCAGATATTCCAAACTATGACCAACCATAAACCAATAGAAACCCTTAATGAACACATTCGAGGACCTAGAGATTATTTTCACCATGCACTGTATGAAACTGATATTGATTGAAGTTTTATATCTGCAGCTATTGTTGCATTTTACTGATCTTAACCGGGGGGGGGGGGGGGGTATGATGGTTGTCTTATTGTCTTTGCACTTTTCGTATTTTGCATGTTTGCACCTTTGTGTGCTTTGTGAGCCGTCCTGAGTCCCTCAGAGAGATGATGGCAGGCTATAAACTAAGTTTATAATTATTTATCATTATTATTATTAAGACAAATATGAAGAGCAGAAAGAAAACAAAACCAGGAAAGTAAAAGTAATACTCTACTGATGTTCTGACAGCATTCTTCCAAATGGGCAATGAGGAAATATTTTCACAGCTGTTGATGCTCAGGGCATCTCAGGTTGCTCCCTTTGGCTGTTACTTAAGATTATTCTTGTCGATCCTTATCCTAGCAGCAAAAGCAGCGTGGGTGTTGTGAATTAAAAAGTCCATCTTGATTTTGCTGCTGTTGTTGTGAATCATAGTGCCCTCTTCATATAGTCCTCCTACAGAGAGGCACACTTTTCCTTCAGTGAGAGCAGTTACCTCTTTTCTTGTATCCACCACACGAACAGCCTTTAACTCTTGTTCTAATTCCAAAGATTTCCATAGCATTACCAATTTAGCTCTATTTATACCCACACAGCTGTGAGAGACGATTCGATTCGGCAGCACCTGCAGCTCCAGGTGCTCAACTTTCCATCACGACCCACAGTTCTTTTCCATCTATAACTTTTAAAAGTGTGTGTTTCTTTAAGACCCCCCAGGATGCTTTACAACCTTGGCCTTTTGACTATACTTGGATGATAATTGGTTTTACTGGCTGTAAGCAAAGATTGAAATCCTCCCTGTCTGCTTACACTGAAAACATCCTGCTGTGCTATACTTGACTAATACAGTTATACGGTTTATGTGGAGTACTGAGTGAGTCAGTCTCCAAGTGCTTGGTTGGGAGGCTAAAGGAATTGATTATTTAGACTAGGAGTGGGTGTCCCACTTTCCCTGGCTCTACTTAGGATTCATTTCACTTAGTAATTATGAACCGAACCCAGCACTTTATTTGCTCAGCTATGATATTGCTTTTAATTGTTTTTATAATGTTTTCGGATTTTATGTTTATTGATTTTTGATATTGCTTGTTTTTTTATGCTTATTTTAACCTGTTTTGTTGGGCAAGTCCCTTTGTAAGCTGACCCAGGTTCCTTCAGGGAGATGGAGGAGGGTTATAAAAATAAAGTTATATAAGATCGTCTGGGGAGGCCCTGCTCTCGGTCCCGCCTGCGTCACAGGCGCGCTTGGTGGGGACGAGAGACAGGGCCTTCTCAGTGGTGGCCCCTCGGCTATGGAATGCCTTACCGGCAGACATCAGACAGGCACCTTCGTTGCTGGCGTTTCGGAGAAAGGTTAAGACCTGGCTTTATGAACAAGCGTTTGGTTAAGCAGTGCAACCAATCAAAGGAAGACGGTAAATGGAACATAGGAATGGCACAAGGATTATGAGAACGGATCTGATTTCACTGAGGCGTTATGTTTTGTTTTGTTGACTTGTCTTGTTTTGATTTGTTAATTGTTGTGGATTGATGTGTTGATCCTGTTTGTGGCATTTGTTGCGTTTTAATTGCACTGACATTGTTTGATAATTTGTACCATGTAAACCGCATTGAGTCGCCTGTTTGGGCTGAAAAATGCGGTATAGAAATAAAGCAAATAAATAAATAAATAAATAATAATGACTATTCTTATTATTATTATGTACCATTTTTAGGTTTTGTGATTTTGAATGTGTTGGTACTTTGACTCCTGCACAACAAGGAGTAGTAGTCTCCATATATTGTGTAGTCTCCAATATATAGATCACAGATATCTATTACTAAGATACACAAAGTATTATGTTATTGTTGAAACTTCAAATATGATGTTTATTACTTATAAACACAATATAGAATCATGATGTCCTGCAAATTTCCGGATCTCTTGTGGGCTATGACGAGTTTGTTTGACAACCAGGAATGTCCTGTACTAAATGCCAGTGTTTAGATATGATTTTTTGTATGGTGGAGGTATGTGATGTTAGTTAGAGGCCAAACAATTCAGTTTTTCTGGGGGGGGGGGGGGTTGTCCCTTTAATAACTCACTCCTGATTATTGGTTGTGTCATTCTAATTGCTGTATCTACTATATTTTCATCACCAACACTGAAACAAGGAACTAAACTCAGGATACCTTGTGGTAACCTGGTCACCATGTAGAACTCTTCTCGGACACAACCTTGGATGCCACAAATAGTCCTTCAAAACATCTACAAGTGACTCTTTAAATCATCAGACAGATTGGACTATTATGTTTACCTAAATGAATATTGAGATTAACTTCACAATTCAGCAGCAGATCAGTTGCACAACTTCAGCGCTTTCCAGTAGCTTCTTCCTGCACAGTATTTTCAGTCAACTGCTCCCACAGCCTGCAGTCACTCTGGAACCTTTTACAGACACTTGAACACATGCCCGGCCATTGTCAGTTTTACCATTGTCTTTCCCCCAGTCTAGATGATATTACAAACTTACCACAGCATACAAGTTATATCTTGTCTTAGCAGACAGGTTCTTTTAATTACATATAGCCTTCGACGAACAACATCACAGCACAAGGAGAAATATACACTGTACATGACTTCCTTATATACAATTCTATACAATTACACATAGCAATCTCTGATTGGTTCCCAACTCATTAACTTAACTCAGACCCAGGATTACATCATTCACAATCACCTGGACTAGGCCAGAACACATTCCCCCAAATGATTCCCTATATGCAGTTAATGCATGACTCAGCATTTCCAATAGAAGCCCATTAGCAGTGTATGACTCAGCTATATTACATTACAATACATTGTAAAACCTGACAGGACATTTATCCATGACATAGAGAAGTTTTTCCTCTATATTGTGTTTATAAGTAATAAACCTGTCATATGACATTATATTTGAACTTGCAACAACAATAACATAATATTGTCGAAGGCTTTCATGGCCGGAATCACTGGGTTGTTGTAGGTTTTTTCGGACTATATGGCCATGGTCTAGAGGCATTATACTATAATAACATAATAGCATAATACTTTGTGTACCTTGTAGTCTCCCCCAACTCTACGTTTCTATGATTCTGTGAATTTATTTAGGAAGCATCCGGAGAGAAAATTATTGATTCAATACTCCTGGGGACAGTCTCAGTGTGTTCTCTAGGCAACTCAATGTATTTATGCAGACTTTGAACTGAATATAATTTATAGCCTTAGTTCTTAGAAGCTCTAGGTAAAAACACACTCCTTGTACATAAAAGAGACACAGGGTTCTGCCCATGGCTATATATATTAAACAGGCTGTAGTTCAGCAACTTCCATTGCTCCAAACTGTTAGTGATGTGCCATTTCAATCTGTGGTGGATTTTTTTTTCTGAACTGCAAACTAAGGAAAAATTTTATGATTCCACTACTTCCTGATTATCTCCATTCTTTTCCATTGTACCGCTTCATGTACATGCAATTACAAAAACAAATCACTGATCGCTATAATAGAGCGACATTATGTTTTAGCCAACCTCCATTCTTCAACATGAACCTATAAATTGCAGTTAGGGTGCACTGTGATAGTTAAAAATCTGTGCAGCTTCTAGTTCTCTCCCCCTCCCCAATTTTATTCTTGTTGTAAATTTCCTCTTTGATAAACCGATTCTAATTATATCACATTGTGCTTAATTATTGCAGCTGCATCTTGCTGCTGCCATTAGATTACATTTCCTGCAAACATTTTGCTTAAAATGTAACAGATCGCAACTTTTCAGATATTTCATGTAGGTATGTGTGTGTTAAATTGGATTTATGTGCTTCATAGTCAGTAGAATTACTGCTTTGGACAATATCTATATATGATGTCGAATACTTTCATGGCCAGAATCACTAGGTTGGTGTGAAATTTTTTTTGTTACGTAATTATTTATTTATTATTATTTATTTTATTGTTAGTGCCTGGGGCAATCTTTTGTTGAGTGGCACTAACAAGCCACACCAAACAAGAGCCAGGCCATCAAATGCTAATCAAGGTGGTCATTTGAAACATTCACACCTAGCTCCAGCAGACAAAAGTCCTTTGTCCCACCTTGGTCATTCCACAGATATATAAACCCTTTTTCCTAGTTCCAACAGACCTCATTATCTCTGAGGATGCTTGCTATAGATGCAGGCGAAACGTCAGGAGAGAATGCCTCTAGAACATGGCCATATAGCCCGAAAAAACCTACAACAACCCAGTGATTCTGGCCATGAAAGACAATAAGTTTGGATTTTATTCAGCTGTGTGGAAGGGACCTTAGTGTATTACAGTAGTGTAGTGTACTTAGTGTATTACACTGTGCATTCAGGGTCCTTCTAGACAGGTCCTATATCCCAGGACCCAGTTTGGACTCGGATAACCCAGTTCAAAACAGATATTGTGGGATTTTCTGCTTTGATAATCTGGGTTATATGGTGGTATGGAAGGGCCCTGAGTCCGCACTGTCAGATAATCTGGGATAAACAGAAACCTTGGATCCGATCCTGGAATATAGGGCCTGTCTGGAAGAGCTCTCAGATGCACATTTATAAGTTTAATCGTTCTTGCATTATTTCACTTGTCTATATAAAACGTTTGATTTATCCCCATTCACTTTTCCCTATATTTCTTTCTCTTTGATACACTTTTGTATAGTGTTTATGCCATTCTATGTTTTCTATATATTTCTATGTATTTCACAAGTGTGTCAGTAAAAGCAGGAAATGCATTTAATGGATCTTGACTTCAGTCTGTTATATAGTACAGGCATAGCACCATCTGCTGTACAATGATATGTGAGCAACCTGTGTAAATAGAAATATGTTTACCGTGAATGAACCCATTTTACAATTATTGAAGGACTGTATTATTTTCTTCTTCCTGATTAATTCTTTCCCATGAAACATTTGTATGAGTACTGGGACACATATCTTTTTCAAGTACGCAGTAAAATTCTAAATATAGTGTTTTTATCTGGCAGGCAACCATTATTCCTTACGCTATCGCTGGCCATGACATGATTTCAAATTTCTGCTGTCTCTTAGTATAGCGTGGGTGTTGGCTACTGTAGAACAAACACAGGAGGTCGATTTTGGTAAACTTGTTTATGTAAACTAAGTCTAAGTTTACATTAGCTTGTCTGTTCCTTTATTCACATTTTGCAGTTGTATCTTCTGCCATCTGGAGGCGGAGAGCATTCACTTTGTTCAGCTGAAACATTAAGCCATGGTTTATCTTGTGACATGTGAATGGATAGACATTTCTTGGCAGTACATAAATGGATCTTGTAGCACTTTGGAGACTGAGAGAAAGAAGTTTGTAACATAAACTTTCTTAGTCTAGATCTAATCTTCGAACACTTACACTACTAACCTTTCCTTTAGACTCAAAGGTGTGATGAGATGCCTTATTATTGAACTATATACACGACAGAACGGTCTACTTTATTTAAAATTTTATAAACCATCAGATATAATTTAATAGTATACCACTACCCGGTGGCGCAGTGTTTAAGGAGCTTCAATGGCTGCCATTTATTTTCCAGGCGCAATTCAAGGTGCAGGTTTTGACCTACAACGCCCTAAACGTTTTGGGACCCGCCTACCTGTGCGATCGCATTTCCGTCTATGAACCCACGCGATCTCTTCAGTCTTCCAGAGAGGTCCATCTCTTGCTCATGCTTTCTCTGTGGTGGCCCCTCGGCTCTGGAATTCGCTCCCCAGAGATATTAGGCAAGCCCCCACCCTGGAAATCTTTAGGAGGAGTGGGAGCAAGAGAAGGGCTTCTCTGGAAGATCGAAAACTTGGCTGTTCCAATGTGCTTTCAATGACTGAATGTATGATAATCCCTGACCAAACTTCGCATAAAATGACCTCTGGTTTGTGCAATGAACCTTATCCCGCGGATTCCCATCCTGATATTTTACACTGCCCTATCTCCCAGTGTTTTAAAATTTTAATCTTTGAACTGGCCCTGCCCACTGTGATCATTTTTAGTGGTTTAATGTTTGATTTTATATTGTTGTGCTGCATATTTACATTGGTTTTGTATTTTATGTTATTTTATTTTCTGATTTTTTGTTGTGTTTTTGTGTTATATTGTGTTTTCCGTATTGATGGGCATGGCCCCATGTAAGCTGCCCCGAGTCCCCTTTGGGGAGATGGTAGCGGGGTATAAATAAAGTTTATTATTATTATTAAACCGCTGACCAAAAGGTCGCAGGTTCGAATTCGGGGAGCAGCATGATCTTCTGCTGTTAGCCCCAACTTCTGCCAACCTAGCAGTTCAAAAACATGCAAATGTGAATAGATCAATAGGTACAGTTCCAGCGGGAAGGTAACAGCGCTCCATGCAGATATGCCGGCCACATGACCTTGGAGGTGTCTACGGAGAATGCTGGCTCTTCGGCTTAGAAATGGAGATGAGCACTAACCCCCAGCATTGGACACGACTGGACTTAATGTCAGGAGAAAACCTTTACCCCTTTACCTTACTTGTGGTAAGGTAAAGTTATTTCTGACATATGGTGACCCTACTACTAAGTAATATTTTTAATTTTCATCCCATCCTTTATTCAGAACTGGGACAAACATTACAGGTTGCATATGCCTTACACAAGAAACCCAGAAGTGTTTGGATTTCAGATTTCTTCAGATTTCGAACTATTCACATGTCTTAAAGATGGGACCCATGTCTAAACAGGATATTCATTTGTTCTTAATATACACTTTATGCTCGTAGCATGAGGATTATGTTATACATTATGTTTTTAATAATTTTGCGCATGAAACAAAACGCCTATGTTAAAATTGTCAGAAAGCAAAGACATCACCATCTCCATCACCCATGTGGATGATTCTGGAAAATTACAGATTTTGGATCTCTGTATAAGGATAAGTTGTACTCAGCTTGTACGATGAAGTAATCATAGTCCTTGTATTAACGGTGTCCTTATGCTATAATCTACTATAACTGTGCTTTGGTGAACTTTTAAATCACCAACACATGAATCTCTGAACAAATGTCACACTAGAGGGGAAAAAAAACCACTTAAAATCTGGTTTCTGTCTCCTGTAGAATTCTGGGTTTTGTAGTTTAGTGAGGCTGTTAAAGGCTCCTCCCTAAACTACAAACCCCAGAATTCTGCAGGAGACAGAAACCAGATTTTAAGTGGATTTTTTCTCTAGTATGATTTATTTATTTATTTATTTGTACACTTATATACCGCAATATCTCAGCCTACAACGGCGACTCATTGCGGTTAACAGTACTTAAAAACAACAATAATCAATTTAATCAATTTAAAAGCTTAAAAACATATATAGTACACAGTATCGGGCCACCAATACAGACCAATGCATCTCTTAGTAAAATCATAATCCGAATTCATCGTCTATAATTACCAGTCCTTGGTCATCAACTTCATCGCATCGGATTACCCGAATGCTTGTTCAAACATCCATGTCTTAAGTTTTTTTCGGAATACCAACAGCGAAGGAGCTGATCTTATCTCTATAGGGAGGGCATTCCAAAGCCGAGGGGCCACCACAGAGAAGGCCCTGTCTCTCGTTCCCGCCAGCCGCACTTCTGAAGCCGGAGGGATAGAGAGCAGGGACTCTCCAGAAGATCTTAGGGTGAAGCATAGTTGAATTTGCAGAGCAGAATTCAGGTGTTTACTGACTTCATAACAGTGTGCCTAAAAGAAGATCAACTAGGTTTATCGTTTATCCTGTAATTACTGAGATTATCAGTGATTACTGAATGAAAACAGTCTGGCTAGACTAACAAAAGTATGTTTTGGTGGATGGTGTTTGTATAAGGAAAGGCCAATGATGTAATCTGTTGATGAATTGCATTGCTTGTTCTTTCTTAACAATTCATGGCCTTCAAAAGTTGCTTCTTAATTTTGTTACTTTCAGATAGAAGTAACTAAGTGCTAAAATACTAGCACACTGATACAAAATTATCACTGGACCCAAGATTTTTTTTCCTACTATCCGCATATGATATTCACGTTTACACTCATTAAGTGTTCCTTATTGTGGTGTCAAGAAAAGCCTGTGATTACTGCCAAATTCGGGGCATTATGAAAAAGCTTTAACAGAGGAAGTGTGAGTGATTTGCATTTCCTTTATTCTTCCTTCCCATACAATATGCAATGCAAGAATTTGTATGGTTTTCTCTTATAACAAAATGCTGAACTCCCAATATGTTTGAGGAGGACAGCAGTGAGAATCCCTGCATTATATACGTTTTTAAAACAAGAAAGGGGAGGCATGCCTTTTGTTGTAGCTTCTATATAATGTTTGCAAACTCTCCAAGTAATATGTATGTGGGTAGAAAATGTTCTGACATCTTTATTATCCATCCTCATATGGCTTGTGGAACCTTACGGCATAGAATAAAATTTGAATCAGTAGTTCAGTGATTATATATGTGAAAAGTTTTTGATGCAGAAAAATAATAGTAAGAAAATAGCAGGCAATGTTGTAGAAATACCAAATGTCTACTTTTCTGTTTAACATTTCTTTTTGAGTACTTAATGTTTTATATTTTTTATCTTTTGTGTTTGTTTGACAGGTACACGATGGAATATTCCAGTTCGATCATGCTGATTTCCATTAGTTTTCTACATATTGAAGCATTACTTGAGAATGGAACTACATCATTTAATGATACAACAACAAGTAAGGCAACACTGTTTTGGGGGTCAGGCTTTTTGTTCCATGTCAGGAGTGACCTGAGAAACTTCAAGTCGATTCTGGTGTAAGAGAACTGGCTGTCTGCAAGGAAGTTGCCCAAGGGATGTCTGGATGTTTTGATGTTTTGCCATCCTTTTGGGAGGCTTCTCTCATGTCCTGCATGGGGAGCTGGAGCTGACAGAGGTAGCTTATCCGCACTCTCCCCGGATTCAAACCTCCAACGTGTCAGACTTCAGTCCTGCCAGCCTGAGGGTTTAACCCTCATCAGGCTGAGTATGAACTACTGTATTTTCAGTGGCTTCTTTGGACTTTATTGCATGGAAGTGGAAACTGGCATCCTAGCAATACTGTCACCTTTGGTGAATGGTCCCTAATACATGATCTCATGTGATACCCCTTCCCGGTCAGCTGCCTTCCTGTTATGAAACCATCAGGGGCTACTGATAGGAAAAGCCAGGGTCCCAGAACTTACCTCATAGCAACACCTGTGCAGGGCCATAGCAACACCTCTTTGGCCCTGCTTCCTTACAACTCCTGGGTTGGGCTCCTCTATGACCTCCACAGCCTCACTAGTACTTCAACAGCCAGGCAGCCTGGCCATAGCAACACTTATTGAATGACTCCTCACGTCTTTATTGTATAAGATCAAGATCAGAGTAAAGTCCAAAGAACATAGCACACAAATCAGAAACAATTATAACTTGTAAACCACTCTGGGTCCCCTTCGGGGTGAGAAGGGCGGCCTATAAATGTAGTAAATAAATAAATATATGTAATGAAGTCATGCTCAAGAATTTATTTATTTTTCTCATCAAGCACTTTGCAATTGTGAAGTGCCTTATAAATAAAAGAAAAGGGGGGAAACTGGCTGGGGGTTACACTGCCCCGCCAGTAGTGCAACTTTCCACTGCCAAGGCATCATAATCATGCAGGGACTGTGCCTGTGTGTTGTCACCTGTCAACATGAAAGTAAATTGACACTATGCTGCATTGCATTAACACAGTGGTTCTCAACCAGTGGGTCCCCAGGTGTTTTGGTCTACAACTCCCAGAAATCCCACCCAATTTACCAGCTGTTAGGATTTCTGGGAGTTGAAGGCCAAAACATCTGGGGACCCACAGGTTGAGAACCACTGCATTAACACATTAGGATTGTCACTGGCATGCAGTTGTGTCAGTATGCTACACGTCTTGAGAAAATAGCATGTTATTAGGGAGAGAGCTTTGTGAGTCATGATGGCAGGGCAAGCATCCCAACTTGGGGGGGGGGGGGCAATGCTTGGCCCAGACTTGTGTTGAGTCCAAGTCTGTACAACTCTAATTCATGGAATTGTGGCCTTGTCCATTTCGATAATTCTGCTCATCCATTTGTTGTGAAAAGAAAGCCCCCGTTCACTGCTGATCCAGTAACAAGAATACAGTATATACCTTCTTTGTGTCTCTGTCAAGAAATAAAAGTGGAGTGAAAATATAATAATGATAATAAACACATGTTTAAGTCTAGACAATTTAGTTAATGTGACTACTGTACACTGACTCTTATAAAAGAAAGGAACCATCCCTTTCTCTGAGCACAGTGGCAAAAGGCAACAGATTAGTCCAGACTGGGAGAAACTAAAAGAAGGATCAGACTGCTCTCTCCCCTCAGCCATGATGTTTCTTCTGTCCTTTTTGAATGTCTGGGTGGAGAAATTGTGGTGATAGCCTCTGCTTGTGGAATGGCCTTCGACTTATCTATAGTTCATACCAAAATCAATAACTTTGGCCTCAAAACTTTTTACGTGAGGTCGACTTGTACATGAGTATCAACGTTAAGTAATGTGCCATAAATAGCTCCTTCCCTATGGACAATTGCTTTGAATGTGGTGTTCATCTTTTTCTGGGTCCTTTCTGAGACTTTTCTTCTTACTAATTTCTGACTTTCAGACAGCTTTCTCTGTTCCCCTAGCAACAGTTGTCATCGGCATGTTGACTTCCTTTCAATTTCCCTTGTGTCTAACATGTTTTGGATGAGCAATAAGAGCAACACAGACCTCCTGGATCTCTTGACAGCACAGCAATTCAACAAACAAAAAGAGAAGCTCAGAAATCAACCATTGCTAGTTGCAGCATCTGTTTATGTTTTCTCCCTCTCTTCTTGTTTTTCGTGGCCATTTTTAATACATTTGTCACAGCTACCAATTTGGTGTAAT
This sequence comes from Anolis sagrei ordinatus, assembly GCF_025583915.1. Lineage (NCBI taxonomy): Eukaryota > Metazoa > Chordata > Lepidosauria > Squamata > Anolidae > Anolis > Anolis sagrei. The sequence continues at coordinate 81,968,760 of NW_026846588.1, forward strand.
TAGGCCTGCTGAGAAAATGCTCATGCTTGTTATCCATTATGGGCTCTCCTGCCACTTTAAACATCCTAACAAACACTGTTGGGGACCATCTCACCACTCCAAGCATCCGAAATTTCTTTTATAATGTTTTTGCCTCCTGCTAGCCACAATTAGTCCAAAATCAGTGTTTCAACATGGCAACTAAGAAACTTAATCTGAGTTTAATCTGAGTACAAGAAGGAGTTTCTTATTTATTTATTTATTTATTTACAGCATTTATATTCCGCCCTTCTAACCCCGGCGGATCACAATGGACATATACACAACAAACATTCAAGGCCAAAGACACACAACATATATAGACAGACACACAGAGGCTATTTAACTTTCCAGCTTCATGAGGGTATGCTTTTTGAATTCCAGCCACCAGGGGAGCTGTCGCTTCACCATCCACTTGGGACGACAATGGGGTGCTTCTTCATTCTTTTGCATGCTGCTGGAGAGTTTTATGTTGTCGTAAATTAGTTAAATTAGTCTCCCCGCATAAGCGGTACCTACATTTTCTACTTGACAGATGCAGCTGTCTTTCAGGCTGCAAAGCTAGACAAATGGCTGGAAGCTCACTCTGGGCTGGCTTTGAACTCATGACCTCTCATTCAGTAGTGATTTCAATGCAGCTGACTCCCAACCAGCTGTGCCACAACTCACTCTACCTGCGCCACAACCCAGTTTCTTGGTGGTATCCTGTAAGTCAATGGTTCTCTACCTGTGGGTCCCCAGATGTTTTGGCCTTCAACTCCCACAAAATCCTAACAGCTGGTAAACTAGCTGGGATTTCTGGGAGTTGTAGGCCAAAACACCTGGGGACCCACTGGTTGAGAACCACTGATCTAAGTGGAACTCTCTGTCCCAAGAAATTAGGTCATCTGCCTCTTATAGAATCATAGAATCCTTGAGTTGGAAGAGACCTTGTGGGCCATCCAGTAGTCCATCAGCAAATAAAGACAGGTCTCAAAGCATTTGACTCTGTTTTGCTTAATTATTTTTATTAGTTACATATTTAATAGGATACTAATGTGCTGCTGCTGCTACTACTACAACTGAACTTCTTTAAATTTAAAAGGGGTTCTATTCAACCATTGTTTCCCTTATCCTTTTAACAGTATTTGCAGAGTTATGTACATGGCTTTAAGAGGCTTTAGGATTTGTGATAAGAAGCTTTGACTCTCCAGTACCTATCATTAAGTGCTGCCATTTGGTAACTCTGCAGACTAGAAAAGCAAGGATCGAGCTGCTTTTATTGCTGCCGCAAGACCCCCTAATAGCTTTTAAGCTTTTAATTTAATTGCATATTAATTCAAAACATAAAACTGTAGCAGTTGACTTGAAACTGATTACTTTCTGATCTCATGTGTATTTAATAAGCTTGTCTACCTTATTCAAAATGCCAATTCATTTCTTGAGTAAGTAATTTCCTATTATCTACCACATAAGACTTCTTTTCAAGTTTTTATTGCATTCCCCCCTCTCTCTTTAGGGCTTCATCCAATCTGGAATCTGAGCTTCTAAATCACTGGCTTATACCAGTAGGTGAGGGGGCCATAGCTTAATTGTAGAGCACATGGTTTACATGCAAAGATCCCATATTTAATCACTTTTCTAGGTAGAACTCAAGAAAACTTTTGTGCACACCAGAAGTGGGAAACATGTGGCCCTGCAATTGTAATTAGACTATAAGTATTCGTGTCAGCATAGCCAGCATCTTGGTCTAAATCAGTGGTTTTCAACCTTTATGAAAATCATTTTTCTTTGGAGGTCAGAAAATATAAACATGAACATGTTTTTAGATTAGTCTCCTTTGTTGTTACTGTGAGTTCTCAAGTCATTTCTGATTTATGGTGAGACCCAATGTAAAACTATAATGTGTTGTGTTTTTGCAAGATTTGTTCAGAAGGAATTTGCTACCATTCTCTGAGAGTGTGACTTAGCCAATGCCTCCTACTCATAATGTTGCATCTGCCATTTTTCCCTGGCTTCACATTTGGCAAAATGATCAATGTGCATAAGCAGTGATTTCTGTTGCAGCAGATATTTCACCAAACAAATCATTAAAGTTTAAGATACAGTTTGTAACTGTTACTTGAGCATTTTGAAAAATTCTGGTTGATGCCCATGTCTCTGCAATATGACACTCCCCTCATATATAAGAGAAAATCTGAAGCAGAGAAGATTTCTCCTGACTAATAGATGTATTAATTTTATTAAATTTGACATGAAAGCAGTCTTGGAAAGAACAAATAGAAGAATGCTAGAGTTCACTGTAATTCATAGTAATGTGATTATGGGCTGAAGAAGAGCTTTAATGGTTTTTAGTACACAATGATTGAGTTGACCTGAGAGGCCTGACTTTTACATCTATCCAGATCAAAGTTTCAATTTAACACTGCTGTGACTATTAACCTGAAGTACAGCTGTTTGATCTTTCATTTTTGAATAGATAAAACAAAGTATCAGGAGAGCAGGGAACTTTTTATGCGACTATGTGACACCCAACATGCATTCATGTCGAAAATCTCCCTGAAAATTATAGATCATGCCATAAAATTTGATCACCGTATAAACAGTGTAGTGCTGCAAATAGATAGATGCATTTAGAACACTTGTTAGGACATAGTTAAAGCTTCAGGAGTCACAGACAAAACCCAGATAAACTGCCTGTAAGGAAGGTAAACAAACAACTCTGCTGACAAGGAAAGGGAAGCTTTAACTATGTCCTAACAAGTGTTCTAAATGCTAAATTGCTTTGTATTGTCTGGCTCTCCTGCAAACAGACACTGTTTTCAACCAGCGCATTTCAACAAAGAGCTAAGAAATCATTACTCTTGAGTTTGGATAAATTTGGATGGTTGGAGCTTTGTGAACTCCATGGGAGCTTTCAGCTGGTTCCCCTGGTGCCTGTTGGCAAATGAGACGTCTTTGATCTATATTCTGAATTTGATTAAATGTCTCTGTGGAAGCACAGAGAGCTCTGGGTTAGAATACACTGGCATGTCCAAAACTCTGTGGAGTTTCTCCTGGAAGGGCATAAGAGATGGAGCAGTAATGTTCTTGGTTGTTAAAATCCTAATTTATTTCCCAAAGTGAAAATAAGATGTAATCATTGTAAACGATTCATTTGTTAGGTACTATGATGGAAAGTTGGGAAGGCTTTGGTTTGTCTGTAAACCCCCCCCCCCCCCCAGTATATGAATGTTAAAACATTAACTGGATTATCTTAGCAAGAAGTTTTCATGAATATCACCTTGAACCAAGGAATATCATCTTGAACCAAGGAATCATAAAATCATACAGTTAGAAAGAGACCACATGAGCTAAACATTCTATAAAAGTAACTAGTGCATAGCTATGTATTAAAAACCTTTTATTTTCAATTTAATTCCTACAATTCCCCTACAATGTCTTAGGACCTTATCACACTCCCTGTTTTGACAGCAAGCATGGCGAAACGGCAGGTATGCAAGGTGACACTAGGGCCCTGTTCGATGCCAGTTCCCCTATCACATGAGGGAAGCATCGCCCAAATGGAGCAAGCTAAGGAAGCATCCTAGGATGCTTCGACACCAGTTAGGGGTGGGGCCTCTGCCAGAAGTTAAGGGACATTGTGTGATAGGCTGTATGCCCATTCATCCCTTAACTGGCTGGCAAGCATCCTAGGACACTTACATTGATAAGTATAATGAGGTCCTTTTTTATTTTCTTCACATCCTTGTTTCATATTAGTTTACAAGACTTTGATGTTAGGAAAGGGAGATGTGGAAAATTCTATGCATTTTAATTCAGTTTCTAATATATACACTTTCCTCCATTGATTACAGTGTGTGTGTCTGTTCAGGTTTAGGCATTCGGATTTATAATGCAGTTTTTGTGTCCCCCTATTCCAAAGTTCCCTCTAAGTTTTGCTGATCAGAATGGGTGAGGTGAGGTGTTTGTTTGTTTTTTTACAATGAGTTTTGGGAGGTGTGTTTTCTTCTATTCTGTTCAACAAAATTATTTCCTCACCTTGCTAATGTTGGTTAAAAGATCCTTATCAGTATTGCTTTGGGGATGAAAGACTTTATTCTCTTGCCCAGCTGGAGTCTAATTATTTCCTCACCCTGTGCACTCACGAGGGATGGGCTCAGCTGTGTCAAAATAAAGCACTGAGATACCATAATATTATTCCATTTCACAAAGGATAGTTATCTAGATATGAGGGTGTACCAAGTAAGAAACTGGACATTAGTAATAAACTTTTTCAGAATCAGAAATCATGTTGAAGAAGATGCGCTGTTTCATATTATTATAAAACTTAATCTTATGGCTTGCACCAACATTTCTCAATTTTTGGTCCTCCAGAAGTTTGGACTTTGGTTCTCAGAATTCCTGATCATTGGCTAGGCTGCCTGAGGCTTTTGGGAGTTGAACTCCAGAACATCTGAAGGATCGAAGTTTGAAACCAATTGGCCTATATGGCGTTGGGATTTGCTTTTGCCTTTTTCTTTTGTATACCTGGCAACAACTAGCAGATAGGACTCCATATTCTGGAGTTATACGCTCCTCGTCACACTAATTGTCTATCCACTTTAAATCCTGTTGCTGCCTCTTGCAGAATTCTGGAGCTTGTATTTTAGTGAGGTCCAGGACCTCTCTGGTGGAGGAATTTGAAGGGCCCTACCTAAACTACAAACCCTAGAATTCTGCAGGGGGCAGCAACTGGATTTAAAGTGGATAGACACTATAATGTGATGAGGTGAGATCTTTGTTGCTTAATGTAAGTTCATAGGAAATGGTAAAGAATTACCCAGATTGCTTAATGTGGTACTGTTTGTTCCTTTACACAACACTCTTTTACTATTGTATATGCCCCATTACATATGACTTGTATTAGCCCTTGGAACATCTTTATTCAACTTTTATAAACATTTGTAATTTTTCTTATTTTAAGAAATTAATAAAGTTATCCCAATTCATTCTGTTTGATGTTGATCTATTTTGAGCAAGGTTTTGAGTCAACAGATGCATATTCATGATGTCCATGGCTTTCTCAATCCATTTATCTACTGTTGCTGTTTCCTTTGCCTTCCAAAAACGAGCTATGCTTATTCTTGCCACTGTAGCAAGATAGAAGATCTTGTCACTATTTCTGTCTATTTGAAAGTCTATGATTCCCAATAAAAAATATTCAGGTTTAAATTCAAATTTTAATTGTGGAATTTCTTCTACCTTTTTAATATATTTCATACCAAAACTTTTTCATAACTTTACATTCCCACCACATGTGCATGAAAGTACCAGTATTTTTCCTGCATTTCCAACACTTCTTATTGATCCTTCCCTTACTGTATTTGGCTAATTTTTCTGCCGTTAGGTACCACACGTAAAACATCTTAAATCAATTGTCTTTCATCTCTACAGCATATGCATATTTTAGTTTCTTTGTTCAAATTTTCTCCCATTTTGCCATACTAATTGTATGGCCCACTGCCTTTGCCCATCTTATCATCACCTCTTTTATTTGCTCTTCCTCAGTTGCCCACCTTAGCAGTTGATGGTAAAATATTTTTATCAATTTAGTATCTGTCTTTATAATTTTGTCCCAAAAAGTTTCGTTTGTCTCAAACCCTTTTCTTTTGTCTTCTTTGTAGTTTTCGTTAATTTGCCAATAATGAAACCAGGTGATTTTCGGTTCTATTGTTTGAATTTCTTCCAATGTTTTTAGTCTTACGTCTTGATGATTGATTTTTAGTAATTGTTTATAAGTTAACCATCTATCTCTGGGCATTTCTCTCCTTTGATTTGCCTCATTTGGTGTGCTCTCTTTTTTATGTGATGAGTAAGTTGTGACCTTCCAGAGGTTGGTGTACAATTCTTATCAGCCCTTACTAGCATATTTAATTGAAGGGATAACCAGCATTGTAGTTCAGCAGTGTTTGGAAGGCCACAAGTTTTCAATCTCAGGATGATAGGAATGGACATTAAGAGGTATTTGAAAAGCACTCCGCTAAGCTGGAATACTTGCACATTCCTCTGGCATAGTCTTTTACACAGTGGGCGTAATTCATCTACTGCAAGTATGGAGTGGTCGGTTTGTGAAAGTAGGAGGGTATATTCATAAGCACTTATATATGCTTTGGTTTACATTTTGTCTTGTTAGTGATGCGGACTGTGCCCACACTACATTTTCAAAATAGCAGAGGTATTGTTACTCCTATATAGTCTTATGAAAGAAGGAGATTATTTTATTTTTAAAATCCAAAAAAATGGTTTCTTGTGTTCCTCTTTGTTTCAGTTCTTACGCAACATATTAAATTAGGAAGATGGTAGAACAAAAGCCTAGTCATTTAATCATGTACTCCATAAAAGGAAGTTTTGACATCTTGAAAAGCAGAACAATTATAGCAAGAATTGACCGGATCTCATTATTTAAATTATGACTTGTCTTAGCTTTTTTCACCTCAGTTCAGTCGGGAGAAGAATTCTAATTGCAACAGCTTCTCAAGCCCTTAAAACAGTGGTTCTCAACCTTCCTAATGCTGCGGCCCCTTAATATAGTTCCTCATGTTGTGATGACCCCCAACCATAAAATAATTTTTGTTGTGACTTCATAACTGTAATTTTGCTACTGTTATGAATCGCAAAGTAAATATCTGACGTGCAGGAAGTATTTTCATTCACTGGACCAAATTTGGCACAAATACCCAATATGGCCAAATTTTAATACTGGTGGGGTTGGAGGGGGATTGATTTTGTCATTTTGGAGTTGTAATTGCTGGGATTTATAGTTCACCTGAATGTCACATGTTTATCAATTCACCACCTTCTCTCTGGAGTTGTATTGCAGTGGTTGAAAACGATTTATGCATGTAGGACTGTAAAGCCTTTGTGTGTTTGATAGGAAGTTTATCAACAGTAGAATTTCCCAATATGTTTATATGTGGTGTTTTGTAGTGAAAGTTTAAAATGTAAAGAGAACATAGGAGGCTTCTAACTTTCTTATCAAACAGTTTTGATCAATGTTCATCCAGTTCCTAGACTCCCTCATTATCAGTGTGCCTTCGGTTAAATTTGATCAAAAATCTATAGCTAACAGCGTTGGTGATGCTAATGTCTTTTTACAGCTTTAGTGTCTTGGAGGAGATCATAGCAGGGCTGGGAGGATATCTTAATCTGAGCATTCTTCTGAGGATATACAACAAGTTTTTGTTGTAGAATCTAATTTTGTAGCCAAAAACGAGAAGACAAATATTGTGAACGTACAAAGATTCTGTGATAACTTCAAGTGAAGACAACACCCCCTACTGCTTGAATAATGATGCACCTTTAGTTAACACACATGGCATGCTTCAAAGAACAACCACAACAAAGGCAAAGTTGTTATCACAACAGTGGATTCTATTGATGAAAACGAAGTACTTTTCAGTTTGACTAGGATGGAAGGAGTTGCCTTCAGTGGTGACTTACTAGTTTGCTGTTGTTAAGACTGGCTCCTTTTTGTTCTTCCTTGCTTATGTAATTCAGTAAATATATGCTGTTTAGAAATGGGAAAGGAAATTGTATTGAAAAGTCTGTGTGCTATTTTGAGAAAGTGATTATTTTCTTCACTAAGACTTTCTAGGAATCTAAGATTCCAACAATACATTTTAAAGTAATAACTAAAGAAGCTAAGATTAAGCGTCAGTTTTCAAGGCATGCATTTCATTCTCCCTCTCCTTATCTGAGGGAGATATCAAATGATTACTTTCAGAGTATCACTATATTACAATATATCATGTGAATAACATTTGGATTATTTGATGAGGTTTTGTTTTAAGGGATGTATAACAACATTGATAATCCTGTAAAGCATACAGAATTTGAAATACCCACTTTAGGAACCACCTGGTAGACCAGGAATGAGCAAATCCAGGCCTGGGGGCCAGATGTATGGAGAAATGTCAGTTGACTAATATATCACTATAGAAAATATAATATATTGTTCTTCTTAGGCTCCATATGAAATCCAGATTATCTGCTTTGAACTGGATTGTATGGCAGGGTAGACTCATATAATCCAGTTCCAAGCAGATAATATGGATTATCTGATATGATAAACTGGATTATATAGCACTATAGAAGGGGCCTTAGCAAAGTTGTTACTTCCTTAACATTTAATTTGGCATCATTAGTATTCTAAGAAATATCACAATAAGAACTGAATACAGGTGAATGGACTTTACTTAATACAGACTAGATCAGGTATGGGCAGACCCAGGCCCAGGGCCTGGATGCAGCCCCTTGGGCTCTTTTCTCAGGCCCTCCTCTCTCTCACCATCCTATCCTTCCTCCCTCCCTCCCTCCCTCCCTCCCTCCCTCCCTTCCTTCCTTCCTTCCTTCCTTCCTTCCCTCTTTCCTCCCTCCTTCCCTCTCTCCCTCTTTCTCTTCCCTCCCTCCATTCCCTTCAACCCTTCCATCCATCCATCCATCCATCCATCCATCCATCCATCCATCCATCCATCCATCCTTCTCTCACCTCCCTCCCTCCCTTCCTTCTCTTTTTCCTTCCTCCTTTCCTCCTGGGGGATGTTTAGCTGGGAGAAGAGAAGGTAGAGAAGGTAGAGAGGGAACAGTAGAACCATGTTTCAAGATTTAAAAGGGTGTCCCATTGAGGAGGAGGAAAACTTTCTGTTCCACTAGAGACCAGGACAAAAGGGAGCAATGGTTTCAAATGGCAGGGAAAGAGATTTGACTGCAAAGATTAGGAAGAACTTCATGGAGAGTGGCATAGGAAGCCTGGGAGTGTGATGGAGTCTCCTTCTCATGAGGCTTTTCCACAGAGGCTGTCTATTGGGAGTGCTTTGATTGTGCCCTCCTGCATGGCAGGGGGTTGGACTGGATGGCCCTTGGGGGTCTCTTCCAACTCTACAATTTTATATGAGGAGTAGGCAATATGGGGTCTCTTTTCTCTCCCGTCCACCATCTCATTCTGATCAAGACCAACCCTTTTGGGATCCAAACGTTTCCTGTCTTATCTTCACTTTCTGACCCCAAAAGAGAAGTGGAAGAGGAGGAAAGGGCAGGGAGGACACTTGGGGAGAACCCCTTTCACCCCGGCCCGCCCACCCCACTCTGGCTCGCCATGTGGCCCCCAAGTTAGAAAGTTTGCCCATGACTGTGGTTGACAGAAGTGAGTTATGTCTTGTTTTGCAGAGGGCATAGAGACTCTTGAGACAGTTTCACACACACCCTTGAAACAGTGTCTCATATAAATTGAAACTATGAGGACGTGTGTGCATTTTGGTGTGGTCTTCAAATCTTTATATGTGTGCAACAATTTCTACCTGCAGCATGCTGATGGTAGCTGAAAATGAAATCTTTTGCCCTTAATGGATGCTAATCTCCTGAAACTCCGTTGGGATATGACAACAGGAGATGATGTAGGATGGGTGAAATGGCATTTTTACTTCTCATGCCAGTCCTGGTTGCCCCATTGACATAAGGAAGTAACCACATAATTACACCCATTCCATGTGCTTCCTATTTTCATATATCACTGAAATAGTGTAAGACCTGGCACTATGCCATAAAGGAAATATTTATTTGAAGCCTGAAATATTAACAGCAAGACTGATAAGACTGGATGAGAGGACATCAGATAACAAAAATACACAAGAGAATTAGGCAAAAATAGCAATAGTCTTTGTGTCCTCTAATCTGACAATTTTGACTGTGTCCTAGAATCAATTTGGGTCATTTCTTTGCACGTGTTTTCCAATCTGGGAAGGACAAACTCCTTTTGCCGGAGAGATCTTATTACACATTGCTGAAACAAACTTTTTTTTCACATAGTTCACACAGTGCCTTATTATGGTATGCAAGGAAACTATCCCTTAGCAAATAATGTGCGCTTTGTAGTGTACAGAAATGGTTTTAATTGTCTTGTAAAATATGTAGCAGTTTGAAAAGCGATGAATGTGTGCTTGAAATAGGCCTTATTGTCTATTACAGCATCTACAACTGCAAAAACAAACCATTTTACATCATCATCTGTGTTTATGTTTTAATATTAACATTTTAATATTAACACCTTACCTTAACTAGCAAAAGTTAGACTGCAAGATTTCAAATACTTTTTGAAATTAACCAGTTGGCCATAATTGTGAACTGTTTTTAATGATGGCATGGGATGGAAACAATATTTCACTACGGACAGAGAAAGTCACAGGAAAATGCAAGACAACTTGCCAGTTAGGGAAGCTAGAGACTGATGGTAAAGGCTTTGCAATGTCTTCTTGGAATTTGGGAGGGAGGGGGTTATCTTATTTTCTTTAAATAGAAGAATTATGTTGACATTCTTTGCTGTTATTTCCCCATATTTTTATTTTCTGCCACTGGAAGTGGAAGAAAACAAGCTACTTCTCTAAATATTTTGGGTGGTTCATTGGAATTTGTAAATACTGTGAGGACAATGATTTAGTTTGTATGTAAGGAACAAAATGTGTGAAACAGAATACATGTTATGACTTTATACTGGTTAATCTCATTACACATCTTTTCCTTGTCCTTCCTCCCAGAGATAGGGTTATTAATCATGATACCTTTTTAAACCTGATGTCAACGTGTATTTTCTCACCTACATCCTGATACTGTTTTTCTCTCCTTTTAATTGAGTTGTATATAATTTTTACATTTTACTAAGTGACAGCTTTACTATATCATTGCTTTTAAGTTACTTTTAAGAGTTCCCTACCACTCCTGTGCTGAAATATGCCCAGCCTCAGACATTTCATTCCTTTGGTGTTTACAAGTTATCAATATGAAGAAATAAGGACAAAGTCTTCACGAACCCAGAATCAAAGAACAAGAATGTTTAATGTGGGGAAAGGGACAATAAGACTTTGTCCACAATGGGAATTCTTCCCCCTAACATATTTTTCTTCTAAATTTGAATGTTGTGTTGTAGTCCAGCAAGTGTCAGAGGACTTTTCTAATGGTTCGGAGGATGAGGGGGATGATAGATTTTAAAATGAGGAGTCTGTGGTAATCGGAGAATTGCAGGCAGATGAGGTTGGTGTTTTGGATTCCTGTGCTCATTCAAGGAAAAGTGAAAATTCCAGTTCCCTGGGGAAAAGGCCGTGGGATTTTTCCAGGGAGGCTAGATTAGACATGAGAACGGAGGAATGAAAAACAGGTAAACTATATATTCCCAGTGGATCCAAGATAAGACCCTGAAGTCCAGATGTGTCAGGCATGATGTCATGGGTGTCTTTGAGGGCTTAAATTAAGGAGTTTGGTTTCAGAGTCCTCAGAGGAGACCAAATTATTATAGAAGATTGTTCTTTTGTTTCTGCTTGTCCAGGTTTCCTGTGCCCATGCCTGTGTTTCCTTGGAGAGTTTACTTTGAAAAAGTTCCTGTTTTCATGCTCATGGATTTATGTTCAAAATACTGCTGTGGATTTTGGCTTTCCTGACTTTATGAACCTTTTTATTTTTGGACTACTGCTATTTTGTATTTTCTATGCTAGGGATCCTTTTGGAATTGCCCTTTTTTATCTGTGTCTATTCCTGGATTGTGAGGAAAAGTGAAATTGCCCTAAAAAGTGTTTCCAGTCCTTTGGAATGCAGATTGAGTATTCCTAATCCAAAATGCTTGGGACTAGAAGTGTTTTGGATTTCAGGGTTTGGGGTTTTGTTTTTTTTGGGGGGGGGGGGATTTCAAAACACCCCTATTTGCATCTATGAAATATTTTGGAGCCTAAACTCAAATGCACAGTATTTTCTGTTGGTCTTGGGGGTATTGTGTGGGATGTTTGACCCAGTTCTATTGTTGGTGAGGTTCAGAAAGCTCTTTGATTGTAGCTGAACTATAAATTCCAGCTACTACAACTCCCAAATGTCAAGGCCTATTTTCCCCAAACTCCACCAATGTTCACATTTGGGCATATTGAGTATTTGTGCCAAGTTTGGATTATTTGAGTCCACAATGATCTCTGAATGTAGGTGAACTACAACTCCAAAACTCAAGGTCAACCCACCAAAACCTTCCAGTATTTTCTGTTGGTCATGGGAGTTCTGTGTGCCAAGTTTGGTTCAATTCCATCATTGTTGGAGTTCAGAATGCTCTTTGATTGTAGGTGAACTATAAATCCCTAAATGACAAAATCAGCCCCCTCAACCCCACCTGTTTTCAAATTTGGGTGTATTGGTTATTTATGCCAAATTTGTTCCAGTTAATGAAAATGCACCCTGCATATCAGACATTTACATGACGATTCATAACAGTAGCAAAAGTACAGTACTGAAGTAGCAACAAAAATAATTTTTATGGTTGAGGGTCATCACAACATGAGGAACTGCATTAAGTGGTCACAGCATTAGGAAGGTTGCGAATCCCTTCTTTAAAACATGGTCAAACTCATTTTCACTGGGAACCACATCAGTCTTATGGTTGCCTTCAAAGGGCTGTTTGCAATTGTAAAATTGTATAACTATAACTATTACCCTGGCAATGAAAGCCTTGCAAGCCACATAAAATGACATGGTGGGCCAGATTTGGCCTCCATGCCTTGCATTTGACACATGAGTTCAGGCCTGTCTAAACACAATCTCTAAGCAATATTGATCTTTTTTTATATTATCTTCCTCTCATGTTTCAGACAAACAGTTCTTCACAGCAAGCTTTTCTCTCAAAGTGTTTCCCCACAGATTAAGCTCACACTTTGGCTATTTTTCTGCTTCTGACTCCTTTCTTAGGTTCCTTCTTATGACCCCACTTCCCTTTCTGCTCTGCTTTCTCTTTCGAGTGTAATTTCAGTTCTCATTTCACTACTTCCATCTTCCTTCCAGTTCTTAGAATAATGCCCATCTTGCCCCTTAATAATAAACTTACAGAACCTATCTTGTTCATAACTTGGGAACTACCTATACTCTGACATTTTAGGTATACAATCAAGTACTGGAAGTCAGATTGCATAATATCTGAATCATATCTACAGTGGAAAGTAAAGGTATGGTTTCTCCCTCAGATGTCTATTTGGCTCACTATAGCTATGCCCCGATCATATAGCTGTTTTTACAAATAGAATCCAAGAATGGACTACAGAGTGCCATCTAATATGTGAGTGTTCAAGGACCCAGGGTGTTTTTGTTTTGTTTGTTGCGCTGCATTATGCATTAGAGGTCAAGTATAGACTATTCTATAACCCGAGAGGGGTCAGATTGATCAGAGAGTTTTTTCATTTTTTTCTGTTTAACTGTTCATTTATTTATTCAAGTAGACATACATTTACAAGTGTTTGTAGCATACAGTGCAATACTTTCCATCTATTAGTGTTCCATAATCATTTCTCAGATAATATATTTCCTTTAAGGGGGCACAGTCTACTATTTATATAATACATATAAAAGTATCATAGACTCTTGTTTAACATCATCATCATCATCACTTTATTTCTTAATTAGTTGTTCTCCACCAAAGTGCTCCGAGCGACTTACAATTTAAAATAGCTTATACACAATATAAAACATTCAACATAAAAACATTCAACATAAAAAATTCAACATAAAAACATTCAGCAGTGACTATGGCAAAATTTGATCCGATTACTTAAATGCACAACCAAACAGCCAAGTCTTGAGCGCCTTTACAAAAGGTCGCAACTCCGACATTGCTCTAATATATGGAGGCAATGAGTTCCACAGAATTGGAGCACAGGTCGAAAAAGCTCTACGCCTTGTAGCTTCCAAATGTGCTTCCCTAGGACCTGGTATGTATAGGAGATTTTCCTGGGTGGATCAAGGTGACCACTGATGGGGAAAAGGAATGAGGTGGTCCCTAAGATATAAAGGTCCTTGGCCATTTTGAGCTCTAAATGTCAGGATCAGTATCTTGTAAGAGATCCGATGTTCTATTGGTAGCCAATGCAGTTGTTGCAGAATTGGTGTAATATGGGATCTTAGAGCCGCCGCAAACTAGCCTCCTGCGGGAGCAAACCTTGCCAGCACGTCCCTGACGTCATGAGACTGCGCCTCTCTCCCTGCCCCTTTCTCCGTGCCAGAGTGGTTTTTCCTTTGCTAGGGCAGCATTGCCAGCGTACTCTGTTGGTTGAATTCTGCCAACTGAGAGAGTATGCTGGCAATGCTGCCCTAGCAAAGGAAAAACCACTCTGGCAGGGAGAAAGAGGCTGAGAAAGGGGCGGGGCGAGAGGCGGAGTCTCATGACGTCAGGGACGTGCTGGCAAGGTTTGCTCCCGCAGGAGCCTAGTTTGCGACGGGACTTAGATGATCCCGCTAGCAGCCTGACATCCGCTTCCTCCTTGCCTACAGTCTTATAGGATCCTCTGTATACATTTTTAGTTTAATTTTACATTGAGGTTTTTTTTTTTTAAAAAAAAAAACTAAAACCTTTTTGTTAAGAGTGCAGGTTTGACTGCTTATTAATTATTTTAATAAAGTGAATGTGAGTTGTTAATCAATCAGTCTGACTTTAATCATTGAAGCAAATTCATAGGTTATCTTTTCTGAAAATGTCTACAGTAGAGTGGTTCTATTTCAATTTGAGCCTCAGGAAACAGAAAGATTGTTCAGAAAAGAAGCTGAGATGCTATCAGAGGTCATAGAAATGAAGTAATATCTGTAACTTTACTGGGGTGTGAAAAATGCCTTCCCAAATATTTTAGCAAATATTTTTTTAAATATATTAATAGGTACCAGTGGCGCAGTTGGTTAAACCCTTGTCTGCAGGACTGAATGACAAAATCAAGGTTTGAATCCAGGGAGAGAGTGGATGAGCTCCCTCTATCAGCTCCAGCTCCATGCGGGGGACATGAGAGAAGCCTCCCACAAGGATGATAAAACATCAAAACATTGGGCGTCCCCTGGGCAAACATCCTTGCAGACGGCCAATTCTCTCACACCAGAAGCAACTTGGAGTTTCTCAAGTTGCTCCTGACACGGGATAAAAACAAACCTCCTAACAGATGGTGGTGGTTGTTGCTGTTGTGAGCCTTCAAGTCATTTCTGGGTTATGGTGACCCTAAGATAAACTTATTATAGGTTTCCCTTGGCAGAATTTGTTCAGAAGAGGTTTGCCCTTGCCTTCTCCTGAGGTCAACCAATGGGATTCTGTGGTCACGACGGATTCAGATTCTGCTTTCCCAGTATCCTAGTCCAACATTGACACTCTAGGGACCTCATTACACTGAGGTCTGAATCCGTGGGGCAGTGGGGGGGGGGACTGTTGCCCCATGCCCTGCATCATCTGCTGGACCCCTTGCCTCATCCCACAGGGGGAAGTGTCGCCATCCAGCTTCCCCCATTTTCTCTATGAAACATGGGAAGTCTCCTATGTTCCCAAGGAAGCATCCTAGCACATTGCTTTCTCTACAGAGCCTCTCCAGAAGTTGTCTTACACTGGCTGATGGCATCCAGAAGACTCTGTGAAGGAAGCATACTGGTCAGCATGCTAGGACGCTTCCCACTGTGTGTGAGCTTAGGTGGTAGGTCTGATAGATCCAGAATGCATATTGCTTTGGGAATTGTTAAAAATATGCTGTGACTAATTTCTGTGCTTCAGATTTTGTGAATATTAAGGTGGATATTTTATTTGTTAGAGATAAACTAATTCACCATTTCTGATTTTTGTTTTTAACTTCTATAGGTCCTCCAGAAGAAAATGGTCACCCCCAACACCTATTGATTTCAATGCTGATTTTGATTTTGGTGTTCATAATTCTAGTTCTTTTAGCTGGCTATTTCTTTAGGTAAGCATGACTCATACACTTGGCTCGGGGCGAGTTGT
Source organism: Anolis sagrei ordinatus (assembly GCF_025583915.1). NCBI lineage: Eukaryota > Metazoa > Chordata > Lepidosauria > Squamata > Anolidae > Anolis > Anolis sagrei. The sequence goes on from NW_026846588.1 coordinate 81,984,553, forward strand.
GTCTTGCTTGCATGTGATCTAATGAGGAAATGAAAGTGTATATTGCACATAGCTGTGCTGATTGTAGTCTCACGAATTACTTCGAGCAGCAGAGGATGTTAACAGACTGCTTCTCTGAACCAGTTGGAGCTTTTACAATCAAAAGATGTTAAGAAAAAGTTTTTCTAGAATTACATGGTTTGTGAAATGCAACCTTCAGTAATATGTGTTGATTATGATTTGTTTCCAGGAGGTATTTCCATTCTACCTCAAATGTTTCTTATATATTTATTAAGGTTCAGGAGACACAGAAAAGCAGTGGTGAATTCCAGTGATAAAAAAATGCCAAATGGGATCTTAGAAGAGCAAGGTAATTATACCTTTTATTAACTTCATATTGAGTACTTTTTCTTTTAGTAGTAAATACAATGCTGAGAGAAAGTAAAGTGATAGTTTCTCTTCATTCACAGTACTTGAAAACCATATGTGTCTTTTCAAAACAGCTTTTAATATTTTATGACAGCATATTGTTGATACTTGAATCAGTATTTATCACAAGTATGGGATTTTGTAAGCCAGTTTTGATTGTATTGCTTTATTTTAAATAGAGTCTGAATGTAAGTACATCTCAAGTTAGATTTTGAGTCATTTTGAACAGTATATGTGTTGGGTGTAGAACTAGGATGTGCTAACTATGAACATAGGAAGTTACTATATACTGAGTCAGACCCAGTCTTGTGAACTCTGCCTAGATGCAGTTGTGTGCAGGATTCCTTTTTGCCCTACTTGGGACCCATTCACACCAAACAATTACGCTGTTATAATGTTATAGTTCTGTCTCATAAAATCCTGGACTGGCAGGAGCTTTGAGAAATTTTAGCCAGAGTTTTCCAGTTTCTCACCATAGGATGGAACCCTGGCAGTTAAAGTGGAATCATAACATAATTATGTAGTGTGAATCTGTACACTACACTGTCATTGTGTAGTGTGAATCTGTACAATCTGTGCATTATAATTGTGTAGTGTGACCCTAATGATCATCCATACAATGATTAAGTTGGCTTGACCCTAGATAGCGTCTGAAAGCCAATGAGATTTGGTATATCCAAGGAGGTGATTCCCCCCCCCCCCCATGGGATATTATATATAAGCTTTAAACCAAGATACATATGAGTGTGGCAAACAGTAATGTGAAAACACATGAGGTGTAGTAGGCTATAGTGAATGGGCTATAGCACCCTGCTGAAGGAACAGCTGGAAGGAAATTTTGTGTAATGTGTGAAACAATCTTGAATTGGAATTACAAAAAAATATATAAGTCTGATCTGGCTACAGTCGTCCACGCTCTAGTTACATCACGAATAGATTACTGCAACGCGCTCTACGTGAGGCTGCCTTTTAAGATGGCTCGGAAACTACAGCTAGTCCAATGGGAGGCAGCCAGATTACTAACTGAGGCAACATACAGGGAATATACTACCTCCCTGTTATGTCAGCTCCACTGGCTGCCGGTCCACCTCCGTGCCCAATTAGGAGTGCTGGTTTTGACCTATAAAGCTCTATACGGTTCTGGCCCAGCTTACTTGTCCAAACGCATTTGCCTCTACGTCCCATCTCACAACCTAAGATCATCAGGGGAGGCCTGCTCTCGCTTCCGTCAACATTGCAAATGCGTTTGGCAGGGACAAGAGACAGGGCCTTCTCGGCTGTGGCCCCCAGCCTATGGAGCGCACTCCCAAATGAGATAAGATCGACTCCATCCCTCCTGGCTTTCAGGAAAAAAAATCGTGGTTTTGGGACCAGGCCTTCAGACAGCAGACATAATTTGCACCTTAGTGGACATTGACTGGAATGGCACTGGGGCAGATGACATTGTGATTTTGTTTTATTGTTTTAATTGATGCTATATGTACTGGTTTTAATTACTGTTTATGTATTTGATTGTGATTATATTATTGTAATAGTGATGTAGTGGCCTTCTACCATTACTAATGTAAGCCGTCCTGAGTCCCCCTTCAGAGGTAGAGAAGAGACAGGGCACAAATATCAGAAATAAATAAATAAATAAATAAATAAATAAATTGTCGAAGGCTTTCATGGCTGGAATCACTGGGTTGTAGGTTTTTTCGGGCTATAAGGCCATGTTCTAGAAGCATTCTATTCTGATGTTTTGCCTGCATCTATGGCAAGCATCCTCAGGGGTTGTGAGGACCTCACAACCTCTGAGGATGTTTGCCATAGATGCAGGTGAAACATCAGGAGAGAATGCTTCTAGAATATGGCCATATACCCCAAAAAAACCTACAACAACCCAAAAAATATATAGTTGCGCTTGCAAAGATATAGAGAACAACTATGGTATAATGTTTTTTTTAAGCGAAGTGCAGTGCTGCAACAGATAAATAAAAAAGTATTGTGTGTATGTGCCTTAGAGCTGCATGTCAACTTATGGCAATCCCATGAATTTCATTAGGTTTTCATAGTCAAAGAATACTCAGATGTTTTACCAGTTGCTGGTGTTTTATTCAATACTTTTTTCTTTGTGTTAGTGCCTAGCCAGTGAGATACTCAAAGAGCATTAGACACATTATATTAATAACTGTGGTTGAAGTCCCTGAGTCTTACCCCCATCTTATCCCCATCTTATCCCCAACTTTGACCTAATATCTCCCTGCTATGGTTCCAGTAGAGCCTTTTAAAGCAACCCGATTTGTGTGATTTCATGCTGCCATGGGGAGGGGGATCAATTTGAATAATCATCTGTGCAAGCTGTAAGTAGACTTTCTAAAAGCTACCTGGAGAGCTTTTTATTTCAAGCTTTGCTGTCTAGGAAGGAGAGAGAATTTATGGGGAAGGTCACTGGTAAGAGTAGAAGGGCCAATCACTATCTGTATTTGCCTCTCAAAAAACTACAAACCTTCTAGCAGCTAAGGTTTTTTTTTTTAAAGCTTCCATTAGTATCTTATGGGTGTGTTTTAAAGTGCAATCACTCTGTACATGTAGATTTTATTCTGGGAAAGGGCATTTCTGGAAAGGAATAACCCTTCCTGTTTCTCCTCTGTTGACCCACAGGGGGGAAATGGATTGTAGATATCAGAGAGGCTATTACTGTTACTCACCCATCCGCAACCTTCCTCCATCACCCCTTTAAGAAAATCATCCATTGGGATTTTGAGAAGTCTTCCATTTAGAAGATAACTCTTCCTTGTGTTAAACTGTAAAAAGAGGGGTTGTGTGCAGTTTGGCATGTGTGATTTTGGGTGGCCACATAAATAATAATAATAATAATAATAATAATAATAATAATAATAATAATAATAGAAAAAGGAGACGGAGGGCCTGATTCTGGCAACCCAAGAACAAGCCATTAGAACAAATTCCATCAAAGCCAGGATTAAAAAGTCGACGACAGATCCCAAATGCAGACTCTGCAAAGAAGCAGAAGAAACAATAAATCACAGCGACAGCATGATTGAAGAGAAACAACTGGAAAAGCTGACATGATATGAGGATTTAAAGACTGAACTGCAAAGACTCTGGCACAAGCCAGTAAAGGTGGTCCCAATGGTGATGGGCATGCTGGGTTCGGTGCCTAAAGTCCTTGGTCTACACTTATACACAATCGGCACGGACAAAATTACCATCTGCCTGCAGATCCCACCTTACTGGGATCTGCACGCATTATTCGCGGATACATCACACAGTCCTAGACACTTGGGAAGTGTCCGACGTGCGATCCAATACAACAGCCAGCAGAGTGATCTTGTCTGCTGCAGACTCATCTTTTGTGTTTCAAATAATAATAATTGCAAAGGCTCTGGCATAAACCAGTACAGGTGGTCCCAGTGGTCATCGGCACACTGGGTGCCATGCCAAAGGACCTCAGCCAACATTTGGAAACAATAAACATTGACAAAATCACAATCTGTCAACTGCAAAAGGCCACCTTATTTGGATCTGTGCACATTATTCGAAAACACATCACACAGTCCTAGATGCTTGGGAAGTGTTCGATTTGTGATTTTGTGATATGAAATCCAGCATATATATCTTGTTTGCTGTGACATACTGTGTTTTTGTGTCAGTAAAATAATAATAATAATAATAATAGTAATAGCAATAACAATAACAACAACAACAACAACAACAACAACAACAACAATATCCATTGAAACTTGTGCCACAAATACCATCTGCCTGTGTCAAAAAACAGATGGGATCACAAGCCTTAAAAAGTTACAGAAAATGAAAACATCAGACTACTCTGGGACTTCCGAATTCAGACTAACAGAGTTTTGTAGCACAATACTCCTGACCTCATGATTGGGGGGGGGGGGGGAGTATGGATCGTCGATGTTGCAATCCCAGGTAACAGCAGAATTGACAAGAAGCCATTGGAAAAGCTGCCACAATACGAGGATTTAAAGATTTAAAGACATTGGCACAAGCCAGTCAAGGTGGTCCCATTGGTGGTCGGCATACTGGGTGCAGTGCCTGTAGACCTTGGCCTGCACTTAAAAACAATTGGTGCCGACAAAATTACCATTTGTCAGCTGCAAAAGGCCACCCTACTGGGATCTGCACGCATGATTCTCCGATACATCCCACAGTCCTAGACACATGGGAAGTGTCCGACGTGTGATCCAGTACAAAAGCCAGCATCGTGATCTTGTTTGCTGTGTACTAATCTTCTTGTGTCTCTAATAATAATAATAATAATAATAATAATAATAATAATAATAATTCTTACCAACCTCTCCTCGTGGTTCGAGGCGGGATGAGTTGAATATCCAGATTGCTTTCATCTCTCCATTGCAGTATCTCCATGTATCTCCATATACTTGCTGGAACTGGTATGAGTAAGGCTTGAACAATATCTGGAGGACCATAGTTTCTTTGCCCATGTTTCACAAAATTGCTTCCTACGGTACATGGGTGTTGTTGATGAACTTAATCTAAATACCAGTACTACAAATCTTGAGGAAAAATATGTCACTCATATATTAACAGTAGATTTATAACAGAAACATATGGTAATTGAGAAAACTAAACAGAAACAGGATAATTTCAAACCCTTTCCCCCTCTTATGTCTTCATTTTCATTTCACAGATGGCACAGTTACTGTGTGTTTAGTATTGTTGTAATCATTCATATACAAAACTAACGTAAAGATGTAAACACTGGGGGTTGTGCAGATTTTATGTGCTAGAAAGCCACAAAAATGAATGAAGGTGACAACAGTGCATCAGAATTGGTAAAAGAACTATGTGTGGGAATTTACGTAAATTAGTTTTCTTTTCAGCAGAACTAATTATGAAACTGAACTCCCTCAACTAATCCAGCAGTATTAGTCTTGTATTTTATGGGGAAGTAGCTTTACTTTGAAAAAGGATGCCTGGATTCGACCACAGCCCAGTTTATGCTTGTTCATGATGATTTATAGATTGTGGGTTTAGCAGTCTTCAGAAATTCCCATCATAGGATAATAATGTTATCCAAAATGTGGAGCTCCTCTGACTGGGGAGATGAGCAGTACTAGAAGTGTTGGTAATGATGATGATGATGATGATGATGATGCAATTACCATTAGGTTTTGGGATGCTGTCATTATTTTTTTTCTTGTGTTGGAAATATATGCCTGCACTGAACTCAATTCAGTATTACGTGACATTTCTCATGCGGTAGAATAGAGGAACTAATTCATGTGCAGAATGTGTGAAAAAAAATGGCTAGAACTCTTCTTCCTTTCATCCTAATTTTTTGTGGATATACATCCCAGACATATATTCATCTCTTTAGTGGGTCTTAAAAGCAAAAGTACAGTTGGCCCTCCATATCCATTTTGCATCCATAGATTCTACCATCTATGGCATGAAAATATTTTTAATCCAAAAAGTAAGCCTTAATTTTGCATTTGATTCAAGGGACATCATTTTACTACACCGTGGGACGAGTATCTATGGATCTGGATATCAATGTCATGTCCTGGAATCGAACCCCTGTAGAAGCCAAGAGCCCACAGTATTCTTTGGCATTCGTTATTCTGTGGCATTTTATCTCTGTTCTATATTTACTTTTCATGCACAATGGGTGACCTTTGCATGTATCGTTTAGGTCCTCTAAACATTCACTTAGTTAAGATTCACACATGTTTAAAAAGAAAATCAAGAAACAAAACGATTTTGTTCATAAAAATGTCAGTTACATCAATCACTTATGGCACTACGTGCAACTTTATCATCTCATTTATGGAAGATTTGATGCCAGCATTAATTTAATTTCTAGTATGTTAGACTAAATTATCCAGAATTAGTCTACAATCCAGAATTTGCTTTTTTCCACAAAGTTTCCTGCACTGTTTTATAGAATACTAGCAGTCTCCTGCCATGCGTTGCTGTGGCTCAGTCTGTGTATATGTGTTTATATATGTGTATGTGTGTATATATATTTGTGTATATGTGTTTGTGTATATATGAGGTTTTGCAAATGCGTTGTAATATTTTTTGGCTTTTTATGTCTCTTCCTCTGTGTTTTTCAGTGCTTTTATGAGTGATGGTCACTCATTGGCCTGATAGGTGTATTGTGTCCAAATTTGGTGTCAATTCGTCCAGTGTTTTTTGAGTTATGTTAATCCCACAAACTAACATTACTTTTTTATTTATATAGATTGACATGCCCCATAATGTTTACTTATATTTCCATTTACTTTATCATATTTTGACAGAACAACAAAGGGTGATGCTTCTCAGGAGGTCTCCCTCTGGCCCAAAGAAGTATTTTCCTATTCCAGTGGAGCACCTGGAAGATGAAATTCGGATCAGAGCAGCTGATGATGGAAAATTATTTCGGGAAGAGTTTAATGTAAGTCATCTTGAATACTGTAGGTATAAAGCTAACTAATTATTTCATATGTTATTATATAAGTTGCGTAAAGGAGGAAACTGTATATGTAATATTTATTTTAGTGTATGACTTAAGACATAGATCTGTACTATAGGACATCTGCTTTATTATTATTACTATTAATAATAATAATAATAATAATAATAATTAATGTATTTATTTCTATCCCACTTTTCTCCCATGGGTGGGACTCAAAGCAGTGAACAAATGGTTAAAAGCAAAAAATTAATAGTACAAGAACACAACATCATCCCCCCCCCCAATCCAAACAAATAAACAGTAAACCAACATATTAAATAAACACATTACATAAACCATATAAAATAAGCATAATAAATGACAACATTTATAATTATCATTAAAAATCCCTGGACTTCAGGCCATTGAGGTTATCCTTAAAACATTGTACTAAAACATTTCAAAGCTCAAATTCTGGCAAGGCCAGAATGAAATAGCCTGCTTATTGTGGATTATTAGGGAAGGCCTGCTTCCATAGAAAGGTTTTCACCTGGAAAAGGCCAGTAACGAGGGGGCCAAACACACCTCTTTGGGGAAGGAGTTCCAGAGCCATGGGGCCACAACTGTGAAGGCGCTATCACTCGTTCCCACCAACCATACTTGTGACCGTGGTGGGGCAGAGAGAAAGGCCTCTCCTGATGACCTCAGGGCTTGTGTGGGCTTTTCTTATCATAAAGTTGAAAGGAACCTGTGCCATTATGATACAGTAACAATCTTGTTCAAACAAGACTAATTTTACTAATGGTATAATTTCATTGCCCTCTGCCAGAAGGCTGTAGATTATGTTGGGTATACAGTAAGACCCCTGTAGCTGCAGGAGATACACTGGACCATAGTTATCTTGAACCAGCAGATAGGGCTGAATGCCTTTAAATCCCCTGACTTTTGGTCCCAACATACTATAGAATTTGCCTTGGAGGACTTAGAAATTCCTATAGAGGGCAACTGTATAGTAACTTCTGGGGAATGCACACCATAAATCACCCATCAAACCTAGCAAATTCTTAGACAATTTTTGTCCTTATGTGGGTAAATGAAACTATGGATATAAGTTCTGTGGTTACATTGTCTTCATGTATCTTCAGGCTATTTTGCTACTACCGTTCATCATGCATTCAATCCATACTATTCTTTCTCTTATCAATGTGTCCTATAGGATGGATAGCTTTAAGTAGCACATGGTACCATAGCTCTGCTCATCTGACTGCTTATCAGAGTTTTGGTTTTGGAAGAGGGGCATCACTTCAAGACATGAGTCTTACCTTCTTTTGATTTCACTCCATTACCCAACTGCCCCACTGCATCCCCATCCACTATGGTGTCATATATCATTTCTGACACAGAACAGGCCACTACTCTATGGGATAAGCAAATGAGCCTTAACTATCCTGTAGAAATGTGAAGAGAGGAGATAAGCAGCAAAATAATAGTGACATCTTAGCTCAAGATGTTGGTATTCATTTATAGCTTCCAGACCTATATGATTTGTAGGACTCAGTGACATTCTGCCCCATATGTCACAATTTATAGATGTAAACTCTGCCTCCTGTCTAGCATTCTGTGTTAAAGAAGCTATATAGTTTATCATAGTATAGTGGCTTATTTCAAGAAAAAAAAAGGTTGCCCTATCATTAGAAAGTAGTTCTTAAAATAAACACTATGGAGAGAGAGAGAGAGAGAGAGAGAGAGAGATCATGACCAAGCTGTTTTACATCAACCTCTAATCATCCTCAGAGACAGTGGTGAGGCATGTGTACACTAATCTTGCTGAGAACTAGATTGTAGAAGCAGTGTGCATCTTTAGGGTGACTGCTTGGCATGGGAAAAAGACAGATGATGTTTCTCAAATACTCAGAAAAGTCTGTGGATCTCCCTTTGAGAATCAGTGACCTATGAGAACCCTCTTGCTTGTGAAGAAGCATAGTGACAGCTTTGAAGGCCCAGAGACATGATGTTAATCTGAGCACAACCCAAGAGGTTTCATATTGCTGCTCAGGATCTACTCCCCAGTGGGTTTGCTGCCTGTTAGTAGTAGTCTCTCTAGAATTGCTTTGTTGCAAATAGGATCCTCACCTCGGTCAGAAAAGCTTGTTCTTTTGCTTCCTGCTACATTGTGGTTGCATGTATAAGTGATGCTTTCCGTGTGTTGGTAGGTGGGTGGTTTGGCCTAGCTGCTGAGTAACCAAATGAAACGTAACCGTGTTGGCTGTGTTCTTTGAGTTCTCACAATTACGATTTACACCTTTAGCAGCTCTCAGTGGAAGTAGACGTAAACACTGTGATAGAGGAACTAGATAGGTTTTAAGCTTGAGTTCATCTAAATGGAAAAGCAAAGCCGGTTAATACTGTCTGAAGCATTGAGGAGTGCCCTTTTAAGGCTATAATAAAGTGAAAACCAACTCTGTAATTGGCAGGACTGCATGTCATCAATTTGCATTGCGGTTATATATTTAACCTTTCATTTTATAGTAACGTATCTGCATCAGCTGAATGTTTATCTCAGCATGTCTATGAAATCGAATATTTGAAATATAAATTTAAATAGTGACATTTCCTTAAAAGTATTCTGATACCAAAATAAAATAAAATATAAATCTAGCGAACACCATGATTTTACAGAAATATATTTTTCTTCTGCTTTTTAAATATTGTGTCTTCATTATAATATTGAATATTTTGCCTCCACGCACACAGCTGTTCATGTTCAGAACTCATTGTATTCTTCAAGTCTTGTACAGAATAAGATTTTAAAACAGTAAATCCATTGCTCATGGTGCTACATTATTTTCATAGAGTTTCTACTGAATTATATGCCTTCAGATATAGATGATAAGAGCCATTCTGATCTACCTGGTTTAAACATTCTGTTCACACAGTGATCAGCCATTGGCTTATATGAAGCCTAAAAGCAGGAAATAAGTACAACTGAACCATTCCTGTTTCCTGATTAACATACATGTTTTTTTTAAGTGTCTATGAGTTAATTATCTTTTAAAGTTGTCATCATTCCATCTTGTGTCACTGGATTCCACAGTTAAACAAATACTTATTAACTCGCCCTACATTTCTTACCATTCAGCATCAGTGGTTAATCCTAGATTCTAGTATTAAAACAAAAGGAGGGACCCCTTTCTCACTATCTACTTGGTTTGCACAGTGCACAATTTTATATACTTATTATCTTCCCTTTTCTAGTTTTTTCTAAGACAGTTACAAACATAACAATCTTTTCTCATAAGGAATTTGCTTTTGTCCCTTGATCATATGATTCTTTACACTTTTCCTATCTTGACAATATACTTTTTTAATAATACGCAGTTTTCAGTGCAGTCTTCACGGTTTTGTGTAAATATCTATTTTGTTGGATAAGGGGTATCGGCTCAGTAGTTACCAAGATAATTCTCTGACTCTCAAAGAAAAAAAAAGCTCAATGTATTTGTTGGCTCAGAATTAAGATTATCTCCCAACTTTGGGCTGGTTCCAAGACGGAACTGGCTGTAATGGTTTAGGATGACATACCATATCTCCCTGATCCGGGTGGCCCAGAGACATGGGATGACACTTATCATCTTCTCCCTTTATCCATGTTGCAATGGCCTCTGGGTACATATTTGGTCCTGCTAACTTGCTGTCACCTGCAGTGGCATCAGCTGGGATGATGGGTCAATTGAGGGGGAGGCAGTTCTTCTTTTCCTTCTCCCTCATTGCTCCATCACCCCATCCGACCTCACTGCAGGTAACGGCTGGATGACGGGACCCATGTCATACCCAGAGACCACAGCAACAAAGAGAATGGGAGAGGATGGTAAGAGTGGTTGTCTGGCAACATCAAACTGGGTTCAGATCCACCAAACGGTCAGAACTTCTTCCTTCCTCCATAGCAGCTGGCTATGAGGACATCCCAATGCTGATATAATTTATACCATGCCTGATCAGCCCCAGGATAATGGGTCTGTGCTAGATAAGATCCTAAAGTATAATATATTATCAAATACCATTGTAAGGCTAGTCCATTCTATTTATTGTATTACCAAATTTTGTGTGTGGTTATGAACATTGGACAGTGAAGAATGCTGATAGGAAGAAAATCAACTCATTTGAGATTGGTGCTGAGGGAGAGCTCTGCAGATACTTTCAACTTCCAAAAAAACACAAAATACATGGATCCTAGAGCAAGCCTGAACTTTCCTCAGAAGCGCAGATGACAGAGCTGTCATATTTTGCCCATATCATGAGAAAACATGACTCACTAGGGGAAAAAAACCTATAAAGCTTGGTAAGAAAGAAAGCATTACAGATGGATAGATGCGATCAATGAAGCCATTGCCTGAAAGACCTGAACAGAGCAGTTGATGACAAGGTGACTTTGAGGTCTGTCATGCATAAGGTTGCTATAAAACAAAGTCATTTTGATGGCAGTTAACAACGAATGTGTTAGAATTACTGCAGAAATTTCACACTTAAAGCAACTTTGCAGTGTTCTGTTGCTTATGCTGCCTCTTGCTATTTATGGTGTTTAAATATGTGAGCAACTATGACAGGGACAAGGGCCTAGAGCCAGAGTTTCTGCTTCAGCCAAGGAAATCCCCTTGAGTGGTTTTGAGCAAGTCACACTGTCTTGGCCATAGACAAAGGCAACTCCCCTCTGAATAACACTTGCCAAGAAAAACCCATGATAGATTCACCTTAGGTCATCATAAGTCAGAAAATACTTGAAGGCTCAGGATCTCCCAAACAATGTGGCTGTTGTGTGTGCTTTTAAGTCACCTGTCAAATTTAGCAAACCATAATTTTCACAGTGTTTTCATAAGCAAGGAATCTTCAAAGCTTTGTCAGTTTATTCTTCTGAACTTTAGCCCACAGCATGTGGTATTTGTTGACAGTTTCCCACCTGAGTATTAACTGGGCTTGCCATTTTTAGTTTCCACGATCTGGCAGAATCTGATGCCTTTGGGGAATGGAAGAAGGAAATTACAAACAAGTTAAATGAGTTGAAGATTGCATTGGGTCACAAAGGTTACCATTTCCTCACCTTCGTGAGGCAATTCAAAAGAAGAAAGGGGAAGAAATGATACGGAGAAGGAGGAGGAGAGGAACACTCTGTTTGCTCTTCCATGATGCAACTCTCCAGTCTTGGTGGTGAAGTGTAAACTTATCAGAGGGTTTCCTTCAATTCCTTTTCAGTGCTGCAACTGCAGCTGCTGAAGTGGTGTTTACATGGCATGCATTAGTCAAGATGAAACTATTTAAGCTGAATGTTAAAACTGATTTTGTAGGATTCTTGCTTTTAAATGCTTGCGATACATATGACAACTGAAATGTTATGGTTGCCATTTGTTTTAGAATGGATAATTTACTTGCCCTACCCTACCCTGCCTTGTTATGGAGCTCCTGGTGCACAGTGGGTCAAACCACTGAGCTGCTAGACTTGTTTATCGAAAGGTTGCAGGTTCAAATCCAGGGAGTGGCATGAGCTCCTGCTGTTAGCCCCAGCTTCTGCCAACCTAGCAGTTCAAAAACATGCAAATGTGAGTAGATCAATAGGTACCGCTCCAGCAGGAAGATTAATGGTGCTCCATGCAGTCATGGCAACCACATGACCTTGGAGGTGTCTACGGACAATGCCGGCTCTTCGGTTTAGAAATGAAGATGAGCACCAACCTCCAGAGTCAGACATGACTGGACTTTTGTCATTAGAGTAATGTCAGGGGAAAACCTTTACCTTTACCCTGTCTTGTTATACAAAAGATCGAATCCTGGACTATCTCCATGAGAATAATGTATTTTACCACTCCCCTTGTTATATTCTTTCAAGTTGTTTAATAATAATAATAATAATAATAATAATAATAATAATAATAATAACTTTATTTTTACACCCCGCCAACCATCTCCCCAAAGGGACTTGAGGCGGCTTACAAGGGACAAGCCCAAAAATTACATATAAAACACAACCAATTAAAAACATCAGATAAAATATAAAACAATCACAATTGTAATAGGTTGTTTCTGACCTATGGTGATTCTAAGGTAACCCTTTCAGGGTGTTTTCTTTGCAAGATTTTTTTAGAGAGGGTTTGTATTCACCTTTCTCTGAAGCAGAGAGATTTCACCGTGGTTGCCCAGTGAGTTTCCATGGCTGAGTATTAGTCCAAAACCACTTTACAACACTGGCTGAGTGAAAATATACAATGGTATTAGTTTTCTTCAAACAACTTTTCTAGAGAAATTCAGAAATAGGAACAAACTTAAGCCCCCCATGTCTCACTTTGTCCTGGTTCCCTATGAAAAACAAGAAGTTCAGTTTGTTGGTATTGCACAGTTCTTCTGATGAAAAGACAAAATTCTGTGGTCAAGAATTTTAAAAAGCTTAGCTGCAAAGATAGTATAAATAAATATAGTATGAAAATAAATAATGAAAAGTGAGTTTATAAAAATAAGCTGCGTTGATGTTGATTATTACAAGATTTTGCTCCAATTATTTTCCACTGAGGAGAGGCAGGAAAAAAGCAAGCTTTTGGAGGCAACACAAGCACTGCCATTGAAACCACAAACATAAATTTATGCATGTTGTGGCAACAAGAAGTAACCAGACAAGGTGACTTCCTTATCAACTGAGAAACTCTTTCAGAGCCCATGGGTCTGGTTTGAACTGTGGTTTAGAGGGGAATTTTCTCACAGTGCAGTATGTGTCTGAAAACTGCTAGTTTTTACAGTTCTCAATATAACCCTCTTCCTTTTATGAGCAAACTGTATACAGTTGGTATCAGGCCATAGGTAGCTTGATTTGTGACTATGGAATATGTGTGTAGCTTAACTCTTTGTCTTTCACCACTGTCGCAAATATCACATTGAACTTAACCTAGTGTTGCGCACTAAAGCGTAAAATCAGTTGTTAGTCCCAACAAGTAATAGCTCTGTAGAGTTATTGGGTCCTGCACAAGTATTGACATACAGTTGCCATGGACTCAATGGATCTTATCTATTTGGAACTATTAATTGAACTTGGGACATATACAGGCAGTCCCTGAATTACAAATATCTGACTTACAATCAAATCATAGTTAAGAAGAGGGTGAGACAACAGGAAGTGAGATAAATCTACTCATTGGAAGGGAAATTCACTCCTGAAAGAGTTATTATCATGGGAGAAAGGTGTCTCCACTGAAGCTTTCTCACCAATCCTTGTTTTCACAAGCCAAATTGTCAAAATCCAGTTATCACAGGAACAGAAAGTGAGGGGAAGTCTTCTGAATAGGGGCACAGACAGCAAAACAAGCAATGCTTCCCTATGCTAATCAAAGTGCATGTGTGTGTGTGTGTGTGTGTGTAGAGAGAGAGAGAGAAAGCTGGAATTACACTTGAAAAATTAATCTGTTCTGACTTACATACAAATTCAACTTAAGAACAAACCTACATAACCTATCTTGTTTATAACTTGGGGGCTGCCTGTAGTTCATAATCAGTATAATTTTCTGTCATTGTATTCCTGGATTGTAAAAGAGTTTATTGACAAATTCAGTCATGTAATAGAGAAACACTATTGCCTATCTTCTCTTGTTCCGCTACTTTGCATAACTACTATACCTTCTTATTATGGATTCCCACTCTTAGGACTGGTAATCTGGATACTTTACAAACAGATTTCAATTTCAGTTTTTAAAGACTGTTATTACATAGTTATATTGAATCTAAGAGTTTGCAGTGATAACTGGAGATAACAGCAGTTTAGTAAATAACAAAAATGTATCTTGCTTCCAAGATGAAATTTATTCCTAATCTAGTGTTTTCCACTAATGTTGAGTTGAATACATGAAATTTAAATACATTCAGATAATATAAAACTTTATAGGGCATGAATAATTTACTTAAAGCATAAGCTATTTACCTAATCATTATGACTGCATGTTTTAAATTAACACAACTTTTTTCTCTGTAGTCATTACCTCCTGGATATATGCAAGGAACACTTGAGATGGCCAACAAAGAGGAAAACAGAGAGAAAAACAGATATCCCAACATATTACCATGTAAGTAGTATCTATATAAGAATCTATTATAAACATAATGTATTTGTAATAGAAAATATTTGAACAGCATGATTCGATGAATAACCCTACCAATTTGTTACAGCAAAATAACAGATTTTTGGCACTTCAAGGGAAAATACATTTTGTATGGCAAAAAACTTTTATGGGCAGAATATAAAAGATATTCACAATTGTAATTATGAACAGAGGGGCAAAGAATGTGAGTGATTGTTGTTACTATTGTGAAGTGTTTTTGTGCTTACCAATGGTATCTAGAAGGCCAATGAGAAAAAAGATACTGGACAAGACAGGCCTTTGGCTTGTTGCAGCAACAAGGTTTCTTGTGTTTCTGATGTAGGTAATACATCTTAAAAGCTCTTTTCTCTCTATAACTGATTGTTCTCTTGAAACAGATAGTTCTCTGCTTCAGCATATTTGAAAGATACCAGATCTTGAGATATCAGAGTCCAAGGCCAGTGGCTAAATTCTACTCAATGACACTGTACCAAATTATCATAATATGGTTTTGGTCTAGAATGCTGTTAGCTCTAGCATTCTAGACCAAATCAAATAATTAGGAGATAGTATACAATACAGTCAACAATAACTGTGTCTAAAATCTATACCTGGTCATCTGTGCTTTAAAAGGTAGGGTTGGGTTCAGAAACATTTTGAAACCACAAACCTGCTGCTTTAAGTAGTGTAACCTCATCAGAAACAAGCTAAGCACATTCCTCTAAAGTCATCAGAGCCTCTAAACAAGAACACTTTGGTCTTTTTAGCGTGAACTATCAATTATTTTTTTATGCATCTGACAAAGTACACTTGTCTATTAAAGCCTATTTCACTATGCAACACAGTTTTTGTTCCAGGGTTATAAATGTCACATCCTAATTGGTTCTATCATAAAAACATGGAAAACATTTATTAAACTGCATTTTTTTTTGTTTTTGCGGGACTTCCTGCAGCACATTTTACTATAGTTTTTCAATGAATATCTCATAGAGTCAAAACCAATTCAACATAGTTTGTGGCAGCTACAAAAATGATGTTTCTGGAGTATAACAACTATTTTCAAAGTAAGTGTTGCACAGTAATAATACTTTCAAACCAGGAACAGAACATGGTTCAAATTTTGTTACAAAGAGTTATGTTACAGTTGAATTCATTAAGCCATATTTTTTTCTACATGTTTAAGGTAGGCTGGATGTTTAAAATCTATTTTTTTTTTAAATTGGGGGTGTTCACTTAGATGGGAAATGTTTTAGGGTTATGCTCTTTAGAGAGGGAAATTATCCAAGTTATCAATAGTGTTTTTTTGCAATAGTTTTAATTGCATTTTTTTTACATTACAGATGATCATTCCAGAGTAGTATTAACGCAGACAGATGGAGCTCCGTGTTCAGACTACATTAATGCATCATACATAGATGTAAGTAAATATTTTTTTCTCTTTCAATGTATACTTTTTTTTAAAAAAGTAAGCAGCACATTGTCGAAGGCTACATTCTGTTGGGTATTAGGCTAGTATAAAGATTACTGTAAAAGCCATTGTACTTCATTAGAGATTGCATAACAACAGTCTCAAGTGCAGCCAGTCTTTCTCCAAATGCACACACAGCCCGCTCTTTGACTCACATTTAACCTGGTGGGTGGGATGCTGATTGTCTCTAATGCGCTCGAGAAACTCAAGGCCACTGTAGCCACTGAATAATTGTGGAATCCAGCCTCGATATTCTGGTGTACATTTACACTGTATTACAAGTATATAGAATCTTGGCCTGAGAGCTAGAAAATGAATCCCTTTATGTATTCCTAATTTAAAAAGAAACTCTATAAATCTACTTTCTCCCTCCAGGGGTACAAGGAGAAGAATAAATTTATAGCAGCTCAAGGTAATTTCCAAGTTTTAACACTAACTCCTTTTAAAAGTTTTGTTCTGGATATCTGCACATGAAATACAGTTTATGAATCTGCACTTTTGTTTCCCCTGAGAATGAGTCTAATTAATTTTTTAAAAGAGAGAGTCTTGTTTTTAGAGATTTTCTGATATACAATTCTTTTTAATGTCTCCTTATTCATTATAATGTACCAGTTACTAGAACTGATTTTTATCACCTTGAAAAGTAACCTTGTAAGAGATGTTGTATTTTTTTTACTTCTTTAGGTTTCTTCTTCTTCTTTTTTTTCCTTTTTTCTTTTCTTTTTTTTTTTTTGGCATTGCATCATACTATTCTTATTATATTGCAATTTATTTTATTTATTTTATTTATTTACAGTATTCATATACTGCCTTTCTCACCCCTGGGGGGGCTCAAAGCGGCCTTGGGGGGACTCAATTGGGGAAGGACTAGCGACCAGTGGTAATCTTTGGCCCTTTAACACTACATAGCACATCAGAAGAAGGTTTCAGAAGGGGAGGGGATTTTAAAAGGCATCCCCAGTGAACTCAAAACAGTACATGGATTCGATATCAATGATTACACTTCCCTAAACCACCAAAAATATTCTCCCCAGAATTGTTGTGGGCCTCCAGGTCCTTCTATGATATGTTTTCAGTCCAGGTTTAAACAGGAGCTGCAGTGGGGCAATGAGTTAAACCCTTCTGCTGGCTGAATTGCTGACCTGAAGGTTGGCGGTTCGAATCCACAAGAAGGGGTGAACCCCAGCTTCCCATGCACAGACATGAGAGAAGCCTCCCACGGGTAACACATCCGGGCATCCCCTGGGCAACATCCTTGCAGACAGTCAATTATCTAACACCAGAAGCGACTAGCAATATATTCTCAATTTTCTTCTGAAATGATTTTTAAAAGTCCAGGATTAGTCAAAACACACCCACAACAGGATTTTGTTACATGGAAGTTATGTGTGCCCCCTAAACCTAGCCCCGTTTAGCAACCTGGCTGAAGCTAGTATCCATAGTATTCATAATGGGTCTTGGAACATATGCCTCATGTATACAGGATTTATACTGTACAAAGCAGAGGTAATTTAAACTAATTCGGCCACAAGAAGTTTGATTCCTCTAGCATGGGGGTGGCAAACTCATTTTCATTGAGGGCCACGTCAGCCTTACCCATCAAAGGGCTATTGAATCCATGGTTGGAGAAGCTGTGGATACAGAGGACCAACTATTTGTTTGTTTGTTTGTTTTACAGTATTTATATTTCGCTCTTCTCACCCCGCAGGGGACTCAGGGTGGATTACAATGTACATATACATGGCAAACATTCAATGCCATAGACACACAACATATATAGACAGACACAGAGGCAATTTAACATTTCAGCTTTTCTTGAGGATATTCTGGCCACCAGGGGAGCTGTTGCTTCACCATCCATTTGTGACACTGATGAAGTACTTCCTCATTCTTTGCATGTTTGCTGGAGATTTTTATGGCCTCATAAATTAGTTAAATTTGCCTCCTCGCGTAAGCATCTAAGTATCTAAATCAAGTAAAAACTAAAGAGCACCAACCATTATGTTTAAAAAATCATATACCGGGACTGTGGCGCAGCTGGCTGGGAGTCAGCTGCATTAAGATCACTACTAACCAAAAGGTCATGAGTTCGAAGCCAGCCCGGGGCCAGAGTGAGCTTCTGACCAATTTTGTGTAGCTTGCTGTCGACCTTTGCAGCCCGAAAGACAGTTGCATCTGTCAAGTAGGAAATTTAGATACCGCTTTGACTATTCGTCATGCAGACTGGGGATAATGGGAATTACAACCGAGCAACACTTGTGACTCAGAAGTTGGGAAAAGGTTAAAGGACATTTTAAGGTTGGACATCATATCCACAAGCCTTGTATTTAGATCCAAACCCCATTGTCCTGATTAAACAGAACAAACTGCAGCCTTCCTGTTATTACCGTATCTCAACTCCCATCAGCTTTAGTCATGATGTCTAATGATGAGTAATGCAGGAGTTATAGTCCAGGACCTGGAGGGTCATATAAAATGACATGGCGAGCTGGATGCGGCCCACTTACCTTGAATTTGACACATGTACTCTGCTAAACATAATTCTTGTCTGGTGGCATGTTTGTTGAAACAGCACTCCTCTTGTCTGTAAGCTATCTACTGTCTTGTGCTTTCTACTACTCCATACTAGCAGGACCAGCATAATAGGGCCTGGTGAACCACCAACTTGCCAATACCTTATGTTAGGAAGTATCTCTTCTTTTAAGGTGTTTCCATGTTTTTTTAAATTACATTTGCTCATGCTTCAGTTTTATGAGTTAAACAGGAGGGTGGAGTTCAAGCTTGCTATCTACTTTCCTTTAGATCCACTGGCGAGCCAAATCAAATATATCATGACTTGTTTGATTGTTATACAGAGGTTACCATGTAAACTGAGCTCTCCATATAGAGATTAGATGCCTGATGAACTTTGAATGTTTGTAGGTATCAACTAAAAAGTTGGGTTTCCTGAGTCTTTTTCTTATTTTCAGTTATCCATTTATTTGTTATCTTCAACTGCATCAACATTGTACTATAAATACAGTTTGGCTCAACGCTATGGATTCAGGGAAGTTATAGTTTTACAAAGTCTTTCGCCTTCTCTGCCAAGGAGTACTGGTGCCTCACCAAGCTACAACTCCCAAGTTTCGAAAGCATTGAGCCATAGCAGCTACAGCGGTGTCAAATTGCATTAATTCTACAGTGAAGATGCACCCTTTCTTGTTTTGTTTTTAAGTACTGGTTCTATTGTATAATATTATATACTATTTATAATATTCTGCTCTGAGGTTTTTTTAAAAAAATAAATCAAGATAAAAATGTTTTATTAACCCAGTACTGAGTCAGAAAGAAGTCCAGAAATAAACATAGAATGAAAGATTAGGAAACATCAGGAGTGCATCTCAGCCCAGGCATGTTTTTCAGAGCAAGAAATTAGCTCACCATCCTTTTAGACAAAAATCAATTTCTCTTCCACCCAATTTTTTTGTGGTTCAGCAGCCTAATTGGTAGGTGTGGGCAGATGGAATATTCCTATTGTGAAAGTCTTGGCAGTAAGAAGTCATGGGTGATCTGCTTCAAATTACTCAGGTAGAGCCTGATTTGCTTAGAAGCACCTCAGGCAATGTTAAAAATTGGAACCTTAGGATAATAATAGGGTATTATGCTCATGATATCATCCCTTCTGTGAGCTAATCTCTGCTATCTATATTTTTGATATAATTGTTTTTGAAAATGTATGAAAATGTATGGTAAACACTTAGCATGTAAACATTCACACCTACCTCAAACAGACAGAAGTTCTTTCTCTCTCCCTGGACTTTCCACTGATATATAAACCCAATTTTCCTAGTTTCCAATACACCTCACAACCTCTGAGGATGCTTGCCATAGAAACAGGCAAAACGTCAGGAGATAATGCTTCTGGAACATGGCCATATAGACTAAAAAACCTACAACAACCCAGTGATTCCAGCCATGAAAGCCTTCAACAATTCATAGCATGTAACCCAGGAGGTTACTAAGGCCCCTTCTGCACTGCCATATAAAATTCAGATTACCAGCTTTGAACTGGATTATATGGCAATGTAGACACATATGATCCAATGCAAATCAGATCATCTAGATTACTTGATTTGATAATCTGGATTACTGTCTTAGACGATCCTTTGTAACCTGAGGATGATGGTACTCCAAGTGTAGTGTTTTGGCAGCACTGCTGGTCACAGCTGACCTCCAGTTAGAGCACTGGGAGATGTAGATCGGGCATTCGGACAACATGACCAGTCCAGCGGAGTTGGTGGTGTAGGAGCATCGCTTCAATACTGGTGGTCTTTGTTTCTTCCAGCACGCTGACATTAGTCTGCTTGTCTTCCCAAGAGATTTGTAGGATTTTTCGGAGGCAATACAAATGGAATTGTTCCAGGAGTTGAGTGTGATGTCTGCAGATAGTCCACGTTTTTCAGGCATATAGCAAGGTTAGGGGAACAATAGCTTTATAAACAAGCACCTTGTTATCTCTACGGATGTTCCAGTCCTCAAACACTCTGTGCTTCATTCAGAAAAATGCTGCACTCACAGAGCTCAGGCGGTGTTGTTATTTCAGTGTCAATGTTGACCTTTGTGGAGAGGTGGCTGCCTAGGTAGCGGAAATGGTCAACATTTTCTAATGTGACACCATTAAGCTATATTTTTGGCATTGCAGAGGGATTGACTGGTGACTACTGGAAGAGCACTTTTTCTCAATGTTCAATGAGAGGCTGAGCTTCTCGTATGCTTCTGTGAAAGTGGCTTGTAGGTCTTCTTCTGAATGCACACAGACTACATTGTCATCATCATATTGGAGTTCTTTAACAGATGTTGTTGTGACCTTAGTTTTGGCTTTCAGTCTATTGAGGTTAGCTTGCCATCTGTCCGATAGATGATTTCCACTCCAGTGGGAAGCTTCCCATAAATAAGATGAAGTATCATAGTGATGAAGATGGAAAATAAGGATGGGGCAATAACACATTCCTGTTTGACACCTGACTCCACCTTAAATGGGTCACTATGGGAGCCATTGCAGTGCAAGACTGTCATGGAGGAGCCACAGGATGTTCACAAATTTGTTAGGGCACCCGATTTTTTGGAGGATGGTCCAGAGAGCACTGCAATTCACTGTGTCAAATTCTTTCACAAGGTCAATGAATGCCATGTACAGAGGTTGATTTTGTTACCTGCATTTTTCTTGGAACTGTCGTGCAGTCAAGAAGGGGCCTTAGATGAAAGTTCTCTTTTTCTGCTTCCTAGACTGGATCTGCACTGCCATATAATCCAGATTATTAAAGCAGATAATCTAGATTATCTTATTTGAACTGGATCATATGAGTCTACACTGCCATATAATCCTGTTCAAAGAAGATAATCTGGATTTTATATGGCAATGTAAAGGGGGACTCAGTAACTTAGATCAGTGGTTTTCAAACTTTAGTTATCAAGATATTTGGGAATTCATTTCTCAAATTGTGCGACTGTTGGCCATCCTGACTGGAACTTCTGAGAGCTGACCCACAATATCTGAAAGACCAAACATTGAGAACCACTGACTCAGATCATTCTGATGTAAAATATTCACATAGGGAAACACAATCTCTTTTTTCTGGTTTGCATCTTTGTAACACCCTTCACAAATAACCTTTCATGGTGCATATGTATTGTTTAGATACTAGATGAAAACCATTTCAGCATTTCTGGCTTTTGTTTGATATCTACATATTTCTGGTGTTTTAATGTTTATTGTTTGGTTTCTGTATAGTTTGATCCAGTATTTGTATCCTGTGTATAGGTCCTAAGCAAGACACTGCAAATGATTTCTGGAGAATGATATGGGAACAGAAGACTGCCACAATTGTCATGTTAACAAATATAAAAGAGAGAAAAGAGGTGATGTACTTTTCAAGAAGTTATTCTTTCATCTTGCTTGCATCTCTCCCATAACCCACGAGACTGTTACTAATACAACCACTTCCTGGTCAAGTTCTTTAATAAGATTTTGGTTTCTCACAGAATTGCTGCAATGTGGAAGGAAAACTAAATCTTCTCAGTTCATAAAAAGTCCCTAGTGACTAGTCCAGTAAATTTCTAGGCCAGAGTTTTGAGTCATGTTTTTAGCTTGAGGACAATTGTCTTGTGAAAGCTCAGCTTTTTATCTATTTTTAGCAATGATGTATTTGTTTTAAACCAATGTTTCCTACATTGTTGGCAAAGGTATTCTTTTTTTCTGAATCTGTTAGCAATGTGTGTGTGTGTGTGTATAATGACTAATAGTTATGGCAAACATCAAATAATTTCCTTATATCTCTCTCCTTAAATCAATGCCATTTTTGAATTGCCAAATTGCACTATATACATACATAAGACAATCACCTGCATGTAATCTAGGGTATTCACCTGCATGTTCAGGCCCAATCTTCCTTTCTTGTGTGTTTTATTGGTTCATACAATGTAGCTGATTAAAATACAAAATGAATTTAGGTATCACAGGCATACTATTGCTCATATTGTGAATATAATTAGAGGGTTGTAGGTTTTTTTTCAGGCTATATGGCCATGTTCTCCTCAGAGAATGCTTGCCATAGATGCAGGTGAAACATCAGGAGAGAATGCCTCTAGAACATGGCCATATATCCCGAAAAAACCTACAACAACCCAGTGATTCCAGCCATGAAAGCCTTCGACAATACAATATAATTAGAGTTGTATATAATTATGATCAGATTAAGTCTCAGTATGATTTGGTATTTAGCGGAAAGCTCATCCTTGGTAGTTCCAAAATAATTTTATAATATTGTAACCCATCATGAAAACTCACAACAGAGTCTGACCTGATATGTTTGGTTGATACTGTTTACATAGGACAAATGTTACCAATACTGGCCTGATCAAGGATGCTGGACTTACGGGAACATCCGGGTTTCAGTGGAAGACTGTATAGTGCTTGTGGATTACACCATTCGGAAGTTCTGTATTCAGTCAGTAAGTGTTAATATCTTTTGTTGGAGTGTGTCTTCAAGACATTTTCAACTTACGGTGACTCTAAGGCAAATCTGTCATGGGGTTTCTAGACAAAATTTGTTTGAAGAGGGTTTGACTTTGCTTTTCTCTGAGGCTGATAGAGTATGACTTGCTCATGGTTACACAATGGGTCTCCGGGTCAGAGTAGAAATTTGAGTCATAGCCCACCACTCAAATCACTATACTATGGATGCTGTCAAACTAATAAGCATGGTTTTAAAAATAAATAACATTGGAAATTTAATGTTTTCTGTTAAAGGATCCTTCATTTAAAGCTTTCTCATTGATCGCTTACTTTGATTTTAATAATATAATTGTTCAGGACTCAACTGAGATGTCATTTGGAATTCCAAACAAAAGTTTTAATCAACATGTTGTCATGAAGTGGCTTGGATTTCGCTACTTCCCTCTTCTCTAGAATTTTTTTCTGGGAGCAAATCCCTTCTAAAGGCTTTTACAGCTGGAATGTAAAAATACACCTTTCCAAGTGATTTTGAACTGTAGCTCCCACCATGCGTTATCTGGGGCTGCTGAGATACAAAGTCCATCATCTGGAGAGCTACACAATTCAGTACTTTTTAATACCAATTTTGGCTCTTTGAGTTGAATCTTAATGGTACTTGTGGGATCCAGTTGAAATGTTACTACTTGAATTCTTTTTAAAATATTATATAAGAAGTATGGATGGATGAAGGCTAAGGGCCTTATCACACACACTTCAGAAAAAGCATTTTAAAGTGGGCAACCTGTAATTTAAGAACGCTAAATGAGGACTGGATATCTACTACTCACCCTATCTCACATGTGTGTCTCCTTTCCATTTCGAATAAAATAATGTGTGTTTGACTTAACCTTGACACAGGTGAGGGATGGCTCCTCTAAATCAATTCAGTGTTCCTCTATGTCACTGTCTTCCTTTTTCTTTTTTGTCCAATCTTTTGCAGCCATACAAGTATATTGCCTCCTTCCCAACGGAGAAATGAAAAACATCTTTTTGTTCCCACAGAGTCGCTTCGTTCCATTTTTAAAAAATTAAAATAAATAAAAATGAAAACAATGGGAAAGCCAAAATCATTTATGGCTTTATTCACACACAAACACTGCTTTTGACACATGCAGAGAACTAAAGAAGAATGATATTGTTTCTCATTTCACAAAAAGTTATCATGGCAGATTCTTTGCATATGAGTGACTGATGAAACGAACCATGTGTCATGTAATAGGTACCAGTAGGCAAAGTGCGTCAAGGATGGTGTATAAATGTGTGTGATAAGGTCCTAAGATTTGAGATTTTATTTTGAGACTTCATGAAATACACCTTTTCCCAAAAACTCCATAGGATATCTAAAACAGAATTTTTTTAAAGAAGTATAATAATAAAGCATATAGTGGTAAACTATATAATAAAATAGAAATTGAACTATGCAGCCTATTCAGAATACAATAATTGAAAATGGCTCTATAGACAAAGATGGTCCTAAAGAAATACATTGTTAGTACCAGGTGTACTTTCTTTAGGACTATAGTGAGCATTTTGAAATTGTATACATCTTCTGTAGTAAGTACTTCTGCACTTTCATTTCTCCATCTTGTAAAAGAGAATGTGTTAACTTGCAGTTTCATATTTTGTGGCAATTAAGTTAATTTCAAAGAACTTAAACTTCAATGGGCTTCTTTCAAATCCCCAAATAAGTTTCTGTTGCTAATGTATATTGTAAAGAAGGTGGGATCATTCTCATCAGCAATTGAACTTTTATGTTAAGCTGCTTTGATTCCCCTTCGGGGGAGATAAAGCGGGGTATAAATAAATATAATTATTATCATCATCATGATCTGATTTTATTTCACAATACAAATGGTCATATTCATATTTTGTTTCTGGGTCTCCAGCAGGTATCTGAAGGTTGCAAAGCTCCAAGACTTGTAACTCAGCTTCATTTCACCAGCTGGCCTGATTTTGGAGTGCCTTTCACACCTATTGGAATGCTCAAATTCCTAAAGAAAGTGAAGTCATTGAATCCTACACATGCTGGGCCAATTGTGGTTCACTGCAGGTAAGTGTACATAAATGTACAGGAGCAGGACAAAGACACACTCATAAATATTTTGGAAGCTGCTTTAATAGGAATTGGGAAGAAAAGGTATATGTCAGAGGTATTTTCAGTCTCTGATTTATGAGAACCTGAAACCTAGCAAAGAGAGGTGGCTCATAACACCAGTGCCCATATTTCTCTTTCTGGAACAGTTTTATCAAAAAATATATCGATGTTTGGCATAAGCTAAGATTTCATTGAAGAACACACATCTTCATCCCCCAGTTTATATATAGAACAGACAGGCCTCTCGAGACCAAGAATCCATCCTACATTTTTCCACATTACATCGATGTTTACTAATTTAGGTTTCCAGTGCATTGAAGGGCACTAAACATGTAGGTGTCATCTCTTAGCCTATATCTAGAACTTTTCAAACTATTGGAGAAATGACAGGTTGCTTCAAACTGGAGAGAGTTGTCCCTGTCTACCAAAAGTGGAAAAAAAGAGAGTCTTTTTGCACTAACACTTGATATTGATACCAGGAAATGTGAATTAAACTTCTAATGAAACTGTAATAATTTGGAACATAATGCTGTGGTTATAAAGATTTAGCAGACATTTATCAGGAAAAGCCATACTAGGCTCATCTGTCTCTGATTGACAGTCCAAAACTTAAAATGTTTACAAACTGACAAGGGCTGCTGCCACAGTTTGGGGAAGCTGAGGCAGCAGTTGCTAATATCTTAGAAGGTAAAAATGGGATTCAAGCTGATCTTATCAGATTTGAAAAGTTGGGCAAAACTAAAATTATTAAAATAAGATTCTGCATTTGGGCAGAACAAATCAGATACATAAATACCAGATGGGTGACATTTGACATCTAATGCTTATAATGTAGTGGAGTGGCAAAAAAGTCAATGCAACTGCATCAGCAGAATGGCAATGTCCAGATCAAGAGAAATAGCAGTGTTATTTCATGTTAGTTCAGGTTCCCTTGTTGAAGAAAACTATGAATAAAAATATCAACAAAAATGTCAGGAAGGTAAACATGGTAATAATGCGTTGAGGCCTATGTTGAACAGCTTAGGGAGCTGGATATTTTTAGCAAGGGCAAGAGAAGACTGTGGAGACTGATAGAAGATGGGACATGTTATGGGTGAGTTTTGTGCTCACATTCATCTCCACTTCTAGTAGTGGCAGTTTACGAAGCCACACTTCATAAGCTGCCACTAAACACGCTGAAAATCCAGAAGAGCACACTCCCAAGAGCCATTAAGTTATTGCTGGCAGAAGTCAATATCAGTAAAAAAATCTTCCACTATGTCTGCATGAATCCAGGGATCTTTGGAATTCAGTAAATATTGAACAAATTGATGTACATTTAATGTCTTGTTTTTAAGATTAGCATAGGGGACAAAATAGCAAGTATGATTTGCAAATTTAACTGCCACATAATGTAGTCAGGGTATTAGATGTATTTTAGATGTCTTTAAAGGAAGACTGTATAGGTACCACTGGTTGCTACTGGAAATAATAATAATAATAATAATAATAATAATAATAATAATAATAATACTTTATTTATACTCCGCCACCATCTCCCCAAGGGGACTCGGAGAGGCTTACATGATGCCAAGCCCTACAATACAGTACAGCAATGCTAATAACAACATACAACAACAATAAAATAAAAAATAAAAATAAAATACAATACAATAAACAGTATAAAAAGCACATCAAACAATATAAAATCACAATTAAACACAGAAAATAAATCACAGTGATAGCTATTGTGATTAAAGGAAGATATAGACTCGGAGGTGATTTGTCTCTAAGTATCAGCTACAGAGAAGGACAGTTGACTTTGAGCCCTCCATATGGCTTCTTGGAAGCATCTCATTGGATTCTATGGAAAATAACATGTTGGACTGAATGAATCTTTGTTTGTTCTGACAGATAGTCATCTAAAGTTATTAAAAAGCATCTTCAGTATTTAGCCAAAGACACTTGGACTCTACCACAATCTAAAACAATGTGATGGAGCACTTTTTCATACTCAATTCCAGTATGTTAGGATATGTGGGGTGAGAAACTCAGTTCAGAAAAGGATAGCTACAGAAATTGAATTTTTGTCAATGCAAAACGTATCAGAAAAAGAGAGTTCTCAAAGAGCTCCACCAAGAGGTTTGGATAGTTTATTTTCTGTGATTAGTAGGGATTAATTTGTCCCCTTCTGTGTTGTAATAGGATGCTATTAGTTGTGGCTTATGCCACAGTAATCATTTTAATCATTACTAAATAGCCCAGTTTTTTTCCCCCTTTCTTCAGGCAAATTCTAATATTGCAGCTTCCAAATTTCCCTTCAAATATAGTTCAGTCATTTCAAATATAGCTCACCATATAAAACTATTTCCTTAATATAAATATGTGTATGTATTTATAAAACATCTGCAGTGTTAAAGTTGAAGCACAGTTGTACCCACTGCTAATTGAGGCTCTTTTGTTCAATCAAGACTTCAGCCAGCAGATTGATAGGGAAAGTGATTTTTCTTAAATTTTCTCTTTCTTGTATAGCACCTGATATCAGCTTATTCACTGTTCTAATCAATACTCCAACCCTTTGGAGTAGATTGGAGGGGGGATGATTTCAGAAAATGATAATCAGATCAATCCTCTGCCACCCCCCCCCCCCCTTTCTATCAGTACTGAAAATACAACTGGATATATGTGTTGTCAAAGGCTTTCATGGCCAAAATCACCAGGTGATTGTGAGTTTTTGGGCTTTATGACCATGTTCGAGTAGCATTCTCTCCTGATGTTTCATCTGCATCTGTGGCAAGCATCCTCAGAGGTCAGTGCAGGTGAAACGTCAGGAGAAAATACTACTGGAACATGGCCATACAGTCTGAAAAACTCATAACCCAACTGGATGTAACCCCATTAAAACACAGTTGTTGCTTGTTAACTTAGGTGCAATACAAAAATGAAAAGAGATCAGGAGGAAACAGGAGAGCAAACAAATTTGAACAATGTATACTTTTGAGAATATTTCCATGGCCTTCTATCTAGTTCCCTCCAGTACCAAAAAATCCTATTTCTTAATCTAGGAAATAGGGAGAAAGAAAGGTGAATCATGAATGCATCAACTCTGCTTACAATCAATCTTGGGTTAACATGTCAAAATGAAATCTGTTCCTCATAAAATCTAACTCCATATCTTCCTTTAGGAGAAACAGATGCACTCTGAATTGTACATGTGATAGAAATGTAATAGCAGTTTGCTATTTTGAAATCTGGAGCACATGCATTATAGCAAGAATAGAGGAAAACAAACAAATCAAGTGCAAGATAAATATTTGTGCCTTGTTCAGGAAGCCATGCCCTTTCCCTCTGAAAACAAAGTTTAAAGTCATTTGGAATAATATTTTAATCAGTATTCAGTAGATAGTATGCTCCCTCTAGTGGCTGTTCTTATATTTATATATTAAATACTAGGTAATATTTACTGTATTAGCATTAGAGATGTACAATTCACCCAAAAGGCATGCTGACCCCTCATTGTGTTTATCGGGAAGTTACTCAAATGGGGAGGGGTGTTGCCATTTTCATTCGGCAAAGATTTGGCCCATCGGCTACAATAGGAAACTTTAAAGGCTCAATCCTCAGCCATTTTAAGGCCTATCTGCATGAAACCTAACTCAGTTTTAGACCCCATTTACAACTGCAGGCCTGCCAAGTTTCAAAATAATTCACATGCAGTCCTAACAAGAACAAAGAAAAACAGGAATATTGAGAGCAAGGATCCTTCAGACAAGACAGCTATAAATTCAGATGAATTACTGCAGCGTGCCTTGACTCAATTGTGTCTTTTCTTTTCTTTCAAAGCGCTGGTGTGGGTCGGACAGGCACATTCGTAGTAATAGATGCCATGATTGACATGATGCATGCAGAACAAAAGATTGATATATTTGATTTTGTAGCACGAATTCGCAACCAGCGCCCACAAATGGTTCAGACTGATGTAAGTAAGAAACTCCCACTTTGAATATATTTAAAATGTGGGAACTCGGTTAGAATTTGAGAGGATAGTATCAGCTAAGGCTGGATCTATACTGCCTTACATCCTAGGATCTAATCCCAGATTATCTGCTTTGAACTGGATTATATGAATCTACACTGCCAGATAATCTGGGATAAGAAGATAATGGGATAAAATCCTGGGATATAGGGCAGTGTATATCCAGCCTAAATCTAATGCATCTCATTAAAAGCACCCACCTTTTCACTATAGGATAGCAGAAAAATTAGCATACTCTGCAGAACCAATACACTGTTGCTGTTATGTTGTTGTTGTTTATTGCTTTATCCTTATGCTAAAATAAACTGTTGCAGTCTGTGATATTATCACATATGTAGTTTCTGATTTATGGTGGCCTTAAGATGACCCTGTCATGGGGTTTCCTTGGCAAGATTTGCTCAGAGGAGTTTTGTCTTTGCTTTCCTCTGAGGCTTAGAGAGTATAACTTGTACAAGGTCATCCAATAGGTTTCATGACCAAGTGGGAATTTAGAAATGTAAGTTATAACAATTAAAGAACTAGATGCACATATAAATAGAGACATTTAACTTCCATTTATATTGTTCTCTGTATTACATTACTACTTCATCAACATAACTACAAAGGAAAAATAATTTATAACAACAACACTTTATTTATATTCTGCTCTATCTCCCCAAGGAGACTCAGAGCAGATTACAACATATACAGATAAGCAGTGGAATAACAATAACACACAAATACACAGAACAAAGGTAAAGGCTTCCCCTTTCATCTCCGGCTTTCTGGAGGTGGTGCTCAACTCTGGTCATGGGGAGGTGCTCTTGTTCCATTTCCAAGCCGAGGAACCTGTTGTCCATAGACTACTTCTAGTCGTGTTGCCAGCATGGCTGCATGGGCGCCTTTATTACCTTCCCGCTGAAGCAGTACATATTGACTCACATTTGCATGTTTTCAAACTGCTAGGTGGCAGGAGCTAAAACTAACAGCAGGAGCTCACCTGTTGTTACTTCTAGCTAACAGCAGGCTTCAAATGATCTACTCACATTTGCATATTTTCAAACTGCTAGGTTGGCAGGAGCTAGGACTCTTCAACATATAGTTCCAACCTATAGAAAATAAATCACTATACATCTTATCAGTGACCAGAGAGCATGTCGGGTGTTCTTACGCCACCAGTTTCTGGATGCCACCTTAAACCAAGTCAATTTATTGATCCTCAGGCTTCATCCAGATATAAATATCACTTATGGGAATGAACAGCTTTTACCTTCTTCCTCTTACCTCCCCCAGTACTACCACAGTTATGTAGTCTCTGCTTCTGTTTTTAATAGCCACAGTTTATTGGCTGGTCCATATTTGGGGATCTGAAAATGAAAGCAGAGTTTTCTGATCTTCTCTAGTAGCTTCTTAAACCTTGGCATAGTTTCTTCTAATCATGTCCCATTGTATATCAGAACTCCTATGATTGGTCACTTTGATGTTAATCAAAGCAACTTTAAGTCTGTATAGAGCTTTGGGCTTAATATATGCCCAGATTACTGGTTTTGGCTAAGCTCTACACATGAAGAAATGAATAGAATAGGCAGTCAAAGTGGGAATGAAAATGGGAGGATGTGAAGCTAGGGCACACCCAAGCTTATTCCTTTAATAATAAACCATAATTTAAACCACAACGAATAAACCATAATTTACTGTTACAATCAAACAATATATCCAATTAACCTACTTCTTCTCAAAGCAACAGATTTTTTTCTGATTAGAAAATTCAGATTTTTGCCTACCAAACCAGAAAACAGGCAGGCTATTAGGAGAAACAGTGGAGGTATCCAATAGATCTAGGGGTAGGTTATTTACAATGCCTCAAACGTTCTGGTTCACAGAATACCTTTATTTTTGACAGATGCAGTACTCCTTCATTTATCAAGCCTTACTTGAATACTACCTCTATGGTGACACGGAGCTAGATGTGTCTTCTTTAGAAAAGCACCTGCAGCCATCACAGAACACAGCGCCAAATCTCGTCAAAATAGGGCTCGAAGAAGAATTTAAAGTAAGCATTAATCGTATTTTTGCAGAGGTCCAGTGTGTGAATCACGATGCAGACAACAATATTTATTCATTTTACTCTGACTCTAAAGCTTTTCTTCACAAAATTTGTTCAGAGGGGGGATGTCATTTATTTTCTCTGAGGCTGAGAGAGTATGACAAGTGATATTCTGTAACCAAGCAGGGATTCAAATCTTAGTCTCTCAGAGTCCAAGGCCAATATTGAAACCCCAGCACCATGTTGGCTGTTACATGTTTGGATGGTGCATTGAAAATCTGTTTTTTCTTTCACTCATATGAAGGCATATAACAGATTGTAATATAAATGGTTTTGGAAAACTGAAATCTAAATAACCTTTTGGAGATTTTATGATCTTTGGAAAAGCATGACCTTGTTAGAAGTTAAAACCTTTTGAAAAAATGATGCCATAACCTTTTGGGAAAAATGGCATTCATGCAAGGCAATTCAGTTTCTCAGCTGTTAAACTGATATACCTAAGCATTTCTTTGAACTGTAAGGACAAAGATATGCCAACACACAATACACATT
Organism: Anolis sagrei ordinatus; assembly: GCF_025583915.1. Classification (NCBI taxonomy): domain Eukaryota; kingdom Metazoa; phylum Chordata; class Lepidosauria; order Squamata; family Anolidae; genus Anolis; species Anolis sagrei. The sequence continues at coordinate 82,016,688 of NW_026846588.1, forward strand.
CAGCAGAGTTTCAGAAGTGTTCCTTTTAGTTGCCCAAAAGCATCTGCTCTCTCTTAAAATATCTTTGCCCTTAAATCATGCTTTCAAGAGACAAAAATATAGTAGACATCTTTAAAAGTAACATAGTTTGTTTACTCACAGACTTCATGTATTCAGCATACAGGTACTTTGCATATCAATCCAATTACAAATAAGATTTGAAGTTGTTTGTCTGTGTAAGTAACACAGGGCATCGTTTCTTGAATCTTAACAGTCCCTAATCTAAAGCATCTCTCTATTTTGAGAGTTTAATAGAGTCGCTGTAGTCTGAAAGTTCAATGGAGTCTCTAAGGATATTGTTCCTGCTGAAGTCTAAAGCATACAGTTCCTACTGAAGGCTAAGCATTGGAAGTCTAATGGCTTCTGCCGTTCTAAAAGGGAGTCAGAATCCTGAACAAGCCCAGACCTGATCACATGGTCTGTGGCCTCTCCCACAACAGAGTTAAAGAGAAAATTGCATACCAATACACACATATATAATATGTGTAAGCAATTTGAAACATGCATATAACAAATAACTAGTGGAGACTTGAAGAAGGCTGCTTTTTCCAACAAATGGAAATTTCACTGCTGTGTTGAAAGATGATAAACAAATTCCTACAAAATAAATTAGGACTTCACTCGATATTTGTTTGCAAACATCTTCACTATCACAGTTTAACTGGAGGGATACATATTTCCAGTCTTTATATCTCCCTCTCTTCTTTTATTTGCAAGAAATAAAATAATTATTGGGCATTATACACTTCACAGTTCTTTTAAACATTTTATACACGTCTATAAGTGGAATGTAAGAGGATGTGTGAAGACAGCATTGCATGGTTGGTTGTCAGATTTTCTTTCGTGCCAGGAGCGACTTGAGAAACTGCAAGTCGCTTCTGGTGTGAGAGAATTGGCTGTCTGCAAGGACGTTGCCTAGGGGACTCACAGATGTTTCACCATCCTATGGGAGGCTTCTCTCATGTCTCTGAATGGTAAGCTGGAGCTGACAGACAAAAGCTCACCCCGCTCCCCAGATTTGAACCACCAACCTTCCTGCCAGCACAAGGATTTAATCCATTGTGCCACCAGGGTCTCTGGTGGTCAGATGTATCAACTATATCAGTGGTTCTCAACGTGTGGGTCCCCAGATGTTTTGGCCTTCAATCCCAGAAATCCTAACAGCTGGTAAACTGGCTGGGATTTCTGGGAGTTGTCGGCTAAAACACCTGGGGACCCACATGTTGAGAACCACTGAACTAGATTATACCTGAATTCAGATTTGAAAGTGTGAGCTATTTTACTAATCCAAAATTTCATTGCCTAATTTTAGTTTGTACTCATTTGCTGTAGAAATTGACAAATGTTCGAATTATGAAGGAAAACATGAGAACTGGTAATCTGCCAGCAAATATGAAGAAAGCCAGAGTTATACAAATCATCCCATGTAAGATATTTAATTTTTCTCTTCTTAGAAATTGTGTAATAATTTCACTAATAAGAGAATTGTACACTTACTGTTGTTAATACAGTTTTAAAGGCCGTTTAAAGTGTATTTATTGTATTTTAATCTGTTTTTACCACACTGTTACTATCTTATTGTTTTTAACTTTTGTATTGCACTTTTTAAACTTAGCATGGGATTGTTAATCACCTTGAGTCTCCACGGAGAGAAAGGTGGGGTGTAAATAAAGATAATAATAATAATAATAATAATAATAATAATAATAATAATAATGATGATGATGCAAAATATTAACACAGAACGGTGATGTGATACATTCAGCAGCAGGTGGCACTGCTGGACATACAAGCAAATCATATCATAAACCTGATTCTATAAAAGCCTGCAGGGCATCGTTTGTATATTGAATGTAAAATACTTAATATTTTAACAAATCTAATATGTGTTGGGTTTTGAGGTTCCTTTTTTCTATTTTAGATGACTTTAACAGAGTGATTCTTTCCATGAAAAGAGGTCAAGAATACACAGATTATATCAATGCTTCTTTCATAGATGTAAGTATTTTTCTGATATTGAATTGTAACCCTTGATTTTCTTAAGTCTTTTTAACAATGAGCTCTGTTCAGGACTGGTTTGGGAAGCATGTGTGATTTTCTCATTTTCATGTGAGTTACATTAAAAAGTAACTTGAGATTTGGGAGGAAATACCATTTAAAAAAACTTTTTATTTAAAGTGTGAAGAGAGAAAAGCATGCATCTTTGGTCTTTCTTTTTTTAATTCCATCAGGTATCAAAAAATACATGATTCAATAATGATTGGTAAGGTAGAAGGCACTATGAAAAGAAGGAAACCGCATTCCAGGTGGATAGATTCAATTAGGGTATCCATGACCCTCAGATTGCAAATCTGATGATGGGGCAACTTGGAGGTCTCTCAGACACGAGATTGTATTACGTTGAAGTCAACTTAATGGCAGTTGACAATATTTAAGGGTTTCCTTTTAGTTACAAGAAAGCAGAAACAGGATTCCATATCTGGAGCTCAACCCATTACATAAGAGATTCCTCCTCCTCCAGCTTCTTTTTATACAAGCATTCTTCACCAAAATTGTATATCCTTCTGTATAGTCCTGTGAGGCCCTTCTTTTTATCCCTAAGGTCATCTCTTTTTGTTTGTTTGTTTGTTTTTGCAAATAATGATATGAAAAGTAGCTTAGGAGGCTGACATTCCAATTCTGGTTCTCTCTCTGAATTTGGTTCCCCATCACCTTTTGCTAAGTACAAAGAATCTTTATTTAATAACTCAATGAAACTATAATTTTTCTGATATTTTATGAAATGGTGCCAAAAAGTAATTTGCCTTCCATTTGTAGATCCCAAAATCCATATATCTCTTTATTGAAATAAAGGCCTTGGCTAAACTTAGCTTAACTTAATTCCTTCATTATGTTCGTTGATCTGAAAGTAAGGTTGTAGATATTTGAATGTTCCATCCTCACTAAGGACAAAATTATTCCTGGAACTTTTTCCCTGCTGCAAGCAGAAGAAAAACATTTTTGAGAGAAAGCCCCCAGTATTTCCAGATTTTTTTCCATGTCAGAAGCTACTTGAGAAACTGCAAGTCGCTTCTAGTGCGAAAGAATTGGCTGTCTGCAAGAACGTTGCCCAGGGGATGCCTGGGTGTGTTACCATCCTGTGGAAGGCTTCTCTTATGTCCCCACATTGGAAGCTGGCACTGACAGATGGGAGCTCACCCCGTGTGGTGGATTTGAATTGCCAACCTTCAGGTCAATAGTTCAGCCAGCACAAGGATTTAACCATTGCGCCGCCGCAGCTCCTAATATTTCCAGATAGCTACATGGGTTGTGATGCAAGATGGCTAGGTTTTCCCCCCAAAATGGAATTTTCCAGATGTTAAACAATGGTTTTTATATTTTGAAATTTTGCACAAAATAGTTTCCTAAATCATTTATTTACTTGGTGGGAAAAACTCTGCAAAACTCTTACTAGTTTTGTTATTTTTCTACCTTGCTTTCCTTAGTGTTAGGAAATACAGAAAATGAATTTCACTGAATATCTTAACGTCCCTACTTAAGAATTAATTTTAATTATAGCGGCACAGATGGGAGCTTTATAAAAATTCCCAAAGAAATATGCTGATAATTTTAGAATGACCTGTAGATTGAACAGAATTAAATCTCTGTCGATTCATAAGATGCTGTCTGTTTCTTTTGGCACAAAGGGCTATCGGCAAAAGGATTACTTCATTGCAACTCAAGGACCACTTCCTCATACAGTGGAAGACTTCTGGAGAATGGTGTGGGAATGGAAATGCCACACAATTGTTATGCTCACCGAAGTTCTGGAAAGAGAGCAAGTATGATCATTTTGCCCAATGTTATTTGCATTGTGTTGTCTTGTTACCCGTAATTGTAAAATGAGAACAAGGGGAAAATAAGTTTGTTTTGAACGAATCCCACATAATAAGATCCAAAAATTGATTGTAAAAATAGTGTGGTGCCCTAGCAGTCTAGTTGGGAGTAATCCAATACAGAAGCTATTGAACTCTCTCCTTGCAAAATGAAATGATGCTCTTGGTTAAGAGGTACCCCCTTATCTAGAAATTGGCCAACAAGTACTGGTTGCAGCTGTGTCCTTTCTGAGCCATATCATGCCCAGAATCAAGCTATGCCTAGAGTTTGGCAAGAACTAGGCAAGTCTAAGGCCCCTTCCACACAGCTGAAGAAAATCCCACATTATCTGCTTTGAATTGGGATATATGGCAGTGTGGACTCAGAAAACCCAGTTCAAAGCAGATATTGTGGGTTATTCTGTCTTGATATTCTGAATTATATGGCTGTGTGGAAGGGCCCTAACTTGGCCTTGCCATCCTCAATATTGCATATTTAGAAACAGATGTCTCAGTTCAAAGTTGTCACACTCTGGAAAAAGTTACACATAATAAAGCTCCTGAGAAATCAATTGCAAGTAAGTGTGCTCAGTTGGGTGTTCAGATGTCAATGGGGCTTAACAGTGCTTGCTTAGCTTTTGCTAGACTGCACTCGAGTGTCCACAGCTGCATCATGACAAGAAGGATTTTCTGTACTCAGACTTTTAAGTTTGAATATAACACATTTTATAGTTAAATGGATATCTGTAACTGCTAGAAATGTTAAGATCAGAAAAAAATGTGTGAAGCATTTAACTGTTTCTCTTCTTTTAAAATACACTGAGCTAAATCCTATTTTCGTCCTACCTAGCAAAGAACTATTGAAATCAGTGGAGCTCAAATTAACTGTGACGAATTCATTCCATTCATGTCACTGAGGGCCCTTCCACACAGCCCTATATTCCAGAATATAAAGGCAGAAAATCCCACGATATTTGCTTTGAACTGGGTTATCTGAGTCCACACTGACATATATTCCAGTTCAAAGCAGATAATGTGGGATTTTCTTCAGCTGTGTGGAAGGGGCGTGTGTCTCTTCTGAATAGGAATAATGTTGAATTTTACCATTAGTTTTTGAAACTATTTGAAATTTGCATATCAGGCGTATAGCCATGAAAAGTTGGATTTTGTACTATAATTCCATAATCCTCAGATAGCATGATTACTTACTGGGGATTATGGGAGATGTCATCCAAAATAATGTAGATAAATTGTGGTCATATAGCACCATCTATATGTAAACAATAGCACAATTTATCCAGCACTCTTAAAAATCCCTTGTTTTGAAGTAGTGATACATTAAATGTTTATTAAATGGTGTGCAGTATGTGGGGAAAAAATAAAACTAGAATTAGTTCTTACATAATTAGTTTCTGAAAACCATTAATGTAATAGAATTCCTGTAGTGGCATGAATAAAGAGAGTTTTATTCCTTCTTTTTCAAACTACAGGAAAAATGTTTTCAATATTGGCCATCAGAGGGCTCTGTTACTTATGGAGAAATTACTATTGAAATCAAGAGCGACTTGCTTGCTGATGCCATAAGTGTACGGGACTTTTTGATTACACACAGTCAGGTATGATGGATCACTTTTAAAATATTTCTTATTTGCAGAGGATTTTCTGAACTATGTTTTGCTTCACATTGACTTGCATGTTGTAAACCAATAATTTACAACCCTTGATAAGATACTCCTATAAACTGATATTCGTTTTGGTTTGTATCCATTGAGCAGTTAAACAATGCAACCACACTACAAGAAATGGCCCATTAAATTATGTTTGAGTTCCAGTTTTAAAATATTTATTTCCTTTTTACTTACGTTATTTAGGCAATCCCTCGTTGTCTGAGTATGATGGCCTTCCAAGCTTAAGGTCTTGGCAGTGGGTCCATAGGTGACTGTGGAGATTCTTGATCCTCATGTTCTTCCACAGTGGGGACACTGGTTTTCAGGTGGAAGGCAGTCCTGGTCAGGGTTGGCTTGATATGCCTTCCTTTTGGTACGTTTCTCCCTTTCGCCCTCCATTTGTACCTCTTAAAATTCTGCAGCACTGCTGATCACAGCTGACCTCCAGTTAGAACACTCAAGGGCCAGGGCTTGCAAATTTTTGGTGTCTATGCCACAGTTTTTAAGTTTAGCATTAAGCCCATCTTTAAATCCTCTCCACCAACATTCCATTTTCCGTTCTTGAGTTGGGAGTATAGTAACTGCTTTGGGAGATTGTGATCGGGCGTTCAGACAACGTGGCCAGTCCCGCGGAGTTGATGGTGTAGGAGCATTGCTTCAGTGCTGGTGGTCTTTGCTTCTTCCAGCACACTGATATTTGTCTGCCTGTCTTCCCATTTAATAATATGTGTGACTTTCTGGCTTTTGAATAACTAGGAGAAGCAAGGCAGACTGGTCCGACAGTTTCATTTTCATGGATGGCCTGAAATTGGAATTCCTGCTGAAGGGAAAGGAATGATTGACCTCATTGCAGCTGTCCAAAAACAACAACAGCAGACAGGAAACCATCCGATTACAGTGCACTGCAGGTAAAATATTTGTACTTAATGTATCAAGTGTTCCTCTCTTGATTATTTAGTTTAATTGAGAGAGCTGGTATTCTGTTAGATATTGATGTCATCATAAGCCAATTGATGATCACATAAAAAGTGCATGATGAACCAGCCTGGACACAGCATATTATTTGAGAACACAGAAATGCTGGACCACTCTAATAACTATCATGTTAGACTACACAGGGAAGCCATGGAAATCAACAAGTATGTGGATAATTTCAACAGAAAGGAGGAAATAATGAAAATGAACAATATCTGGATATCAGTATTTAAAGACTCTAAAATCAGGACAGTAAATAAAGAGCAACACTAAAAAAGGGGAATTCTTGACATGAAACAATCAGAGCCAATTAATACCTCCCAACAAAGGATTCCCCCAGGCCCAAAGCAGCCAGGCTTTGAAGCTGCAAGGCCATTCACTGATAATCAAGGTGGCCAACTGCAACATTCACACTTGCTTCAAACAGACAAGAGTTCTTTCTCCCATCCTGGACATTTCACAGATATATGAGCTTCACTTGCCTACTTTCCAACAGACCTCACAACCTGAGGATGCCTGCCATAGATGTGGACGAAATGCTAGGAGAGAATGCTTCTGGAACATGGCCATACAGCACAAAATCACACACAGCAACCCAGTGATTCCAGCCATGAAAGCCTTTGACAACACAATTGCAAGATCTTCAGAGTGACATGGAAATAGTGCTCAAAGCTATAGGTGAAAGAAAGCAGCCCACATTTCCTTTAGCAGGAAGCTTTTGTTGAATTCCGTTCTCTATGAATGGAGGCATACCTTCGCTTAGCAAAACGAGCAACCTGAAATGTAGATATTGTTTATTTATGTATCAATAGCAGTGTGCAAATTATTGTGTGCATAAAGTAATCCCACCATTTAGCTTTCACTGAATGTAAAAAACAAAAACAAAAAAACAAGATAAGAGGAATATAAGTGTATAATTTAGTCGTGTTTATCTTCATGGGAAAAATGAAAAAAAATCCTCCATGACTACTTAAACTAAATTATAATGCTTGTAAGAATTCTTTAAATTACGCAGATCTATACAGGGTATTGTTTCTCAGTCCTGGAGAAAGACAGAGGAACTATACAGTGGACTGGTTATTTTCATCAGCAGGGATTTAATTCAAGATATATTTTTATTGCATTGCACTTGGGTTTTTTCATGTTGTCTTGCTAAAGCAAAGAAACCTATTTGTCTCAATAGTGCTGGAGCTGGGAGAACAGGTACATTCATAGCACTCAGCAATATTCTGGAGCGAGTCAAAGCAGAGGGGCTCTTAGATGTTTTTCAAGCTGTGAAGAGTTTACGACTGCAAAGACCACACATGGTGCAAACACTGGTATGTTGTTTTAACCACAAATATAATTGTCAAAGGATTAAAGGGTATTTATATTTTGAATGAACAAAACTGAAGCTTTGCTGTATTTCCTTAAGATAGACTTTTTTTTAAAAAAAGAGCCTTGTTTGCTCCTTGCCAAAGCCTTGAATAATATATTTGTTTTTGTGCTAGACAGGATACATACATACATGGATAAACAAATTGCACATAAAGAAATAAATTGCATGTGATCCTATCCATGTCTACAGATGTAGACCTAATGGAGTTTAATGATAAGCATACAGGAGTGTAGCTTAGGTGTCCTCAATGTATTCCTCTTGTGAGGCAGTTAAAAATAGGAAATTAGAAATAACTGAATAAATAGTTCATAATCAGGAAACCATCTGAACAGTTCTGTAAGCCATCAGTGTGTAGACTGGGTTCACTAAATCCTGAATTTGCTATTGTTGTTTTGTGTCTTCAAGCTGACTGAGTTGTGGTGGCCCTATCACAGTTTTCTTGATGAGATTTATGCAGAAGAGAGTTACACAGACCTCTCCATCTGTCATTGAAACTCCATTTCTAGTGCGAACCTGAGCTGTGTTGCTACATTTTAAAGCGGTGGCCATATTTCTGGCAGTGTTACTTGTTCATTAACTACACTGCAACAATGAAAGTTTTGAAAGGGTTTTTATTAAAGAGATTAACATTCCCAAAAATAAGTCTCTTAGGATATAAAATGACTCCTAACAGCTCCTCTTCTTCCAATGCCACAGATGAAACCTACTTGAGTATAAGCTGACCCAAATATAAGCCAAGGCACCTAATTTTACCATAAAAAACTGGGAAAACATATTGACTCGAGTATTAAGCCGAGGTTGGGAAATGCAGCAGCTACTGATAAATTTCAAAATAAAAATAGATGCCAATATTTATTTATTTACCATATTTATATACCGTCTTTCTCAGCCCGAACGCGACTCAAGGCAGTTTACAATTGGCATAATTCAATGCCTCCAACAACATAAAATATAGTTAAAACATTAACATAGTATAAACCATATAAAAACAATAAAACACAAGTCCTCAGCGTCTCATTACTAAAATCATTTCCCAGTCGCATGTCCAATCGTTCCGTGAATCTAAATTAGCTTGTTACACTGCATCTGCAAATGCTTGCTCAAAGAGCCAGGTTTTAACTCCTTTTCAAAATCTTAGGAGGGAGGGGGCCGATCTGATATCCCTAGGGAGGGCGTTCCATAGTCGAGGGGCCACCGCTGAGAGTCCATAGTCGAGGGGCCCTGTCTCTCGTTCCAGCCAGTCGCATCTGCGAAGGAGGCGGGATCGAGAGCAGGGCCTCCCCAGATGATCTTAGAGACCTAGATGGTTCGTAGGAAGAGATGCATTTGGACAGGTAAGCTGGGTCAGAACTGTTTAGGGCTTTAAAGGCTAAAGCCAGCACTTTGAATTGTGCCCGGTAGCAAACTAGCAGCCAGTGGAGTTGGCGCAACAGAGGTGTTGTACGCTCCTTTGTTAATAACCTGGCTGCCATCTGTTGGATCATTTGAAGCTCCTGAGCAGTTTTCAAAGGCAGCCCCACGTAGAGCATGTTGCCGTAGTCTATACAGGATGTAACCAGAGCATGGACTACTGTGGCCAAGTCAGACTTCCCAAGGTACGGGCGCAAATGCTCCCCTGGTCACCACCGAAACCTTCTTCAATATAAATGTGCCTCTGTATCCTTCCAATAATAATAGAGAGTAAAATAACAAATGTAATAATAATAGAGTAAAATAATGCAAATGTAATAACAAGAATAGAGTAAAATAATAAATATAATAAAATAATACAGTAAAAATAATAAATTTAATAATAACAATAATAATAATGATAACGGAGTAAAATAATAAATAACTTTGACTTGAGTATGAGCCAAGGGGGGCTTTTTCAGCCTAAAAAGACTAAAAAACTCGGCTTTTACTCGAGCATATAGCTACTTTGGATGTTATAAGGTGCTTTGTTATGTTCCATGTGTGACACTTTGTAACAATCCTGTAATTAGATATTTAAATTTAAAATACTTTGTGTGACTCATAATGCAGCGATAAACATAGCAAACCAAATGTAACATTGGTCTCTCTTTATTTTCAGGAACAGTATGAATTCTGCTACAAAGTGGTACAAGATTTCATTGATATATTTTCAGATTATGCTAATTTTAAGTAAAAACGCCTGCCTTATTTTTTTTAATTTAATCATTTGTACAGAGACTTGTAAATCACTTTAATTTATTTCCATTGTTATTGTTCCATTATTTTTTTAAAGAAAACTCTAAATGTATAAATGATTATGTTTGTTCTGAATGTCTCCTTCAATGTATATATAATTTGAGCAGGCGTTAACTCTGATCCAAGGGAACATGCACAGAATCTCCTAAACAATCAAATACTTTTCCAATCAACTGTTACATGGGAAAAGAGAAAACGATTCCAACCTTTCTCCAAAACAGTTGAACAGTGGGATTTTAATTGGGATGAAAGATCTCCGAGTGTGCAGCTCCATTTACTGGATGAAAGAGAAGAGCTGTACACACCACACTCATTTGCACTTGGGACTCCATCCTGCATAAAACCTGTGTCTGAACATGGCAGCTGGATCAAGATGATCTTTCAGGTTTTGTGTATCCAGTTGCTATGGACTATATTTTACAGTGTATACTGTTATTTAAATAAGGCACAGAACAGCCTATGTTAGGCATATTTAAAACTCACTGGTTTCAGTGAGTATAATAAGCATATGCTTAATTTTCTTCCCTTTGAAATTTATGGGATATAGAGCCAACTTCATGCCTTTGAGTAGGTCAGACTCTGCAGTGCTGCGTCAGTCCCTGGGATGGAAGCCCATGTGGAACCCATGGAAGTTTGGAACATTAATATTATAAAAACAAACTAAAGGGACTTTAAAGTGCTTAATTATTCTGTATCATCTTGCCAATATTATGCCTAAATGCCTGTGAAATTGTGGTCTTTTTATTTCTCATCTATGACATTCAAATAGGTTATAAAATAGCCCTTAATGTCTATAAAGCAGAGGAATAACAGTATACACGCTAGAACCAAATTGTATAGTCTTCAACACGTGTTAACTATTTCACTTGGAACAACTTCCACACTGTGATCATATCTTATTAGGAAGTTCTGTACGAAACCCATTGTGATGAATGTGGCCTGCCCAAGAAAATGATGTTTTGATGATATATTTTATTAACACCATGCTCTACATACAAGACAATTGATATTAATGTAGACAATTAACTGTGAAAGACACTGTTTCAGTTATGGAAAAATGTCAGTTAACATTCTGTAGATATATCCTCATCTCATCTTTAAAAAAAGGCTAAACCCTTCTACTTTGGAGGGGAGTTACTATTTACATTATTACTATTAAGCACAACTCTTTCATTAGATTCTAAAAATACAAGAAGAATCCCTTATAGTAACAATATGAAATTAAAACATTAGCCTCAAAACAAAAGATAATATTTTTTTATTGGCAAGTTTCTAAATAATTCCTTAAAAGTGAATTGATGATAGCACTATAATGTAAATGTGGAATATGTTATGCTTGCTAATCAGTCTTACAATTTCTTAGTAGGTTATTATTTTAGTCTACATTTTAAAAACATAGTATACTTAACATATAAAAAACTTACCAATATTTTAAACTATTTGGTCTTATAAGTTCCTTTTGTTACAAATATAAACATCTAAATATTTAAAAGCAAACAAAGCTGCATCCCTGCTAACGAAATAAATGTGTGGCTTACATATTATTGAACAAACTGAGACAGTGGCCCCTCGAGATCTGCAGGGTCCGGATCTGTGATTTCCAGCAACCCCAGATCATTGTGGCCCATATTAGTAAGTGGTGGTGGTGATGTAAATACAGAAACTTTGAAGCATATACATTTACGCTGCTGCCACTTCATAACATGGGGCATTTTTTTTTTTTGTATTTATGGCAAGTCCAGTAATCAAATCCTAGTTGGGAGCAGGGAGAAGTGGCAACGGTAGCAAAGTGTCCAGTTAATTTCCGATAGCTACATCCTTATAGCTGGGTGAGGATTGGATATGATCCTCCTGCATTTAGGGAGGTCTTCCAGAAGATCCTGGAGGATATCTTGCCGCTATATATCCCACTACTGGCACAATGTTGAATACTAAAACTGCCACTCTTGACTATCTATTGGCTAGCAAATTGCCATGATAGGTACAGCATGTGAAAGGTAACTTTTAATGGGTTAGATCAAGAGAGGAAGTAAAGTGGGGGAATACATTGCTCCCTCTGCAACATATGTAATTAACAAGATGCCAGCTGGTTAATGTCCTTGAAACCTTGTTGGTGATCAGATAAATGCATTCGAGTTCACTTAATATTAGTGGTTCTTCAGGTAGAATAATGATACATTTGGATTTTGTGTCTATGAATGACCAGAGATCTCCTTAGTTCAAAGATATGTGCAGATCTTCTATAGGAGCAATGCTTTTCCCATAAATGATGCCTGTAGGATTGTTTTGGTTGTCATGCGTCCCTTATACCTTTAGAGTGCAACCAGACATGCATAGAAAATGACATATTTCATGGGATTTTCCTGGTGGATTGTATCCTAGAGCTTTATTTTAATGACCATGATAACTTGCTAGAGAGACTCAACATTCACATATAAAACATTCATAGTGTCAGGTTAGCAAAGGGGAAAAATATAATATGTGTGGGAAATGTTTGCCAATTCCCTCTTTCCTCTGCAGACCTTCTGTGCTTTGAAAGAACACTGGAGGGCACTAGGTTCATGAGGGTGGGGTCCATTGAAAATTGTATTTCCTCCATCCTTCAGTAAAAACCTCCAGAGTGAAATTCCACTTGTGAGAAATCTGGATCATACCCATTGTATGAGCAAAATTAGCACGAGGAATTAATAAAAGACACAGTACTTCATAGCCCTAATATTTCAGTATGTAGATATAAAAGAGCACAAATTGCAAATAAAATAAATAAATTTATATAGATATCTAATATGCAATAGTTCTGGCTCATCCATTTGCTTGGATTTTGAAAATAATTATAAAAGCCTTATTGAAAACTAAGTAACATAGTTGTTTCGGTTTAGCTCCTTCGGTGTGTTATTCAGTGTTCTTTTTAATGCAGTGTCTAGAAAAAAAGAAAGCTAAATACTTTTAATAATGCAGATACTAATAAGGTTTTCACATCAGTCTGTCTTACTTTTAATTGAAAACAGTTCAGGTTAGAAGTCTAAAAGCACAGTTTTAAAGCACTGCCATGTATTGCTTGCGTCTTCCTATTAATGCACTTCTGTAAATCTATATGTATACCTGTTGTTGTTATGCACCTAATTAATAGAAATTATTGTAAGAGATGGCTGATATTAAGCCCTCTAACCCCAAAAGGAAACACCATTATTTGGTAAGAGTTGAATGTTAAATATGCTTTCTGTCCTGGTATTTTTTGAATCTGAAAGGCCAGAGGAGAACCACTGTACTTAGCACAGCAAAAAAACATTTTCAGTTTCTTTTTAAAAAAGCATTTGCACACACAGTTTGAAAATCTGCTTAAGCATCCTAAGAAGATCAAAGGCTGCCCAGTGCAAAACCTGTGGAAACTGCTGCTTAAAGGGTTAGAAGAGGTGTAGCTAAACTACATTTATATTATTCCAGGTATCTCTTATGGTTTTACAAAACAGCTTACATGTGATAGATTTACAATAGACTCAGGTGATACTGACTACCAGAAATTAGGAATGGCCATAGGTATGGAAGAGGAACCTCTGGCCTCCAGATGCCATCTGGTCCAGAGAGATCCTTTAGTTCTCTGTTGACAGTGGCCAACCCTCTCAAAATGGAAATGGGCAGAAGAGAGGAAAGGCCAATGTTCACAAACTCCATGGCTTTCCTTTCTGCACAGTGAAGGTGAAGCAGAAGTGAAGCGCGCTCAGCCAATGCTTCAAGAAACACTTCAGTTCTAGCCTTAGGGCTCAGCTGCTTTCCAAAGCATTGGCTTAGTCCATCTTCCTCTTTATCCAAACCAAAACATCAGTTTCCAGTAGTGGAAAGAAATCCTGCACTCATAGGAGGGAGGAATAATTACAAATACCAACCCCTCAGTTCAAAACTTTGGTTTAATTGCTTGTTATATAAAGTTGTATTTATTAAAATGGACCCAGAAATGGAATCAAGAAAGATCCATGAATGAAAAGGGATTTTGAAAGGTTTCTTGTAGTTATCCTTGCCCATGCAATAGTGAAATCAGACTAATTGGATGTTAGGCTGATTTTTGTCATGCTAAATAGTGCAGATCTCTCTCAACATGGAGTAGCTTCCACAGCCTCACGTTTCAGAGGCTTTTGTTGGGATTGTGTTCTCTGAAGCTGTCCAAAGCACACATAGTCCCCTCTCTCTGTCATAGTCTCCTCTCTCTGTTTTATCTGTTTTATGTGATTTACTGCTCCTCTCTTCTGACATTTGATGATGAGAAGCTTTGACATATGTGTAGAAAACACTTTGACTCCAACAGTATGGTTTAAATCCCAACCTGTCTTATTTTCATTACGAAGTCTGTGAAAGCTTGTAAGGTTTGTTCGTCAGCTCAGAGATTTTTAGTCAAACAAGGCTGCTATACTTCATACGACATAAATCTATTTGAGGATTTCCACTTAATTTTTTTACATTGCATGAGATTGCATTAATAAATGCCAAATAGTGATTAGAAATTATATGTTCTGATCTGCATAAATAGTCACTATGTGACTCAATCTATTGTCTTGCGTGACAGCGGATGCTGATTGCCAAAGCTCTTAAGTACCTGCTTAACTTGGAACCTGTGCACAAACAGTGATACTAAAACGGTTTATTTCAAATTGTGCTTCCTTTGAAACCCTGGGTTCTATGTCTTGTTTTTAAGGATTCAGCAATGAGAAGATGGATTAACTATGGGAAAGTTAACCAAAACAGGATGCATTGTTTCTGACTTTTTCCTGTAGCATATCACAGACATGTTTATGCAATAGGAATGAAATGTTTAAGTGGACAAATTTAAGCAAACACATGTGAGCACTGATGAACATGATTGTCGTTCTGGATTGCCCACTGACCATTTAGATATCTGGGGCACCTTCTTTCTGGACTGGTTTATTTATCCCCCTCATTCTTGTTTTCATTATATTTGTGGAGTCAGCCTCAAAACACAGGATTACGTCAACCTGGGAAGTGTTGTAATGAATGGGCCTAGGCCAGAGGTGTCAAAACTCCATTTCTCTGAGGGCCACATCAGCCTTATGGTTGCCTCCAAAAGGGCGTTTGTAATTGAAAGACTGTCTACATGTAATCTGGCAATGAAAGCCTTGTGGGACACATAAAATGACATGGTAGGATTTGGCCCCTAGACTTTGCGTTTGACAAGTGTGGCCTAGGCTTTGAGTCTGCTGTCCTATCTTTAATGTCAGGACCAGAAATGGTAGGAGGCAAAAACCAAGTTCCCTTCACTTTTTGGGCTTTTTCGTAGATTTAGACCTGTAATGGGAGTGATTTTGCTGTCAGTATCCAACAAGTTTTTGCATAATGGAAGTAGTTTTGCTGCAGTTCTTTTTTTTCCTGACTTTTTTCAGCTCTAAAATATTTAGTGAATTCATTAATGCCATTTCACAAGCCTTATGACTCTTGCCATATGAAAAGTTATCTCACGATCGGTTCCTTTGAGGTTAGTGGGAAAATATGTTGCCCAGTCTAAAGAGAGACTTAAAAGGCACCCATTCCACTTGGGAAGTTGCTTTCCAAAAGATACAAAATCCAGAAATAAATATATAATGAAAAATTAGTTATAAGTGGCAGCACATTGTTGGTTGGATTAGCTTACGTATATAGATCCAAACTTACAAAAAGTATCAAATCACTTGGTACAGGGCTTGGGAAATTGCATTTTATAGCAAAAGAATGCATATCCTCAGCACATTTTTCAATTCCTGTAAAATTTGTTGAGATGAATTTCATACCTTTGGGAAACAAAACCCACACTTGGTTGGATGGAAAACAAAGGAGCAGAGAGGAAGCAATGAAGAGTTCTTGGGAAAGAAGAGAAGAATTCCCAAAATAAATGGAAAGAACTACCCCACATGGAGGAGCTGTTTAGAACTTTTGATGGATGAGAATTTATGAAAAATATACAATGAAAAGTGCTGATTAAGAAGTTTGGAGGACAAATGATCAAAAATGAATGCTCATGGAATCATTGCATTCTAGCAGGAGCTGCCTTCAAGACTACACTTTTATTTGCTTAGGGCCACTTTTTGTGGATGAGCCAGAAGAATCCTCCTGTGGTATTCAGTCAGCCCGCCACATTATCTGGGATTAGAGAACAGGACCCAAAAACCACCAATTTTAAAAAAATACTTTTTTTAAAACTGGAGAGGAAACAATGCTTTATCAGTCTGTTGCAATCCAGACAAGAAATTTGTCTTTAAAAAGGTCTTACAGTCTTCCTTCCACATGTGCAGGTTAGATTTTTAATGGATTTGATTATTCATGGATTTGATGAAAGTCTTTTCTGTGTTGTGTGGTTTCTGGGCTGTATGGCCTGGTTTTAGCAGCATTTCTCCTGACGTTTTGCCTGTATCTGTGGCAGGCATCTTCAGAAGCCATACAGCCCAGAAACCATACAACACACCAGTGATTCCACCATGAAAGCCTTTGACAATGCATATTCTCTAGGAATTGCTAGGTTTTCTATGACCAGCTTCTGGCAGTTGACCATCAAGTCACACTGGAAGACCTAGCCATGAGCCTTATAGTGGGGACAGCTCTGGTTCTATGATACATATACATATTATGGGGCCATCTAAGTCTAATTTGGCTAGTGGGTGTCCCAGAAATCTTCAGTGATGTGGCTGGATGCTCACCACAGAAAACAGGGTTTCTTGAAATGAACAAGTTTAAAATATTTAGGTATGTACTTAATGGCTTGGTTTAATCAGACCCAAAAGAAGAATGCCTACTTGTATTGATCTGTGTTTTGAAAAGGACTTTTATGAATCTTTTTTTTAAAGCCTGAACACCTTTGTTTCCAACATGTTGAAATGTTTTCATTAGGCATTATCATTTTTAATGTATTGCTATGAACTCTTTTCTCTATATGCAAAACTGTACTTAATTTATGACAAAATCTTTATAATATATGTATGTATTATACAGTGATATTTCCTTTTATTACATTTATAATTTGATCTTGCTGTATTTATAATGCCAGTGAATGTTGCTGAATTATTTGTATATGCAAATTGCAAGATCTAATCATTCTGATGCAAGAACAAGGCTTCATTTTTATTTTCAGATTGTATTTCTTTCCTTAAGTCTCTTAATTTCATTCCTCGACTGTTTGCTCATTTACACTAAATGCTGCAATTTCACAAAAGATGTAAAATCCTGAACTTAAATTACTTTCCAAAACTTCTAAAACTTTGCTTATTACACACTCTGTCAAAAAGTTTTAAATGAAACTTTCAGTATTATGCAGATTGCGTTTAATTTGCTATGACAATTCAAAATCTTATCCAGAACGTTCTTACTTATTCTAAATACCTTGGACAAAAGTAATCATTCTTAACCATCCCAATGGACTCCTGTACCAAAGTAAATGTAATCTTCCTGGGAAATGGTTTCAGTCCATTGTGAAACAACCATATACCCATTGTTGGGGTGGTTCAATGGAATAGCACCTTGACTACTGGGAGAAAGAATAAATTAGAGAAGACTACAGTGGTAGCTTAAGGATGCATCATAAGAGAGTACCCTAAGGGATATGATACATTTTTCTGAATGGAAGTTGTGCTTTTCACCCATTTGTTGCTTTACAAAAAAAGAAATTATACTAAATCATATTAATACGCTTATCCTAAATAAGAAAGTACACAGATTTTCATGGAGCTAAATTTCAAATACCCTATATACACATATGTAAGTCAAAAAGTCAACTCAAAAATCTGCCTCAATTTATCTATATGAATACTGTATTTTAACTCTTATTTTAAAAGGAGCCATTCTGTTCTCCGAGTAGAGTTGTGAAAGGCAACAGGTACACTCCAGGAAAACTTAGGGCCCTTCCACACAGCAAAATAACCCAAAATATTAAGGTAGAAATTCCCACAATATATGCTTTGAACCGGATTATCTGAATCTACACTGCCGTATCTTCCAGTTCAAAGCAGAAAATGTGGAATTTTATTCAGCTGTTAAAGGAAGCACTGACCACACGCCACTCTATTTGCCATGGTGTTGCTTCTGGCATTTTCGAATGCCTAAGTCAGGGGTCCCCAAACTACGGCCCGCGGGCCGTATGCAGCCCGCTGAGGGCATTTCTCCGGCCCGTGCAGCATGGCATGGCCTGGCCACGCCCACCCGGCGCCGCTCCGCCAATAGCGGCCGGGAACCCTCTGCCTCCCAAGTGAGAAGCCTCCCAGGTGGGTCCTTGGAGACCAGAGCAGCCAGAGCAGAGGGTTCCCAGCTGCTATTGGCGGAGTGGCGCTGGGTGGGCTTGGCCAGGGAACGCCGTTCCCTGGCCACGCCCACCGGCACCGCTCTGCCAATAGCGGCCGGGAACCCTCTGCTCTGGCCGCTCTGCTTGTGTGGGAGGGAGAAGCCTCCCAGATCTATCATTGAGTCCACAGTGATTTATGGAGGCAGGTGAACTACAACTCCAAAACCAAAGAACACTGCCCACCAAACCCTTCCAGTATTTTCTGTTGGTCATGGGAGAACTGTGTGCCAAGTTTGGTTCAATTCCATCGTTGATGGGGTTCAGAATGTTCTTTGATTGTAGGTGAACTATAAATCCAGCAACGACAACTCCCAAATGTCAAGATTCTATTTTCCCTCCAAACTCCACCAGTGTTCACATTTGGGCATATTGAGTATTCATGTAGAGTTTGGTCCAGATCCATCATTGTTTGAGCCCACAGTGATCTCTGATGTAGGTGAACTACAACTCCAAAACCAAAGGACACTGCCCACCAAACCCTTCCAGTATTTTCTATTGGTCATGGGAGAACTGTGTGCCAAGTTTGGTTCAATTCCATTGTTGGTGGGGTTCAGAATGCTCTTTGATTGTAGGTGAACTATAAATCCCAGCAACTACAACTCCCAAATGACAAAATCAATTTTTTTTGAGTGAAGGACATACATTGGGTTGTTAGGTGTCTTGTGTCCAAATTTGGTGTCAATTCGTCCAGTGGTTTTTGAGTTCTGTTAATCCCACAAACGAACATTACATTTTTATTTATATAGAAGTGTGTGTTTTTGTTTTTTGATATTTTTTTTGGCGAGGGGGGGGGGTTGCACTGCAAATAATATATGTGCAGAGTGCATAGGAATCCATTCATGTTTTTCAAATTATAATCCGGCCCTCCAACAGTTTGCGGGACTGTGACCCGGCCCTCTGTTCAAAAAGTTTGGGGACCCCTGGCCTAGGTGGAGAAATAGTGGCTGTTGCCAGGGATGGCTGCCTGCTTAAGGTGTCACTGGTGTGTTTTCTGTCTGTGCAGTTATTCATGGGTCCCTAGGTTACAAACATCAGACTTACAGACAACGCATAGTTAAGACCAGGGCTGAGACAACAGGAAGTGAGATAAGTCTACTCCTTGAAAGTGAAATTCACTCCGGAAAGAGTTATCATGGGGGAAGGGTGTATCCACCGAACAGAGGCGGCCCTAGGTAATTTTCAACGGTAAGCAAACAGTATTTTGGCGCCCCCCCCCAACCAATCATTGATATATATTTTCTGTTCGTCGTGGGAGTTCTGTGTGCCATATTTGGTTCAATTCCATCATTGGTGGAGTTCAGAATGCTCTTTGATTGTAGGTGAACTATACATCCCAGTAACTACACTTGCCGCACTTGCTCCCTTGCCTGGCCGCTTTGGGTCCGGAGGCGTGCCTGAAGACCCCGGCGTGTGCACCAAAAGTCACCTCTTCCTGACTTTCTCCTCAGCCATTGGGACTGAGAGAGAGAGAGAGAGAGAGAGGTGGAGATGCCCACCTTTCCTGAAGGTAGGCGCAAAAACAAAGGAGGGAGCGGAGGTGGGAGATACCTCCAGCCGGAGGGGCTCTCTCTCTCTCTCACTCTCTCTCTCTCTCTCTTGGTCCCAATGGCTGAAGAGAAAGTCAGGAGAAGAGGCGACTTTTGGTGCGCACGCTGGGGTCTTCAGACACGCCTCCGGACCCGAAGCGGGCCAGGCACGGCTCCGCCCCTTGGCCCACCCGCGGATTGGGGAGAGGAGAGGAGGCAGGTGGAGCGCCGGGGGATCGGGAAAGGGAGCTGGTCATGGGGAAGGGATCGAACGCAGAGAACGATTGAGTGCCGGCTCTGCTCGCGCACCCGGTGGCCGGGTGGAGCAGGAACGAGAGGGGCTAGGCGAGGCTCAAGGGCCCGGCCCCTTTGGGAAGAGGATCGCCCGGCAGCGAGGCAAGAAAGCCGAGGCTCCCCCCGGACTGCTAGGGCTGTTGTGAGCTGAGGGGGCGCTCCTCAAGTGGCAGTCGAGGGGCATTTACAGAGGTGCCTCTGCGCCCCTGGCAAAAAAAGGTGTTCTGCAACCGCTTACTTCGCGTAATGGACGAGCCGCCCCTGCCACCGAAGCTTTCTCCCCAATCCTTGTTTCCACAACAAACCAAGTTTTTCAAAATCCAGTTATCATGGGGCAGAAAGTGAGGTGAAATCTTCAGAACAGTTTCACAGACAGCAAAACAAACACCATAGAGGTGTTAACCCTTCCCTATGCTATCCAAAGCTCATATATACACAGTAGATATAGATATTTATTATTTATTTACAGTATTTATATTCCACCCTTCTCACCCTGCAGGGGACTCAGGGCTGATTACAATGTACATACATATGACAAACATTCAGTGCCATAGACACACAACATATATAGACAGACACAGAGGCAATTTAAATTCCAACTTTTCTTGAGGGTATTCTGGTCACCAGGGGAGCTGTCCTTTCACCGACCATTTGTGACACTGATGAAGTACTTTCTCATTTTTGCATGCTTGCTGGAGATTTTTATGGCCTCATAAATTAGTTAAATTTCCCTCCCCATATAAGCGGTACCTAAATTTCCTACTTGACAGATGCAACTGTCTTTCAGGCTGCAAAGGTGGTCAGAAGCTTACTCCGACCCAGGCTGGCTTCAAACTTATGACCTTTTGGTCAGTAGTGATCTTAATGCAGCTGACTCCCAGCCAGCTGCACCACAGTCCCTGATATAGATAGAGATATATGGCTGGAGTTAAGCTTTAAAAATGTCTGTGACTTGGGGACTGCCTGTACATTATATATAGTAGGTATGCTTCGGGACTGTGTGTGTTATAATCAGTTATAATTTGTGTGTGTTGTCTGCCAGGCACACAACGCTTAGGGTCACTTAGCCTTTTATTCAGGTGACTACAAACTTAGGAGACGGGAAGAAGAGGCATACTTGCATGTGTATTTTCCCCACCCCCACACTCTGCTGCAGCCTGTATTTCACTGAATAACTTACTGTGATCACATTTTTGTGATGGCCCTACTCCCAAAAATAGAAAGATAAACAATAGTCGAAACATTCTCCCTGATGCACAGTTGTTTTTTAAATGCCATTTTCTAGTGATTGTCTCCAGTTACAATTGCAATCCTCTCCACTTTGCTATACTAAATTATGGTACTATTATTTCTTATCTGCCTCTCTCCAATGTTCAAGGTGGAGTACAACACAGAATTAAAATATAATAAGTAAAAACAAAAAACACTAGATAAAAAACACATACATTTAAGATTAAAACATACATTAAAATAATTGTTATCTAAAAAGTTCCAGTTTAAAGTTCATAGTTTAAATTTGACTGGGTATGCTTGCTGGAAGAGATAGGCCTTGAATTCTGTTTTAAATTCTGAAATCATGTTTAACTGTCAAATCCCTTTCCACAATCTAGGAACAGCTTATGAAAAGGCCCTCTAAATCAGAGCTTCTTAAACTTTCCTACCTTGGACCCCTTTTGTCCCGAGAAATTTTACATGATTATACATATATAAAATAGATACAAAAATTAAACATTTACTGATAAATCAGCATTTGCAAGACTTTTTAAAGAGACTGATCTTCCTTTTTATGAAGTACAGTTGAAGCATTGTCTGCAGGATCCAGAATAAGCACAGAATACAGATTTGGGTAACTGTGTAAAATGACCACTAGGTGATGTTCAGAAAACATATATTGCTGCCATTTTTGGGGGCCCCTGACACTGACATAAGAGGACCCTATTTGGAGTAAGAACTCATGGTTTAAGAAACTGTTCAAGATCTTACTTACTTACTTTCGTAAGTAAGATCAATTCTGTATCCAGCCGAGGAGACAGTTTGATTTGATGTGTACAACATGGACATTTGGGTATATTCCTAGTTTATGGGGGCTAGTTTTTTCAGTTCTGCCCTCCCCCTTTCAGTACATGTATTTTTGAAATAAATGTGTTGTGCTGTTTTCTTTAATGAATATTTTTACACATACTACCTTGAAGCCACAGCGTACATTGAACCCATTTAAAAAGTGAAGCCATTTTTACATTTTTGCCTACCTTGAAGATGTAAGCACAAAAAAGGTTTATAAACAAGACTTCTGCCATAATCATGCCATCTGTGTTTGGATCCTTACAAAGCCCTTATCTCGGCAAGCTTGCATCCTGGTGTTATGTGTTCACTCATGAGACTGAATATGATTCCCAAACATCTCAAACAGCCCCTCTTCACATGCTGTAATTCTTTCAAGTAAATGCTCTTAAGGTATTATCCCTCATGCATACATTGGACTGAGCACTTCTGTGAGATTTAAATATAATTAACAATTTTAACTTTAAGGATCTGATTTTTTTTTTTAAAACTGCACACTCAAGAAAAGTACAAACACAGTCGATGGTTTTAAAAGACTATTAGACTTCAGCTTCCAGAAATCCCAGCCAACTTATCAGCTGTTAGGAATTGTGGAAATTGAAGTCCAAAACACCTGGGGGAAGCAAAGTTTGAGAAACTCTGCTGTATACAAATCAACCCCTGACGATACTTTTGGGCTCTTCCTATTAATAAGAAAGTTATTTAATAAATGACACAAATATATGTAAAATTACAGCCTGTTGTCACTGAAATCTCAGGGAAGTGTTGCGTATTTTGTGATAAAGGTAACAGAGAGTCTTGTTGCATGTAAAAAGTGAAAAAGTTCATTTGTCTTATTTATAATGGACATCTAAAATCCAAATATAGCCATCTTACCAGGATTGGGCAGATCCTATATACTTTTATCATTTTCTATTCTTAGTAACATCCCCTGCAAGTATATAAAGTCTATTCAAACACCTGAAGTGGTAGCATTGAGAGCTCACTCCCTGCTGTCACACCCCAGCTGTTTTTAAGGCCTCTTTGGCATTAAGGTGTCTTAACGCTCTGTCAGCTTGGGGGATGCCAGATTACCTTCTTTTGGAACATGGAACCACACAAAATTAATATCCACGCTGTTGCTTTGAAGAAAAGGTAATGATTTGGGACTGACTCCACCCAGGCACTAGCTTGATTTCCCCACAACAAAGGTCATATTTAAAACTTGAAAGGTAACTTATTCATTCTGAAGCTGCCAGACGTGGATGTTTCTGAGGAGAATAGATTACAGTTTTCCCTTGCTCTCAGGCTCCGGTATAGGGGCTTCTGAGGCACCCAATACCCAAGGTGTTAACCAGTTGATGTTTAACTAATTAGTTGAACTACTGGTTGTTGTACATAACTGGTCTGAAGTAACTGGTTGTAGGTAATTTAACTGGTTATAAGTACAACTGGTGATATTGTACAACTTGTTATGTAGTATTGATTTGAAATGGTTTGTCCAAGCCTGCATCTCTGGAACCAACTGAAGACACAACCTGCCTCAAGCATTCCCTGGTAGTCTATGATCTAAAATGACTCCCTCAGGCAAAGGGGCGTGGCCAAATAACTGACACAAAACGGCTCTTTTTTCCTCAGGCAAAAGGCAAACAAAATGGCTGACACAAGCCAGGAGGGCTTTCCCTAAACTCCACCCTCATAAAAACTAACATAAAAGTAACTGCTCTGAAACTATGGACAAGGAAGCCAAAGGGGATCTGGAACTGATGCAGTTCCAGCATCTCTTACTTGTGTGGCTATTAAGAACATTTAAAGCTTCAATTTGTTTGAAGTTGAAATACTTTTGGTGGATTTTTCAAAGTGTGTCCACTTGTATTTTTATGGAATGACGCTGCTCACTTGAAACACTGCTATCCGTGCCTATTACTCTCTCTCTACACGGTAGAGTGAATGAAGAGGAGGGTGACTAAAATGATCAAGGGTCTGGAGAACTAGCCCTATGTGGAGTGGCTTAAAGAGCTGGGCATGTTTAGCCTGAAGAAGAGAAGGCTGAGAGGAGACATGATAGCCATGTATAAATATGTGAGAGGAAGTTATAGGGAGGAGGGAGCAAGCTTGTTTTCTGTTGCCCTGGAAACTAGGACGCGGAACAATGGCTTCAAGCTACAAGAAAGAAGATTCCATCTGAACATTAGGAAGAACTTCTGACTGTGAGAGCTGTTCAGCAGTGGAACTCTCTGCCCCGGAGTGTGGTGCAGGCTGCTTCTTTGGAGGCTTTTAAACAGAGGCTGGATGGCCATCTGTCATGGGTGCTTTGAATGCAATTTTCCTGCTTCTTAGCAGGGAGTTGGACTGGATGGCCCATGAGATCTCTTCCAGCTCTATGATTCTATCTCAAACTAATGCAAATTGGTGAGATTATTTCTTCTAATTTGGTAACATGGAGAACAATTCTGTCCTTCTGCCTGTGATACACTCTGAAGCTCCACGCTTCAAATCAATTGAAACAGAGGGAAAGCTGCATCTCACTGCAAAACGTTCACCATTCCCTCCCACTATTTAAATAACTTTCTGCAAAGGCAGAAGTAACACACCATCTAGATTCAAGGGAAATTTTATTGGATACTTTACAGACGGGATGTCCATGTCCTCAGGAACAATGTTATCTAAGTCTAGTACTACTGCTGTTCCCTTCTCTGCATTGTAATCAAGGTATAGCAAAGTCAAATTTGGATCCAGTTACACTTGTAAGGAACCAAAACACTTTTTGAAATGTTAAGAAATTAAGAAACCCACAATGCTAATATTAGTATCCTGATGAAACTATGTTTCAGTACATATTGTGACAAAATCAAAATCATGCAGAGTTCACATTTGATCAGCCCAGATGCTACCTTGCCAGAGGAAGAAAATATGCCACACAAATTATCAATAAAGAATGAGTAGTTTAACTCTTTGTAATTTAGAACAACATGTTTACAATCGTGATCAGTTGCATCGACTAATATATTATCCTTTTATGAGAGATTTAAAATGGTATTTCTTTGTCCATGTGGAGAATCTTCCTCCAGCAGCTCATGGAGCAAGAACACACTTCAAACTCTTGTCTCTCTGTAGAATCATAGAGTTGGAAGAGACCTCGTAGGCCATCCAGTCCAACCACTGCTAAGAAGCAGGAAAATCGCATTCAAAGCACCTTCGATAGATGGCCATTCAGCCTGTGTTTAAAAGCCTCCAAACAAGGAGACTCCACCACACTCCAGGGCAGAGAGTTCTCTCTGCTTCTCTGTGAGCACCTACACAGCTCAAGCCTAAAAAATGTAACAGTATCCAAAAGTCCCAGGCTCAGCCCTCTCCCCGGGCAAAGCCCAACCAATCAGTTTCATGCATCTTATTTTACAGTTCACACACACACACAGAGAGAGAGAGAGATTTCTTACATGATTCAACACATACTCCCCAAATATAACTGTTGGGCAGAATTTTGTCTGCTTAAGAGACTTTCCCCCCGTAAATGTCAAAAGCTATAATTTCCTTATGGGGCCGCAGCAGTCCAGTGGGTTAAACTGCTAAGCTGCATAACTTGCTGATTGGAAAGTCAGCTGTTCAAACCTATGGAATGGGGTGAGCTCCTGTTGTTAGCTCTAGCTTCTGCTAACCTAGCAGTTCGAAAACATGCAATTGTAAGTAGATCAATAGGTGCCACATTGGCAGGAAGGTAACGGAGCACCATGCAGTCATGCTGGCAACATGAGCTTGGAGGTGTCAACAGACAACGCCAGCTCTTGGGCTTAGAAATGGAGATGAGCACCACCCCACAGAGTCTGACTAGACTAGACTTCCTGTCAAGGAGAAACCTTTACCTATAATTTCCTTGTGAAGAAGTATATAATCTTAAAAATGGATTTTACATTCAAATCACCTAAACAGAGGTATAATTCAGAAAAAAATCATTTTGATAGATCCCATTAAAGAATCAGAATAATAACATTCAACATAAACAACTCTCTTGATTTTAATGAGCTTATAAACCCAACTTGGATATGCCTGATTTATTGAATTAAGAGTTGGAAGTATGCATTTTGAACAATATCTTCCAGAATCCCTATTTAGTATGGTTAATGGGACATACAGTCCAAAAAAGTAATATATATTACTAATAGAAATCTCACTGGTAGACCTCCTTATGACATTTGAAGTTTGCTTTCGAAATATGGTATCTTCTGTGACTTTGGTAACGATGTGCCTTGCAACCGATTTTTAAATCTGATATCCTATATTATCTTTGCTCTAATAAAATACAGAATGTGGGGAGAGAGGACCTGAAAGAAAATAGCAGGAATTAACTAGTTAACTTTCCTTTGAATAAAAGTCTCTTGATGTTTGGGATATCCTTTCCCCCAGGTAATTTCCCAAACTGTGCACTTTTTATCATTTCAAAGGAAAGTAGATGAATTGTCTGAAAGAACCTTGCATCTGAATTTATTACAAAAAATTAACTACAATAAGCATGTTCTTAATAGTATGCAGATACCCTTTCTGAGCTAAGATCAGATCCTTTGTATTCCTTTTTAACAGATACAACTAAAATGATTTTGATTGTAGTTTTATGACATAGTAATGGATAAAACAAACTTCCTTCACATACTGTTTAATTGGAAGATATTCAGAATGATAAAGGAAATTGTTAAAACGTTCATGAAAGTTGGAGAAAGTTCATAAAAGTTCCTGAGAAGTTCATAAAAATCTATGGAGAGCATATGGAAACCAATAGGAGCATGGAGTAGCCAGAGTTCATTCATAAAACAGGAATTCAATTAATAAATAATAACCAAATTGGTCACATGCTAGTTTGGGTAACAGGGGCATTGCCATGTGGGGCCATGGAAGAAGTCTTAGATTCCTACATGGGGGAGAAATAGGGGATTATGGGATCATTCCAGCCTGGTGTCCTTGGCAAAACTATGAATTCCCTGATTTTGAACTTTTTTTTTTACAGAATTCTGAGGGTGGGGTGGGGTCACCTCCAATCACATTCTGATTCCACTTTGATATATTCGAGATTTTCAAGCTCTGGATTCCAGAATCTGTGGCTGCCAGTATCCCTGGCTACAGAATCCATGGATACAGAGAGCTGACTATATAAACATAGCTTCTTGCTATGGCACTAGTAAAAGTCATATTGAGCATTCAGGTGTTGTTGCAGGCTGAGGTTTGATTAGACTATATTCTTAAGAAAAGTATGATTGCTGTGATTATAATGGTTATTGTTGTTGGTAAGTTAAAGTAGACTTTTGGATCTTTCACTTTTGAATGGCGAGGCATGTTGGGACTGGATAAAGGAAAGTTATTGACTGGCGAAAACCAGGGAAAAAGATAGATGGATAGAGAGAGATCACAAACTTCTCCAGAGCCAGTCACTGAATCTAACTTTAAAAGCCAATACCGCCTGCTTTGAAATGAAGCACAATCCTTGGGCACCAAATTCTTCTACAGTTTAAAGTTTGATCCCATCTGTAGAATTAATTCTGCTTTCCATTTCTTCCAACATCTCAACCACTCCTTCCATTTCAAGAAGCACAACTCTTATTACTCAGACCTGGTATTCCTCTCCCTTTCAGAACGAAAGGGATGGAATTATTCATTTTGGTTTTGTATTCGATTTTTCAGAGGGTTTTTTAAAACTGGAATGTCACTCCTCTTCAAATTCCAGTCCCCCAAATAGAGTGTGATGCATCGGCATGTTTATTTTACTAATACTTACAAAATTTTTAAAAAATTAGGAAGGTTGAAATCCACTGATCAACAAGGTGGAACAAATACAATTTGACACCACTTTAATTACTATAGATCCTGGGAGTTGTAGTTTGAAAGGTCACAGCCTTCTCTGGCCAAGAGTGCTGGAGCCTCACCAAACTACAAATCACAGGATTCTAATGCAGTTAAAATGAGGTCAGACTGCATTCATTCTACAGTGCAGATGCAATGTGGCATTATTATTATTGACCAAGCCATGGGTAGAAATGTAACTTGGAAATACTTTTTTATTCCCAATCATGTTCGGTTTAATTCTGTATCCCAGGAGAATACGAGCTGCTTATGCACATTCCAACACAGTACACAGCCTTATGAAGGGAGTCAGGGGAGAGTTCCATCTTGTCTCCTGTATATGTCATCTGCTGGGGAGCTCTCCCCCCAGCACCAACTGCCGCTCTGGGACATAGCAATTCCTAGACGACACAGCCGGACTAGATCCCTTCCAGTCCTGCTTCCATGCGGGGCATGGGACAGAGACTGTGCTGGTCTCCATCACGGATCACCTTCGATGCCAGCTTGACCAGGGCGGGTCAGCGCTGCTTGTGTTATTGGATCTCACAGCAGCATTTGACACAGTCGACCACAATCTTTTGACCCACCGCCTTGCTGTTGCTGGAGTCAGGGGGACAGCTTTAAACTGGCTGTCCTCCTTTCTTCACAACCGTGGACAGCGAGTGGAGAGGGGAGGCCTGGTCTCTGAGAGGTCCCTCTATCTTGTGGGGTTCCTCAGGGGGCCATTCTCTCCCCTCTGTTATTTAACATCTATATGCGACCACTTGCTCAGCTGGTTCGAGGTTTTGGGCTTGAGTGTTATCAGTATGCCGATGACACTCAGCTGGTGCTGAAGATGGAAGGCCGACCGGACTCTGTACCCGATTGTTTCCATCAGTGCCTCGAGGCCGTTACTGGATGGCTGCGTGCCAGCAGGTTGAGGGTGAATCCAGCAAAGACGGAGATCCTATGGCTGGGTCGACCGGGCAGTGGGGACATCCAGCTGCCTACCCTGGATGGCGAGGCGCTACGCCCATCATCATTGGTAAAGAGTCTGGGAGTCCTTTTGGACCCTCTGCTGACGATGGAGGCCCAGGTCTCCGCCGTTAGCAGAACCGCCTTTTTTCATCTGCGGCAGGCTAGACGGCTGGCCCCCTACCTGTCCAGGGACGGCCTAGCTACGGTGATCCAGGCCACGGTCATCTCAAGACTGGACTACTGTAACGCCCTCTACATTGGCCTTCCTCTGTCGGTGATCCGGAAGCTCAAACTGGTACAAAATGCAGCCGCTTGGCTTCTTGTGGGAATTCCAATGAGATGTCACATAACCCCAATCTTACTATAGCTGCATTGGTTACCAATTGAGCACCGGATCACTTTCAAAGTGATGGTACTCACCTTTAAGGCCTTGCATGGTCTGGGGCCGATGTATCTGAGGGACCGCCTCACCCCCTACCAACCCCAGAGATCCCTCCGTTCTGAGGACCAAGATCTATTGGAAGTCCCCAGTGTCAAGACCTTGCGTCTAACAGCAACGAGACACAGAGCCTTCACAGCAGTGGCACCATCACTCTGGAATACTCTGCCACCTGAAGTCCGTGCCTTGCGAGACTTACCAGCTTTCCGCAGGGCATGTAAGACATACCTGTTTCGACAGGCTTTTAATGTTTGATATCGCTGTTTTTAAATTGTTTTAAATTGCTTTTAAATTTTGTTAGATTTTAGCTATTCTTGTAAGCCGCTCCGAGCCCCAGGGGAGTGGCGGCATATAAGTTCAAATAATAAATAAATAATAAATAGTGAAGTGTGGGGGCAGGGGGCAGTTCCATCTTGTCTCTTGTGTATGTCATCATCTGAGGACCGCTCCCCCCAGCACCAACACAGCTCTGGGCCAGAGTGAAGAGAGAGGAGGCCAGGGGACAGTTCCATCTTGTCTCCTGCATACATCATCAGCTGAGGACCCCTCCCCCCAGCAGCAACTGCCACTCTGGGCCAGAGAGAAGAGAGGGGGAGGCAGGGGACAGTTCCATCTTGTCTCCTGCATATGTCATCAGCTGGGAACCCCTCCCCCCTGCATCAACTGCCGCTCTGGGCAAGAGTGAAGAGAGGGGGAGCTAGGGGACAGTTCCTAATGCTAATAATGTAATGTAATGTAATGTAATATATTGTAGTAAAGGTTTTCCCATGACATGAAGTCCAGTCATGTCCGACTCTGGGGTGTGGTTCTCATCTCCATTTCTGGCGTTGTCCCTAGACACCTCCAAGGTCATGTGGCCAGCATGACTGCATGGAGCACTGTTACCTTCCTGCCGGAGCAGTACCTATTGATCTACTCACATTTGCATGTTTTTGAACTGCTAGGTTGGCAGAAGCCGGGCCTGATAGCGGAAGCTCAAGCCGCTCTCTGGATTCGAACCATTTCAGGGGAAAACCTTTACCTTTACTACAATATATTATATTACATTACATTATTAGCATAGCACAGGAGACAAGGTGGAACTGTTCCCTGGCCCCCTCTCTCTTCACACTGGCCCAGAGGAGCAGTTGGTGCTGGAGGGATGGGTCCCCAGCTGATGACATATGCCCCAGCGGGAAGGTAACTGGTGCTCCTTGCAGTTATGCTGGCCACATGACCTAGATGTCTATGGACAACGCCGGCTCCTCGGCTTAGAAATGGAGATGAGCACCACACCCCAGAGTTGGACACGACTGAACTTAATGTCAGAGGAAAATTTGGTTTCTTTGCCCCTACAGGGGGAAAACCTTTACCTTTACCTACTATGCTCAACAACTCAAATCAAGAAATAGTTTTCTTAGATCTACAGAGACACTCGCTGGAACACCTCAGCAAGCGAGAGTCCAAAAGTGGCAGGCTCAAACTGAGCACCTCAATCCGTGGGTGATACCAGATGAGAGACTCCCCCCTGGGCACACAGAAGACTGGGCGACTTGGAAGGCGCTGAACAGACTGTGCTCTGGCACCACGAGATGCAGAGCCAACCTTAAGAAATGGGGCTACAAAGTGGAATCCACGACATGCGAGTGTGGAGAAGAGCAAACCACAGACCACCTCCTGCAATGCAACCTGAGCCCTGCTACATGCACAATGGAGGACCTTCTTGTGGCAACACCAGAGGCACTCCAAGTGGCCAGATACTGCTCAAAGGACATTTAATCAACTACCAAGCTTGCAAATTTGTGTTTTGTCTGTTTGTTTTTGTTAAAAATGTAAAATGGTTGCTGACATGATAAATACCTACTATGCTAATAATATAATATATTGTATGTATCTTGAAAGCTGCTCTGAGTCCCCCTTCGGGGTGAGAAGGGTGGCATATACATGTTGTAAATAAATCAATCAGTTATAAAGCTGCCAGTTTCCCCCTCTTGCCTTTACTGAAAGGGAAGGCGGGAAACCTAATTTGACGCGTGGGGGGGGGGGACGACAGACAAACACACACACTAGATGCCTTTTTAGAGGGTGTTTTAACACTGGTTTCCTCTCTTCTTCACACTATTAAATCCTATTCGCGAAAGCAGCAGTAGCGACAACGGTTTAGGATATCTTCTGTCTAATTATCACCCTCCCCTCCCCACTTTTTTTTTGTTTTGGATTCTCCCGTCCACACGCCCGCAAAAGCACTGCGCGCTTGCAGTGTCAGTTAAAAATGCAACGTCCCTCTCAGCTCTCCCTATTGGATCATTTTCCCCCTCCCCCCGATGGCGTCATGATACATCCACTAATCGGAAAGCTCCGCGCCCCTTTCAAAAAGAATACCCACCGCCTATTCGCGGAGGAATTTGAAAGGAGTCCCTCTTCTAAGGTTGGCTTCAAGTTGAGTTCCGGGGACTTTTTCCTCACTGCTCAAGCAGCGATAAAGGAGATGGTGAGTATTACAGTATTTGCAGGCGTCTGAAGACAAGGCGGAAGGATACAGAGCGAGGAGACCTGTACGTCACAAAGGCGGAGGTTTGAATCGGCGAGGTTCCGCGCGCGCGGCCAAAGGCAGGTAACGGGCGTCATTGGGGCTCCGGAGAGCGCGCGCGAGAGAGGCTTCTCGGCGCCAAAGTTCCCCTGACAGCGCCAGAGTCCCTTGTGAGGCTTCAGCTTTTGCAGAATGTAAGCCATAGACGCCACGGAAGGGGTTTTCCAATGGTTTATGTGTTTCTCACTGATGTCTTGTGGTTTAAATGGATCCTATGTTGTTGTACTAACAGCATGTTGTGTGTTTCTCCCTGAGGGCATGGGTTTAAATAGTTTATGTGGTTTAAATGGTTTATATATTGTACTAACGGCATGGGGTTCAAATGGTGCATGTATTTCTCACTGATGGCGTGGGTTTCTAATGGTTTGTGTGTTTCCAGCTCATGGCGATGATTTTAAACAGCGTCTAGGCGCTCCTCGAGTTACAAACATCCGACTTCCAAACGACTCCTTGTTTAGAAGGGACATTCACCCCTGAAATAGTTATAAGGAAAAGGGGTCTCCTCTTTTACCGCACGAATTAAGGTGAAGCCATGGGTTTTAAATGGAGCATGTGTTTCTAACTGGTTTGGATGGTTTATAGATTTCTCTGCTGATGGCATGTATTTAGAATAATGCATGTGTTTGTAACTGATGGCATGGGTTTCAAATGGTTTGTGTGTTTCCAACTCATGGCATAGGTTGTAAACAGTTTACAAGTAGTCTTTTATGCTTGAATTAATTTTTTGATGTGTTTTTAATGACTTTTAATATTTTAAATGTAATTTTGAGTGTTTATATGCTGATAGCATCTTATGATGCTTGTGTGAGGCCGCCCTGAGTCCCCCTGAGGGGTGGAAGAGCAGGGTAGAAATGCATTAAATAGATAAATAGTCCCCAAGTTCACCCCGAAAGAGTTATGGCAGTGTTTCTCAACCTTCCTAATGCGGAGACCTCTTAATACAGTTCCTCGTGTTTTGGGACCCCAACCATAAAACTATTTTCGCTGCTAATTCATAACTGTAATTTTGCTACTGTTATGAATCATAATGTAAATATCTGATATGCAGGATGTATTTTCATTCACTAGAACAAATGTGGCACAATTATCCAATACACCCAAATTTGAGGAAGAATCGATTTCATCATTTGGGAGTTGTAGTTGCTGGGATTTATAGTTCACCTACAATCAAAAGCATTCTGAACTCCACCAATGATGGAATTAGCCAGACTTGGCACATAGAACTCACATGACAAACAGAAAATACTGGAAGGGTTTGGTGGACATTGACCTGGAGTTTTGGAGTTGTAGTTCACCTACATCCAGAGAGCACTATGGACTCAAACAATGATGGATCTGGACCAAACTTGGCATGGATACTCAATATGCCCAAATGTGAACACTGGTGGAGTTTGGGGGAAATAGACCTTGACATTTGGGAGTTGTAGTTGCTGGGATTTATAGTTCACCTACAATCAAAGAGCATTCTGAACCCCACCAACAATAGAATTGAGCCAAACTTCCCACACAGAACCCCCCATGACCAACAGAAAATACTGTGTTTTCTGGTGGTCTTTGGCAACCCCTTTGACACCACCTCGGGACCCCCAGGTTGAGAAACGCCCGAGAAAAGGGGTCTTCACTTTTACAACACAAATTAAACTGAAGCCATGGGTTTTAAATGGAGCATGTGTTTCTAACTGGTTTAGATGGTTTATAGATTTTTCTGCTAATGGCATGTATTTAGAATGGTGCATGCGTTTGTAACTGATGGCATGGATTTCAAATGGTTTGTGTTTCCAACTCATGGCATGGGTTTTAAACAGTGCCAGACTTCCCACACAGAACCCCCATGACCAACAGAAAATACTGCTGGTGGTCTGATGGTCTTTGGCAACCCCTCTGACACCACCTCACAACCCCCAGGTTGAGAAACACTGAGTTACGGGGAAAGGGGTCTCCACTTTTAAAACACAAATCAAACTGAAGCCTTGCGTTTTAAGTGGACTTGTGTTTCTAACTGATGGCAGGGGTTTCAAATGGTTGTGTGTTTCCAAGTGATGGCATGAGTTTCAAATGGTTGTGAGTTTCTAACTGATGGCATGAGTTTCAAATGGTTTATGTGTTTCTAACTGATGGCATGGGTTTCAAATGGTTGTGAGTTTCTAACTGATGGCATGGGTTTCAAATGGTTGTGTGTTTCCAACTGATGGCATGGGTTTCAAATGGTTTGTGTGTTTCTTACTGATGTGATGTAGTTTAAATGGTTTATATGTATATATGTATAAAGACTGACTGCTCATTGGAGGGAAGGATAATAGAGGCCAAGATGAAGTAGTTTGGCCACATCATGAGAAGAAAGGAAAGCTTAGAGAAGAGTATGATGCTGGGGAAAATGGAAGGAAAAAAGAAGAGGGGCCGACCAAGGGCAAGATGGATGGATGGTATCCTTGAAGTGACTGGATTGACCTTGAAGGAGCCTGGGGGTGGTGACGACCAACAGGGAGCTCTAGCGTGGGCTGCTCCATGAAGTCACGAAGAGTCAGAAACGACTGAACGAATGACCAACAACAAGCAAATGTATATATGTACTAACAGCATGTATTTTAGATTGTGCATGTGTCTGTAGCTGATAGCATGGGTTTCCTATGTTTGTGTGTTTCTAACTAATGGCACATAAGTTAGCTCATAAGCACAAAGTAGCTGCATGCAATAACATCCAATGGAAACTTACTGGCAGTGCATAAGGAGCAGACCCAAAATTAATAACATCAGCCCTGGCCTTGTCTTATTCAACTGCCAAGTACTCCTGCCCAGTTTACCACAAGTCTTGCCCACACGTAGCAGTCAGAATATTAGCAAAGTGCATCCTAGCTTTTGTGTCTTATCCTGAGTGAAAATGCAAAGGTGTCTGGAGCAGCATTCTTCAACTTCAAAAACAGAGCAATTTGGCTCATCCTGTGAAGGGTGTAAAGCTCATCTACCTGTGAAAATCCACCACAACAGACATCACTTTTGGCCAGATGAAAAAATCCAGACAGCTGTGATGAGGCTTTAAACATCTCAAGTGGACTTTCTCCACTGCTATGGAGAGTGGTAGCAACATTGGCATTGCTGTATTCAAACACAAGGAACGTATCTTGAAGGGAATAAACTAAATGCATGTATGTTCAGTTAATATTAATTTTCATTAATTTAGGGACAGAACACATATAATCCTAAGTGATGGCATGTGTTTTAAATGGTTTATGAATTCTGTACTGATGACGTGTTTTTGAGGGACAATATGTTTTGGAGATTGTTGTTCCCAACCTTGATTCATTGGGAGAAGAGGAAAATGGAAGAAACATGGCTGTTTTGCAAACCGTTGACTTCACATTATTGAAAGAAGGGAAGAAAATTGCCTTACAAATAGGCATATAGACAGTCCCTAGGTTACTGACAAGATAGGATCTGTGAGTTTATTCTTAAGTACACTTGGAATATTTTTTTTACTGTAACTCCATCCAAATTTTCATTGTGGTTTTCCCCCCAGTTGTAGCATAGGGAAACTTAACACCCCTCTAAGTTTTGCTGTCTGCCTCTGTTCAGAAGATTTCACCTCACTAGCTGTGTCTGTAACAATTGGTGCGGAAACAAAAATTGGTGATAAAACTTCTGTGGAGATACAATTTTCTCATAATAAACTTTTACATGAATGTGTTTCTCTTAGGGGTAGACTTCCTGTTTGTAACTAGGAGTTGAATTTAAGTCAAAGTTTGTAATTTGCAGACGTCCTTTAATTTAATTAGGACCTAGCATTTTATCCCTAGTGCTATTTTCCAAGAAACACAATTTTAACTGTAATCACAATATTTTTTGGTGTAGTGCAGTTTCAAAAAAAGTGTGTTTTGGGGTTTATTATTGTAATAGAAAGATTTTGATCATTCACAGTAATTGACATTTTGAGACTTTACATTTTTCAATCTTTACAGATAAAATGACAAAATGCCTCTCTACGGGAAAATTGTTGTTATTAGAAGGAACGGGAGTGATGGAACTCATTTTCCATTAACTGGGAATTCTTGCTTGTTTGGAAGGTAAATTTATATTTGTTACACTGTATTGCCTAAGCTTTGTTATTACTAAGGTCTATGTGCATTGTGAAAGATTCGTAGCATCTTCTTATAGCAAAACTTCAGTTGGTTAATTCAAGTACATTTTCAACTTGCCTCCTTGTATCAGTTCCAGGTTTTCATGTTGATGGAAAATAAGGCTTTTTGAGAATTGGCAGTGAAATGAAGTTCACTCTCCATGTTTGGTTTTAAAATTCTTCCTTAAATATATAAAAGGCAAAACTTGGCACATTCTGAATTAGCGGATGAGATACAGTAGGCTGAAAAAAAATGCAGGCCACATGTATTGCCACACACACATCCTAATTTGATGAGCCAGTCTGTTTTAGGCTAGGAAGAGGATTTTTAAAAATTTCAAAACAGTAAGTGTGTCTGCATGACGGTTTTTCCTAAAATTGTCTTCAGACCCAAAAAGGCTTTACAAGAGAATTCAAGGCACCTTTTAAAACATCTGTGTAGCAAAGTATTTCAGCAAAATAGATCAGGCTTCATATCTCTATCTCTCCAAACACAAACTGCCTATGAATGGAACTCTTACTCGAAAGGGAGAGACATAGGGTATAAAATGATTGCCGTTAGATGCCTCTCCTAGCACATAAGAGCCCCTAACATCAGTTGTTTTCAAGATGGCAACCATGAACCATTTGCAGAGTTCTATATTTGTATATTTTATATTTGCTACTGGCTCAAGACAGTTAGTAAAACTTGCTAACTCAGTATCTGTTCCTAACGTTTTGTGTACCTGTTACATATTGGCATTGTGAAATGTTTTGAAATTGAGTCTATCATTTTGAAACACCCAAATAGGATGTAGACATTTGAAATTATTGTGTATACTGCAGTCTTGTTAGTGCAATATTGTGATGCTACCAGTTGTGTTTGCTTCGTTTGTGGGAAGAGGGAGGAAAGGTTTGTTATCTAGTTTCCCAAATACTTTTCCCTAAAGGAGTCATAGGAGGGATGGGATTGGCAATAGCCTGGACTGAAAGGTATTGTTCAGGATGCATTGGTGGGGAAGGATAGTAGGCTGCATTACCCGTGGTCCCTGCAAAACAGCTTAAGGAACAGCGGGTTGATAACGCTGGATAGCCTGAGGAAAATGGAATCTATAGTATTATTTGTCTGCCTGTGGGAATAGAGAATAACAATAATGATGAATTGGATTTGTTACCTCCCTCTCCTAATGGTTCAAGGTGAGGTAAAACAATGTCAAAACATATGAACATAAAATACATAGATTGAAACGCACCATTATAAAAAACATACACCAAACAAAGAATACAAAAATCAAGATATAGCAGCAATAGAATACAGATTCAAAACTCATTCAAAGTTGAGTGATAGGCCTGCCAGAAGAGATGGGTCTACATTTGAGTCTTGAATTCCCCAATAGTTTATTTAGCTCTCAAGAGTTCTTCAGGCAGATCATTCCACAGTCTTGGGATGGCCAAAGAAAACGTCCTCTGGGTGTCACTTGCCAGTTGGGTTCTGGTTAGTTGGTATAAGCATCCCCCAGATGAAAGGCAGCACTGAGGTCGCAGTGATTCTTATCTATTAAAACAAGCTCAGATTTATAATTCTGAATGGGTGTTGTTTAAGAATTGAGTATAGTGTACAGCTGTATAATATACAAACATAAACATGTGAATGATTTCATTTCTTAAGGAAAAAAGAATGTGACATCCGAATTCAGCTGCCTGAAGTTTCCAAGGAACACTGTAAAATTGAAGTCAATGAAAACAAGGAGGTGTGTATAGATTGCTGCTTTGGGATTAATTGGGGCTGATTTAATGTGTTTTCTTTTTGTCAAAAAACCATGACTGAGCTGAATATTTATTTATTTTTAGGTCACTTTGTTTAACTTAAGTTCTACGACTCCAACACAGCTGAATGGAAATATTGTTCAAGATCCCACATTCTTGAAGCATGGCGATATACTGACTGTTATTGATCGTTCTTTCAGGTTGGTAAATCTCAAATACATAAACAGCTGTATTATTTCTCATGCTAGTTTACACCATTTTCAGCCCCAAGAGAAGGGTGGAGATAGTGAGCAGGATATCTAAGGCCCATTCTACACTGCCATATAATCCAGATTATCAAAGTAGATAATCCACATTATCTGCTTTCAGATGGATTATATGAGTCTGCATGACCATATACTCCAATTCAAGGCAGATAATCTGGATTTAATATAGCAGTGTAGAAGGGGCTTAAGACAGATATACAAGGGAAAAGGTAGTAGAGAAAACACATTAAATACAGTAAATGAAGAAAGAATTAGAGGACTAAGTCTCAGCACTTTGGGAAAATACAAGGAAACACCAGTTTGGCAATGCTGAAGATTAGGTGGTAGCGTTTTCAGCAGGAGAGGCATTTTAATAGTGAATTAGATTTAGATGGTATTTTGAAGAGACTCCAGGGTTTAAATTTAAGTTGATTCCTTTTGAATAAATTATGCAGTTGCAATTTTTGATTACTGTTAAACATTCTAATTTCATAATTCCTCTAATCTATTACTGAATACTGAAACTAGTGAAATTTAGGACTCATTTATACTATAGAATTAATGTGGTTTGAGACAGCTTTCATTACCATGGCTCATTGCTATAGAAGCCATTATTTTATAAGCCTTCTTTTCCAAAGACTGCTGGTGTCGCACCAAACTACAAATTACTCAGAATTCCATAACCTTAAGGCAGGGGTCCTCAAGCTACGGCTCATGAGCCACATGCAGCCCGCCAAGGAGGAGGCCTCCTTCTCAGTGCCTGGCGGGCCTGGAAAGCAGCGAGGGGCTTTGCGTGAAGCCAGGATGCTCTGTGTAGCGCAAGCCAGGTGAGGGGAGCTGCACCATACAGTCTGTTCTTGCATAAAGCCCCTTGCCACTTCCATTCCATAACCGACGGGTGGCGCAAGCCAGGTGAAGGGATTTGCGCAATGCCAGTCCATGCGGTGTGTCGTACGAATCCCCTCGGTTGGCTCGCGTGGCCTGTTGGGCCTGACAAGCAGTGAAAGCAGTGAGGGGCTTTGCACGAGAACAGGCTGCATGGTGCAGCTTACCTTGCGCTGCCCTTGCGTGAGCCAGGTGAGGGAAGCTGCACTGCACTGCCTGGCATCACGTGAAGCCCCTCCCGGCTTTCACCACTTGCCAGGCCCCATGGGCGGTGCAAGCCAGGCCAGGTGCGAGCCTTTCCACCGGATCCTGGCCCAGACCCCTCCAGGATGATCTTCAATGGCAGGTAAACTATATATCCCAGAAACTCCCAAATATCAAGGTTTATTTCCCTAAGCCTTTCCAGTATTTTCTGTGGGTCATGGGAGTTCTGTATGACAACTTTGGTTCAATTTCATTGCTGGAGTTCAGAATGCTCATGGTTAGTAGGGGAACTATTCGTCCCAGCAACTCCCAAATGCCAGTCTATTTTCCCCAAGCCTCTCCAGTATTTTCTGTTGGTGATGGGAATTCAACTGATAGTGATCAGTAAACATATTCATGGGTTCTCAACTGTTATATTAAGACTGTTACCCATGCTGTGACATGCTTGAAGTCAACATTTTCATTTATTTGTAATTAGAAATAATATTTCACAATGTATAATTACATATTGTTTTTGTGATTAATCACTATGCTTTATGTTCAGTTTGTAACAATGAAAATACATCCTGCATATCAGATATTTGCATTATGATTCATAATAGTAGCAAAATAAGATATGCAGTGTGTATAGGAATTTGATCATAGTTTATTAAAAACTATAGTCCGGCCTTCCAACAACCTGAGGGACAGTAAGCTGGCCCCCTGTTTAAAAAGTTTGAGGACCCCTGCTTTAAGGCATGGCAGTTAAAGTGGGGTCAAACTGCATTAATTTTACAGTATCACTACAACCTTACTGTGGTATTGCACCGACCTGTAATCCCAAGTTAAGATTTCGAGCACTGACTGTCTTCAGAGGGCAGTCATTGTGCTTCACTAGCATAAATATGAAATAGTCCAATATTAAGCCATCTTCCTACCCACACAGGTTTGAATATCCACCTTTGTCACCTCGTCAGAAGAGATTTTGCAGATCTCAAGAGAAAGAAACATTACAGGTACATAATTGGCAGTATATGTCTTCACAGTTTACTTGGATAAATGAAATGTCCAGGAATAATACGTCAAAATTAACTAGTTGCATATTACCTAATTAATATTCTTTGCATTTTTGTTGACTTGGTAACTGGTTGCAGCAAGATGTCCATCCCAATTTGGATTGAAACATGCCATGCAAATGACATACATTTGCTCCCTCTTTCCGTATCAGTTAAACTCCCAGTAGTGTCTTTACTGGGCTGATGTGGGAAAATGTATTTGAAGGAGTAGGTATGCATTCATTGGAGGATAATACATAAGCTGTACCTATTGGTTTTCTTGGCAAGATATGTTCAGAAAGGGGTTGCTGTGAATTGCCCAATAGGCTTCCATGGCCAGTTGGGCATTCATACTCTGGTCTCTAGAGTTGTAGTCCCATGCTGAAACAATTGCACAATGCCGAAGCACACATTATTGAGGATTAAAATGTTTATTGAATTTGGCTTAAAAATTGTGAAATCTTGCTGTGGGAAAGGAATTGAATTGTAACATTTCCATTTAGTTCTTTATTCCAGTAAGTAAGCAGAATTCTGTAAACTGGCAAAAATGTATCAATTGTTTTGGTATTTTTATAAACAGGTTCTTCATGTCCAACAGAAAGAAGATGATTTGCTGCACCCACAGGATTCAGAAAACAGAAATCCTCAGATTTCTGGTTGGTATTTCTTCACATTTGAAGTATCGAACAATTATTTTAGGTCTTGTTAATACTAAGAAAAAAGATAACCAACTAAGAATTTGCATTATTTGGATTACTAACAAATTAGAACAATATAAACTATAATAAAATCTGAAGAATTGATCTAATGCTGATCTGATGCTTCTTAAGACCGAAGAGAAGGCAAGAGGAAGAAGAAGGTTAAAGAGCTATAAATCGCCATTGCAGACAACTGACCTTGGAGAAACAATGTTTAGACTACAGCAGAGGCTTCTTTAAACAAACTGAAAAAAAAAACCATAGAAAATAAACGTCAGCTCTTAGAGTTAACAGGAACTGAGGCAGGACCCGTAGCCAGATATTTGATCCAGTACAAACGATTCTTGTGCTTTAGTGTACACATTAACAATAGAATGCAAAATACTCCCTTTATGAAAATGTCGTCAAAAGGCACTTAGGATCTTTAAAGGTGTTCTTCACATTGATACAGCTATCCCAAAGATAGATAAGATTTATGAGTTTCGAAAGGTAGTGGCTTAATACATTTTTATCTTTTGTTCACCCAAAAGTGTGCAACTACAGAGCTTTGTTTATTAACCCAACTGCCTGGGAATAGAATAGAAAGAGGATGACTGTCAGTAGCAATCTGACTCCTGAATTAATTGGCTTGATATATTTTGGTGGTGTCTTGATATATTTTGTTCTTCTTTTGTAGACATTAAAAAATCACCTCAACAGTGTAAAAATACAAAACATGATTTATTAACTCAGCCGCTTGGGAAAAGAAAGAGTGTGTCTTTTGGTGTCCAACC
Organism: Anolis sagrei ordinatus; assembly: GCF_025583915.1. Classification (NCBI taxonomy): domain Eukaryota; kingdom Metazoa; phylum Chordata; class Lepidosauria; order Squamata; family Anolidae; genus Anolis; species Anolis sagrei. The sequence continues at coordinate 82,058,470 of NW_026846588.1, forward strand.
AAGTCCTGAGTTATTGGATAAATGTTTGCCTCCAAACTCAACACGTGCAAGACATAAAATGGCTGGAAGACGGAGTTTACCACTTCAAAACGCACCTCGAGCAGTGCTGAAAAATGACCTAGGACTAAGACAGTCTGTAACCAAGGTAAATTAGCTCCTGGTTCTGAAATATCTCAAATGTTCACATGAACATTCATGTTCTATGCCTTTCAGGTATAATGTTAAAATTTTTATGTTTTCTCATGATGAAATGCCTTGGAATTTTGGTGATTTTTTTTTCATATTCACTGTCATGTCAGCAGAAGTTCTAATCCACTGACCTGTCCCTTTAAGGCTCTGGGAGGGAGGCGGAACTCAGGCCTTGGAATGGCAGTTATTTTGTCAGTTAGAATTTGTCAGTGTGTAGCACTGGAAGGAAGCATAGGAAGGTAGAAGGTGTACAGAAATTCAAGTCACATCGGAACTATTAATTCACATCATGTCGGGATTGTATTCAACTTAGACTAAAGAACAAGATAATACAGTAAAACAAAGTCATGTTGGAATTGTATCACAGTAAAGTAGTGCGGATTCACAGCATACCACTAGGGAAACTACGGTTACAGGTAAGCAACCTCTCATGTTTAAAGATACACTGAATCCAGTCGTGTTCGGACATTATACTATGTAGCAATAACCATCCAGAAACAAGATTCGAGAACAGAATTGTATAGACTTCAAAGATTTATTTTCTGCACAGAGAAATTATAGTGGCAACCAGGGGAAAAGAAGTTCAATTTTTCTGTCAATAGAATGTTTTAATTCACCAAATACAGTCTCCAATCTGTCCTTTGTGCCACTGCTCTTTCCAATTAATTTTAGTAAGCACAAAAGGCAGAACATGCACAGTTTATAAATGCACCTATGATCCAATATATTAATGCAATTGTCAGATTGAGGGTGGTGTCCATAGACAACATTTATGTATTTTAAATTATGTATTATTGTATTTTTAACAGGATCAGCCCCAACCTAATTTGATGGAAAAAACTGCCTTGCTACAGGGCCATGGGTCCCCAGCTGCTTTGTCCCTAGCCTGCAGAATGAGTCCTGAACAAAACAGAAGTTCTTTTCTAAGGCATATGACAACAGAGGAATGTTTAATAGTCTCTACAGATTTGTCTAGTACAGATAGAATAACACATGTTCAGGCACTTGATGCTAGTGTGAACGGAGACTGGCCTCAAGAGGAGGAAGATAAAATGAAACAACCAACTACAAACAAACCTATCCAGAATGTTGAGGCAGAGAATAATGAACCAATTAATTCCAATGCATCTGAAAGGGGCCTTGAAAATGAGGTTGAAGTGCCAGCTGAAACCGTTTCAGAGTCAAACATGTCAACTCCATTACCTAGAAAGTCAGGTAAATATTACCAGCGAAAGACTTTGCAGATTGTTTTGGTAGCCTCCTTTGTAACTATACTTTTCTTTTTTAGTCTTTCTTTAAAAAAATCAAATTATTTAATTTAAACCAGATTGCTTTCCTAAATCACCAGTTCCTGCTTATACTTATATTTTTACCATCTAGTTCTGTCACAGTCTGGCTTTAGGCCGGGACATGGAACTGTCACTCCATCTGTCACTAAAGAGGCTGTTCAGACCTTGAACCTGGTTCTTGGCTGCAGTGTCGGACTGAAATTGAATCTAGATAAGACAGGTCCTCTGGTCAGTCGAAAGGCCGAACTGGGATAGGGTTACAGCCGGTGTTGGATGGGGTTACACTCCCCCTGAAGACTCAGGTTCGCAGCTTGGGAATGATCCTGGATTCATCACTGAGTCTGGAACCCCCAGGTCTCAGTGGTGGCCAGGGGAGCTTTTGCACAGTTAAGAATTGTGCGCCAGCTGCACCTGTACCTTGGGAAATCTGTTCTGACCATGGTGGTCCATGCTCTTGTTACATCCGAAATGTATTACTGCAACACACTATGTGGGGTTACCTTTGAAGACTTTGAAACCTCCAACTAGTCCAATGGGCGGCAGCCAGATTACTAACTGGAGCGACATACAGGGAACATACCACCCCTCTGATATGTCAGCTCCACTGCTGCCAGCCCACTTCCTAGCACAATTCAGAGTTCTGGTCTTGGCCTATAAAGTCCTATATGGTTCCAGCCCAGCTTACCTGTCCGAACATATCTCCCTCTACATCCCACCTTGGAATTTAAGATCATCTGGGGAGGAGCTGCTCTTGGTCCTGTCCTCTTCACAAGCGTGATTGGCAGGGACAGGGCCTTCTTGGTGGTGTCCCCCTGCCTGTGGAGTGCTCTCCCTAGCAAAATTGGGTTGGCTTCATCCTTCTCTTTCAGAAAGAAGCAGGTTCACACACACAAAAATACATACAATACATTATACCATTAGCACAGTACAATATCAGCACTATACATCACTACATTGTACTATACAATTATATTGTAATATTATAAAATTATAATTATAAAATATATAATTATATTATTATTCGTATTATACTGTATTACATTATAATATTATAAATAGTATATGTATATACAATATATTATATATTAGCATAGCACAGGAGACAAGCTGGAACTGTCCCCTGGCCTCCACTGTCTTCACTCTGGCTCAGAGCGCAGTTGGTACTGGGGGAAGGGGGTTTCCAACTGATGACATATGTAGGAGACAAGCTGGAACTGTCCCCTGGCCATTCTTGTCCTCACTCTGGCTCAGAGCGGCAGTTGGTGCTGGGGAAAGGGGTTTTCCAACTGTTGACATATGCAGGAGACAAGATGGAACTGTCCTCCCTTGTCCTCACTCTGGCTCAGAGCGGCAGTTGATGCTGCGAGGAGGGGTCTCCAACTGATGACATATGCAGGAGACAAACTGGAACTGTCTCATGGCCTCACTTGTCCTCACTCTGGCCCAGAGCGACGGTTGGTGCTGGGGGGAGGGGCCTCCAACTGATGACATATGCAGGAGATAAGATTGAACTGTCTCATGGCCTCACTTGTCCTCACTCTGGCCCAGAGCGACGGTTGGTGCTGGGGGGAGGGGCCTCCAACTGATGACATATGCAGGAGACAAGATTGAACTGTCCCCTGGCCTTCCTTGTCCTCACTCTGGCCCAGAGAGACGGTTGCTGCGAGGAGGGGTCTCCAACTGATGACATATGCAGGAGACAAACTGGAACTGTCTCATGGCCTCACTTGTCCTCACTCTGGCCCAGAGCGACGTTGGTGCTGGGGGGAGGGGTCTCCAACTGATGACATATGCAGGAGACAAGATTGAACTGTCCCCTGGCCTTGTCCTCACTCTGGCCCAGAGAGATGGTTGGTGCTGGGGGAGGGGTCTCCAACTGATGACATGCAGGAGACAAGATGGAACAGTCTCCTGCCCTCACTTGTCCTCACTCTGGCCCAGAGCGGCAGTTGGTGCTGGGGGAGGGGTCTTCAACTGATGACATATGCAGGAGACAAGTTGGAAGTGTCCCCTGGCCTCCCCTAACTTCACTGCTTGAACTCAGACAATGGCAGGCTTGGACTGAGTTGTCGGTCGTTAAATTAGATTTGGACTTGACTATATGATAAATAATAATGTTTTAATGTATTTTAATCCAATGTATTTTAATATATTTTAATCTAATGTCTTTTCTCTTTTATAATGTTGTTGTAATGTGTTTGTATGTTGCCAGCATCTAATTGCTGCCGTTGTATGCCGCCTTGAGTCCCCCTTCGGTGGTTGAGAAGGACAGGGTAGAAATGTTGGAAATAAATAAAATAAATAAATATTGTTTTGTTTTTCTTTTGTAGGCATTAAAAAGTCACCTGAAAAGCGTCAAAATACAGAACATGATTTATTAACTCACGTGCTTGCGAAAAGAAAGAGAGTATCTTTTGGTGGCCAACTGAGTCCTGAGTTGTTTGATAAACGTTTGCCTCCAAACTCACCACTTAAAAGAGGTGCAACTCCTAGAAGAATGAGTTTACCATTTGGAAACTCACCTCGAGCAGTGCTGAAAAAAGGTTTGGGATTAAGACAGTCTGTAACCAAGGTAAATTAAGTTCTAGTTCTAAATGTTCAGATTTAGATCTAGCTATTACTCTACGGTAATAATTTTCCCCGCGTGGTAGGCCTGTTATTCACACAAATGGTAATCCCTGCGCTCGCGCAGGCCAGCAACGGACATTCCCAAGATTTTTGTCTAATTTCTTTATTCATGCATTGTATCCAATATATTCATTCAATTGTCAGAGCCTCCGGTGGCTCAATGGGTTAAACCCTTGTGCTGGCAAGATGGCTGACCAAAAAGTACGCGGTTTGAATCCGGGGAGCGGAGTATGCTCCCATCTGTCAGCTCTAGCTTCCTGCAGGGACATGAGAGAAGCCTCCCACAGGATGGTAAAACATCCAGGTGTCCCCTGGGCAACATCCTTGCAAACGGCAATTCTCTCACACCAGAAATGACTTGCATTTTCTCAAGTCATTCCTTACACACACACACACACAAGGAATTGTCAGGTCCCTAAAAAGGGAATTGTCAAGTCCCTAAAATTTGAGATGTGGAAATGTCTGCCATTCTTATTAGCTCTAAAAGTTTAATTACAGGTTGACTTTATGTTTTTTTACACTGCAACTCCCAACAGACCTAGTCTACATAGGCTATGGAAAGGGGTGCCAGGAGGTGCAGCCTGGAAACCCCAAGTAGCTGAAGAATTTCCAGCTGTGATGCAGACTATAAAATGTATTTTATACATTGTAAAATGTATAAAAGATGCTAATTTGATTAATTCATAGAATTGTACTTTTGTAATATTTATGAAATGTGTAATTATAAAGGCCCAAAACTATCCTGGAAATAAACCCATTGTTAGGTTGCGATGAAGCATCAAACAGTTACAAACTAAGATACCTAACTAAGCATGTCATCATTATTACCAGTTCTATGAGTAGAAATAGAGTTGGACATGAATATAATTAATAAATCTGGATATCGGGTTAAACTGACTAGCACAAAGTTATTCTATTTATCTTTTCCATAATTCTATGAGATGAGTAGGGAAGGGAAGGACTAAAATCTGAGTTTTGTTCTTAAATTATGTTATGCTTTAAGCACATTTGATCTGCGTTTTCCATGTATTTCTGAGCATTTGTTCTTTTCTGTCCTTTGAATAGGAGCAGCACAAAACTGTTATGATGAAAAATGCCTCACCCAAGGCCCGCAAGTCCCCTGCCACCTCTCCCAAGACCCCTTCCACCTCACCCTCAACTCAAAAGTCTCCTGCCACCTCGCCCAAGGCCCCTACCACCGCTCTCTCAACTCGAAGATCACCTGCTGCCACTCCCATAGCCCACAGGTCCCCATCCACCTCTCCTGCAGCCCGCAGGTCTCCTTCCCCATTGCCCCTAGTTGAGATGTCATGTGGCATAACCCAAAGAAAAGGACGCTTTTCCATTTCTCATGTTACCTGCCCATCATCTGAAGAAGGGGATTCCATCACCACACAAATCCATCAGAATAAGGACTTTGATTATGTAAAGACATCTGAAGCTGTTGGTGTGGTATCTCAAGCTGATCCCTCAGTAAGAAGAAGCAAAAAAATTTCTCTAAAGAGAAGCTCCATGCATAGAAGAAACAGCACAATGGATTCTGTTCACTCTAAAAGACGAAGTGGTGCTTCTGAAGCCAACTTGATAGGTTTGTTCCAATTGTTATTAGCAGACTTTTCCTTTTCCATAAACTGCCTTTTTAAAAGAAATAATGAGAAGTAATAACTTGCTTTCTAGCATTTTATTAAATATCTGTAAGTACATCGTGTCTGTTACAACGCCCAGGTTACGCTTGTGGACTACATGTTTAACTCTTAATGTATTGTTTTTAAATGTTTTAATGTACTTTTAAATTCTATTTTAATATTTATTTAGGTGTACGTTGTGTTTTAGGGCATCAAATTGTTGCCTGTATGTAAAGCCACCTTGAGTCCCCTCTGGGGTGTGAAAGGTGAGGTAGAAATGTTGTAAATAAATAAACAAATAATGCTTGACCTGAAAGAAATACATAATATTATAAAAACAAGATGTAGTACAGATTAGGTGGTATGGAATTAGAAAATAAAAGGCAGTTTTCATTGTCATTCCAGTTGCAAAATCTTGGGCTGAAGTAGTGAAACAGGGTGTTCCAAAATCACAGGCCAAGGTGACCAGAACAAAATGTGATGTTAAAAGATCACTGAAGAAGAAACCTACAAAACAATCAAAGGTATGTTTCAATTTTGTCAAAACAATGTGTTTTCTATATTTTAGGTTTCGTGGATTCTACAAGTAGGATTGGCAATGTATGATTAATTCATTAATGGTAACTCTAGAGGGGAAAATCATTCCAAATTTGTGTTGAATTTTTATTTAGAAGATAAGATTCCCCAGTATGGCTTCACCCAGATTTTTACCGAAATGCTCAGGATCATAGAATGGTTAAACTGTGTATTGGGAAATGTCTAGAATAACCTCTGCTTGTCCATTTCACCCACTATTCCTTGTGCTCTTAATTTATCTTAAATGTTGAAAATGTGAACCTCCTGGGTCTTGGAATAGAGAATTATTATCAACATATTTCTCTTCCGACATGATAAACAAATATATTTACATGTCTTTGAGACAACAGATTCCCATCTGGTCTTGGAAGCTAAGCAGGACCAGCTCTAGTTAGTACTTGATTGAGAGGCCGCCAACCAATAATTGGGTGCCATGGAGTAAATTTGAAATAATGGTCCTGGCAAAACTGCCTCTGAATATTCCTTGCATAACAAAACTATGAAAATTCATATGTTAACACGACTTAAAGACGTATTGGAACATACATATATACACAATATGTTTGATAGATACAGTTGTAGAGCCTGGATAAATCATAATCAGAAATGGCAATGAAAGATTGGCAGCTCTTCAGTTTCTAAGAATAAAGTAATGAAAAAATGCACTGAGAGTGTGTGGTGCTGCAATCAGCACTAACGTAGCTTAGCAAAGATGTTTGCTAAGGTCTTGGTCGCTACTAGTAAAGAAACGTTCACCTTCTTGAAGTTACAGCTCGCAATAGAAATAATGCCAGGGGTCTGCAGTAAATATAGGTTTGCAAGACCTGAAAGTGCAGGACTGTTTCCTGCATAAAATACATAGAAATCCATCAACCCAATTCATCAACCCAATTACAGTTTTGGTCAGATTGCAAAGATTTTGTTTTTGTTATATCCATTTTCCAGAAAAAGATTTCCACACTGAGAACACCAACAAGAAAAGCCAAGGGTCAGTTTACTACTACAGGTCATGCAAATTCTCCAGCTCCAATTTTGATCGGAAAAGCTCATTCCAGCATAATGAATCTAGCTGCACAAGTCCCGAAAGTAATCTTCAACTATCCCTTGAAGCGACAGCATGACCTAAATGAAAGTTTTACAGGTAAGCTATTATGAGAAAGGTGTAGTGCAGGAGTCCTCAAACGTTTTAAGGAGAGGGATGGTTCACGGTCCCTCAGACTGTGTGGTGGGCAGGGGAGCGGGGAACGACACCATAGTTTGAGGAAAAAATGAACGAATTTTTATGCACACTCCACATACCTTGCTTGTAGTGCAAAAAACATGAGAAAAAGATATACTTAAAATGAAGAACAATTTTAACCAACATAAGCATTCCAGTATTTCAATGGTAAGTGTGGGCCTGCTATTGATTGGTGAGATAGTCAAGTTAATTAGGATTGTCTCGGTTTTTTAGTCACTCCCCGGATTCGAACCTGCGACCTATCAGTCCTGCTGGCACAAGGGTTTAACCCATTGTGCTACCGGGGGCTTCCTATTTTGCAACCCCATTTTGTGAGATGGGGTTGCACAAAAATGATATAGAATGTCCACAACCTTCTTTTATAATCACCTTTCTCTTGCTCTGGTTTGCATTTAAATACATGAAAATCAACTGATTTTTAAATGTTTTTTGCAGGGATGACTGAGATGTTTAAGACTCCACTGAAAGGAGACCAAAAGCATTCTCTTTCTGCTCAAACAACTTTATCAGAAGACATCTCAGAAATGTGCTCTCCGGGAAAATCTGGTACATATAGGGCTATTATGTAGTGATTTGGTTTGCCACAAATCATCTGTTGACAAGTATTGTGAGACTGAAAACCTTTCTCAAGTTACGTACACAGACATTAAATATGTAACAACTTGTTTTATGAAATAAGCTGCCATTTTTCTATGACAGTTTTCCCTCTTATATCAAACATAGTTCTGATCAATCTAAAGTCTACCGTGCACTCTATCTCTGTCACTTTTTATCTGACATTATATTACAGTTGCATAGCCAAGCCTCTTTTGTACTCTTTGCCCCATAACTCCTCTTCAAAGCATTGTAGCAGTCGTAATTGACTGGCAATACACAAATCAGATACCCTATTGTTCTTTTAACAAACAATACTTGTAAATACTTTCCTCACTTCATTCTGATATCTAGGTCATTTTGTAGAAAAAGGTTTTTTGAGTTTATGCTATTAGTGTTAAAGAAGCATATCCTCTTGCATTTTAGCCATGAAAATTTGAATTCAGGTGTGTGTACTGTTTATCTCATGATTTGAATACTTTAAAAGATGATTTACAGTAAATAAATCACAATAGTGGATCAATAATCTTACATATTGAATACAGATCCATGCAATCCAGGAGACTGGAAGGTAACCCTAATATACAGAGCCAGACCTAAGAAGAATATTTTATTTCTCAATTTAGCATAATCCCATCTATCTGACCAATATTTTTTTGGGAATGTTTAAAGGATGTGACAGGACACTTATAGTGTGGAGATAAATGTTTTTCTAGAAAAGAGTTTCATTTTCAGTACAGTATGTAACAGTAGTGCTGGGAGCAGAAACTGTGAATTTTACAAAGTTAGGGAAAAAAAGATGGGAGGAGGGAGCAAAAAGGAGCAAGGACTGGAGGAATGTGAGATAGGTTAGAGTTGCTAAAGCGTTGTGTAAAACAGGCATGGGCAAACTTAGGCCCTCCAGGTGTTTTGGACTCCCAACTTCATATTGCCCTCCTGGGCCTAACTTAACACCTGGCTCCTGCAATTTATCCATCAGACCTGTCCTTGAAACTCAGTTGCACCAGCCCGCCCACCTAAGCTCAGTATTTGTTTTTTACCATGTCAGGCTACTGGTTGTTTGTTCAATAGTTTTATGTTGTTTTAAATGTTGCTGTGTTATATTTTAAACTGTTTTACCAGGCATGTCCCCATGTAAGCTGCCCTGAATCCCTTCAGGGAGATGGTGGTACAAAAATAGTGTTGTTAAAACCTGTTCCATAGAAGTTTAACCTAGGAACATCCTTAAATAAGGGTCTTCATTTGTTATCCCCTGAATGTGTAAACTTTGTGGGTATCTTCTTGGAGAAAACGTGTGTTTAATTTGACTGCTTTCCAGGGAATTAAGGATGAGATCTGAGAATATTGTTCCTGGAATATTGTTGTTTTTACACATGAGGTATTTTCAAAGCTACCCTTTTGCACAGTGGTTCTCAACTTGTGGGTCCCCTGGTGTTTTGGCCTACAACTCCCAGTTTACCAGCTGTTAGGATTTCTGGGAGTTGAAGGCCAAAACATCTGGGGACCCACAGCTTGAGAACCACTTCTTTAGCAGGACACAGGCCAAGGAAAGACACTACTTGCTTAGCAAAGTATTTTCTTGTTGGAAGCTTATACTGAGTAAGAGAAAGGAACATGTGCTGCAATATCTTTATCTACTGGTGACAACCAATGCTTTCTTGGATGGGATGAGAGTTCAGTACAAGGAGATGATAGTGCATTCACAACCTTAGGTGGTGGCATGCAAATTGGTAGATGCAAGCAGTAATCAAAAACTTTATTTCCATCTCTAATTTGTCAAATTATCTTTTTCCTATCTCTCATAGGAGAGGCATCAACCACACCTTTCAACATAACAAATCAGCAAAGTCTTTGCAATGAAAATATTGTATCCCTCTTCAATGAAATGTCTCAAGAAGCATGTCTTGGCCAAGATGATTTACAAATTACTCCCAGAGAAGCAAATAGTAGATTGAAAGTTGGCGTAAGGAAGAATAGTTTACCAGTATCTGTAAAGGGTACACCAGCATTGGAAAATAAAAATCCAGAACAAAAATCGGAAACCATGGTGGAGGTCTCCAAAGTCAAGAGGAACATTAGGACACCCAAGCAAAAAACAGAGCCTGTTGAAGCTCTCTCAGCCGTCAAGAGGATTTTGAAGACACCCAAGCCAAAAACAGAGCCTGTTGAGGCTCTCTCAGCAGTCAAGAGGATCTTGAGGACACCCAAGCAAAAAACGCAACCTGTTGAGGCTCTCTCAGCAGTCAAGAGGATCTTGAAGACACCCAAGCAAAAAACAGAGCCTGTTGAGGCTCTCTCAGGGGTCAAGAGGATCTTTAGGACACCCAAGCAGAAAATTAAGCAAACTGAGGCTCTCTCGGGGGTCAAGAGGCTCTTGAGGACACCCAAGGAAAAACCAGAACCTGTTGAGGTTCTCTCAGGGGTCAAGAGGATCTTCAGGACACCCAAGGAAAAACCAGAACCTGTTGAGGCTCTCTCAGGGATCAAGAGGATCTTCAGGACACCCAAGCAAAAAACAGAACCTGTTGAGGCTCTCTCGGGGGTCAAGAGGCTCTTGAAGACACCGGAGCAAAACACAGAGCCCGTTGAAGCTTTCTCAGGGGTCAAGAGGACTCCCAAACAAAACCTAGAGCCCACTGAGGTGTTTTCAGGCATCAAGAGTCTGTTGAAAACACCCAAGGAAAACCAGAACCTTATAGCAGATGATATTATTTGTTCCAAGTTGATCACCACTCCAGAACTAGCGTCACCGGGGAGCTCCAAGAAAGAACATATAATCCAGCCTATGGAAAAACATGCTGATGAGACACCCAAGGAAAAAGTGACACCTCTAGAAGATTTGGAAGAAATTCAGAGACAGTTGAGGACACCAAAGCAAAGACCTGAAGTTGTGCAAGATCTGGTTGGCATTAGGCAATTATTTAAGACACCAAAGCAGAGGTTTTTGCCAGTTGATGACTTCTTTGGGTTACCGAAGCTTATGGCTGAGCCTAAACAGAGTTCGTTAAGTCTTGAAATAGATTACACAGGTGTCAAAGAAATTTTCAATGCTGCTGATGAACATAAGGTATGTACTCTGTTTGAACAAATTAGGTTTTGTGACTTTTGTGATTCATAAGTGAGTGCTTACGTATTTTCTGTTATGAGTGAAATTATATCTATTTTATGCAATTGTCAGAACAGTTACTGTAAATAAACACTGAATAATTTACAGTAGTGTCTTTCTGCTCTGATTTTTTTTAAAAAAAAACACTTGTTGCTATTGTCAAAATGTTGAGTGTGGGGTTTTTATTCTGAAAGCACACCAATAATTTCAGTAAGGCAAATCATTAACATTGTAATTTTAATTCCCATTATCATACTGAACAGGGGAGGAATGTAATATGCACTTTAGACTGCTATGCTTGTGTAACCTATGCATAATACTACAATAACATAGATTATTATGGACCTATAGTTTTTTCATGTGCGCTACTCTTAACTTTTAGGATGAAATACTTGAAACTGCAAATGTGGAAGAAGATCGTGGACTTTGTATGCTTTCCAGAAAAAATTCTGGTATGTGTAAATATTATTTCAGTAAAATGTTTAATTCACAATATTCTTTCTAAAAGAGAAGAAGTAACTAGAACTGTAAGTAGACATTTTCAAAGCAGCTTTAGACCTCAAAAGTCTCAAACAGACCTACCTACTATGTATTAATTTACTTGGTTTCCCTGGAGTGGACAGGGCATATTGCTCCCTCCATCTATGTCAGTGGTTCTCAATGTGGATCCCCAGGTGTTTTGAATTAGAACTCCCAGAAATCCCAGCCAGTTAACCATCTGTTAGGATTTCTGAGAGTTGAAGGCCAAAACATTTGGATACCCAGGGGTTGAGAACCACTGATCTATGTTGATAGAGATGATAGCTTTTTAAAAGCATCTTCTACAGAGGATGAACTGCTTGTTCATTGTTGCTTTTGTTTTGGTAGGATGTAGTGAAACTTCTGTAACTGTGTAATGTTTGCAGTATGATGGTATCTAATGTTTGCATCAACTCATATATACCTGGACAGCACCTAGGACTATCATTTTTGAGAAGCATAGTATGAATCACTGGTGAAATCACATTTTGGTGTCTCAAATGTTAGCCCTCTCTTTCTAGGTATATTTAACCTGCTCAGTTCCCCCCTAAAAACTCTAGCTTTTCAGATACAGAACATATGCCATATATCAGTCTTCAGCTGCTCAGCTATAGAAAATCATGATAACCATATCTAATACATGTGGTCTAATACAATTGCCTGAATCCCCCAAATAACTGCAGGAACAGGCCTAAAAGCCAAGATAGGTTGGGCTGTGTTATGCATATTGGGCAATAAGTGTAAGGCTTCATTGTAGATAGCAATTTGAACACACAAGGCCCAATGTTAATCTCCTATTGAATTGCTTGTTCATAGAAAATAAAGTATTTGACTGAAATGGTGATCTCTAGGAGGAAAGAACAAATACAATCTAGCTCTTAAATATTTTAAGGCTTGTTTATTTCGTTAGGGAGTGTTTGGCTAGATTGTAACATGCTGAGTAATCTGTATTTTATCCATTTGCAGGATAAATTGGAGACTTGTATTCTTTTGTTTGGTTTTTTTTTTCTTTCAATATAAGTTTATTTTGTCTCCATCTGGATAAAATGGGTTTTGAGGAATTTTCTTTACAAAAAATAATGAACAATAACCATAATGCAATTTTGTGAGAGCCTAGAATAGGAACTTCTTCAAAAGTTTAGGTTGACCATCAGCTCTGCTAATATCAGTAGAACTTACTACTAAGATTTTGAAGCTAGCCTGGTGATCTAGATATCCATTTATATTTATAAGAATGTATAAGAATTATATTGCTATAAGAAATCCACTACAATTTTGTCCTGTTTAAACCTGTGAAATGCCTGGGGAGTCTTCTCCAGTGCAAACAAGATATTCTAAAACATTTCTGGTCCCAAGCATTTTGAAAAAGGGAAACTCAACCTGTACTGTAAAATAGAATTGTTTGCCACCGGTAACTGTTGTAACCAATGTGTGATAATTACATATGCACACAAATATTTCTTTAGTAAAAAATGACTTTACCAAGTACAACCTTCTCAATACTTTTTGAATAATAAAAGTACCTTCATGATGTGCCTTTCCATGATAGTCATGTGAGAATAATCTTGAACATGCTTTATTTTAGACTCTTTGGAAAATGAACTTGAAAAGAAAGGAACAAATCTGGAAGATTCAACTGAAATAAAATTTCCTTTTACAACAGAACGTGAAGAACATAAATTTGATTTCAAACCTAAAGACAACCTACTGAATGAATTAAAAACAGAGGCTATAGAAATTGAATGCATGCCAAAAAGCCACCAGGAGGATGGAACCGAGTCTCCAAATGCAGACAAAACCAATTTTTTAAAAGAACAAACTGCAAATCTTAGTTCCAAAGATAAAGAAATAGCTGAACCATTGGATTCAGGTAGAAAAACTAGGAAACGAAAGTCAGATGAGTCCAGCACAACACCGAAACAAAAAGGGAAGATGCAGAAGCTTACAAGGAGTGCACAAAGAGCGAAATCAGACAGATCTGAAAAAAGCAATACCAATGTTGAGCAGAGTATTTATGAATCTAGCAAACTTTCAATTGAGACAGATTGCAACATACAAAATAAAGAAATTGAACCTTCAGAGATGGAAAGCACCAGAAACAGGATATGCCTCAGAAATGCAAGAGAAAAGGCCACCCCGATAAAAACAGAAAATGAATTATTAAACACAGTTATTAATGAAAATAAAAGTGGAAGTACTAAATATGTGGCATCTAAACTATATAAAACTGAAGCTTTGGAAAATAATACAGAAGAAGTTGAGGAAAATGCAATTAAGGGAAAGGGGAAAAAAGTTCGCTTCCTACTTGAGAAAAATAATTCTATGTTTCTTGAAGACAAATGTGTTCTTGGAGATAATGATGGTATCCCTGAAGAAGAAATGAGTGCATTTTCTAAAAAGTTGACTTCTCCTGCAAAAGAGAATACATCACGAAGGAGCAAAATTAAAGCTTCTGTTGTATCACAACAACTTTGCTTTTCGCTTTCAGAAGGAAAGGACGCATTTGAGACTTGCAGAGACAAAGACAAGAAAGGCATAAAGTTGTCTTTTGAAAGCAGTACTCTTACAAAAAAAGACCCCTCAGTAATTAGTTCTAGTTTTTCCCATGAAAAAAATGTGCAGGAAATGCAAGTAGAAGAAAGTCCCAATGAAACTCAGAAAGTCCCCTTGGAAAGCATTTCAAGTCCTGTAGTTCACAGTCCATTAAAAAAGCAAGATGTTGCCAAAGGAAATCCACCCAGGAGAGGCCGAAGCAGAGAAAACATTTCTCATGAAGTATGTGCAGAACATGACAGTGAACAATCAGCGGACACAAAAAAACAGAATATTACCAAGGAAGAAAATCAACCAAAGAGGGGTAGAAGAAGGACTGCCCCAGCATTCAAAATTCCGTTGCCTGTGGAGGACATTGTTCTTGTAAAAGAGAATCCCAAAACAGACAGCATCAACTCTCCTGAAAGAGAATGTTCCTTGCTACAAATTCATGACGAAGCTCAAAAGGAGTCTGTGGAAAGCATGGAAACTCCAACGGAGGAGCATCCAACAAGAAAACAAAAGGTGGAAAAAGAGAATCCACCCAGAAGGGGCCGAAATAAGAATGCTATTTGTCATGACACCTCCACAGAACACGACAGTAGAAAGGCAACTGAAGTAATTGACTACAGTATGGGTGGCACCGTAAATGAGAATCAACAGAAAAGGACCAGAAGGAGAGGAGCTGTTCCTGTAGTCCAAGAAGACAGTCTTCCAACAGCAGACTCAATAGCTATAAAGAGGACCCACCAAAGAGAGGCAAGAAAAAAGTAATTGATGAAAAAGCATTGGCAGAATGTGAAACAAAAGAGGCTGCTATAGTAGATGAAAATACTGTTGCCAAAAGTGCTCCATCAACAAAAATGAATGAACCAAAAAAGGGAAGAGGAAGGAAGATTGCCCCTGTGTCACTTTTTTCTCCCCTCGAAAATAATAGCTTAATTTTGTCTCCATCAATCAAAAGAAAAACAGCAATAGAACAAGGAAGTAGTGTTTTGGAAACTGTAGCTACTGTAGATAGTGGGACTCTATCACGTAGAGGCAGAAGAAGAAAAGTTGATAACATAAATGCAACCAGCTCAGCTCCTGTATTGCTTGATAAAGACAAAGAGGAAAAAATATGTAAAGATATGCCAGTAGAAAATTTATCACAACAACTTTGCTTTACCCTTTCAGAAGGGAAGCGCACATTTGAGACTTGCAGAGACAAAGAAAAGGAAGGCATAAAGTTGTCTTTTGAAAACAGTACTCTAACAAAAGAAAACCCCTCAGTAGTTAGTGCTGGTTTTTCCCCTAGAAAAAATGTGCAGGAAATTCAAGTTGAAGAAAGTCCCAATGAAACTCAGAAGGTCTCCTTGGAAAGCATTTCAAGTCCTGTAGTTCACAGTCCATTAAAAAGGCAAGATGTTGCCAAAGAAAGTCCACCCAGGAGAGGCCGAAGCAGAAGAAACATTTCTCATGACAGTAAACAATCACCTGACATGAAGAAACAGAATGTTACCAAGGAAGAGAATCAACCAAAAAGGGGTAGAAGGACTGCCCCAACGTTCAAAATGCCTTTGCCTGTGGAGGATATTGTTCTTGTAAAAGAGAATCCCAAAACAGACAGGATCAGCTCTGTTGAAAGAGAATGTTCCTTGCTACAAATTCATAATGAAACTCAAAAGGAGTCTGTAGAAAGCATGGGAACTCTTACAGAGGAACATCCAGCAAGAAAGCAAAAGGTGGCAAAAGAGAATCCACCCAGAAGAGGCAGAAATAAGAATGCTATTTGTCATGACACCTCCACAGAACAAGACAGTAGAAAGGCAACTGAAGTAATTGACTACAGTATGGGTGGCACCGTAAATGAGAATAAACAAAAAAGGACCAGAAGGAGAGGAGCTGTTCCTGTAGTCCAAGAAGACAGTCTTCCAACAGCAGACCCAATAGCTCTGAAGAGGACCCACCAAAGAGAGGCAAGAAAAAAGTAATTGATGAAAAAGCATTGACAGAACATGAGACAAAAGAGGCGGCTGTTACAAAAGATGAAAATACTGTTGCCAAAAATGCTCCATCTACAAAAAAGGGAAGAGGAAGGAAGATTGCCCCTGTGTCACTTTTTTCTCCCCTCGAAAATAATAGCTTAATTTTGTCTCCATCAATCAAAAGTAAAGCGGCAATAGAACAAGGAATTGGCGTTTTGGAAACTGCAGCTACTGTAGATAGTGGGACTCTATCACGTAGAGGCAGAAGAAGAAAAGTTGATAACATAAATACAACCAGCTCAGCTCCTGTATTGCTTGATAAAGACAAAGAGGAAAAAATACGTAAAGTTTTGCCAGAAGAAAATGTATCCAAAAGGGGAAGAAGAAAACAATTAGTTCTCTGTGAAACATTAACAGTAAATAATTCACAACTAGGAAATAGTGAAAACACTGGATCAGGTAAAGATAAACCTGTGCATTTAGAAACAGGTTTTGAAAAAAAGAACCAATCAAAGAGGAAGAGGGAGGAACGGAATGTTCTTTCTTCTGATGAACTACTTCCTTCTCTCAAAGTAAGCATCACTCTGCCATCATCAGAGAAAGATCAAACAGCCAATGAAAATGTTGGGAAAAATAAACGAACAAAAAGTTGTAGAAATAAGAATGAAATAGTGGAATTTACCACATCTGTCAGAAGAAACAACAAAGCTACTCAAGAGGTTTTTCAGGAAAAGGATTTGAAAAAGAAAAAAATAGTAAATGAGAAGCAGTACAGAAGAGGCAGAAAAAAAGCTGATGCATTTGAATCAGCTGTCTGTGTTTCTCTAAAAGAAAAAGATGATCAACAGGAAGTTCTGGACAATACTGCTCCCAGTAAAAAAGTGACATGTAGGAGGGGCCAAACATTTCATAAAGGAAATACCTTGCAGAAAGATACCGATCAAAGGAACAATTCTCAGAATGATCAAAATAACAGTTCTGAATTACCAGCTCAGGTGGCAAAAAAGAATTCATCCAGAATCGGCAGAAGAAAAGAAGTTAAGAATGATTCAGAAACTAGCACAAATATTTTGGACGTTTCTGAAGGTTTCGTTATGGAAAGTAAATCAACAAGATCTAAGAAAGGTATGTAGCCATCCTTTAGAGGTAGGGTAGGCAACCGAGTGCATTCCACGTTTAGAAAGGTACTCCCAACTTAAGGAAGTTTGTGGAAGCCATCCAATTGCCCATCCATCCTTTAAAGAGTTGGGTTTTTAAAAAGAAAGTTTCTAGTTCTTTTCAAAATTACTAAATCTCATTATACTTGCAATTATTCATTACACCTGAACTTAGTTCTAAAATATTTCTTAGCACTTTGTTCATTATAACTTTCAGTGTTAAATAATGATGATACTGACTAGTCTGGCTTGGATTGTGTGTGAGTGACAGGTAGAGAGGTCCTAGTCTGATAGTTTTTACAAAGAGAGGGGAGAAATATCAAACCAAGGAACGCAAATAAGCAAAATGCTCACCCATCAATGTGCTTTATAGTTATGCTCATTTATAATTAATATTTAGTATGCATAATTTTTTTGTGTGGGATTTGAAGAGCATTCACACCCGATACCTGTACTTATCTTTTATAGAGAGGGATCTGTAGATAATGAGAATGCTCTATTGTCTAACTGTTGCAAAAAGAATGTGAAATGATTCATTTTATGCCATTTTTATTTTGTATGGAAAATAGGAAAGGCCAAAAATACAACATTGAAAAAAAAGAAGGGAAACTGAAGATATCACAGCTGTGACTGATCCTTTAGATAAAGAAGGCAGAACAAGAGGAAGCAGAACAAGAAAAGGAATATTGTAAATATTAATACCCTACCTCCTACCCCTTCCTTTCATTAAGCAAATGGATATGTCTTAAGATTTTAAAATTCAGGGAACTTAAAGAAATGCTTTGTTTGGGCAATGTTCTTCAGCTTATTTGTTCTTAATACACATTCTTGGTTCTTGTTTTATCCATCTCAGATGCTTTGTAGAAAATGAATATTGGAATTGTTGGCATTAGGTTCTCATTCCCTCCCTCGCTCCTCCATTAAGCTAATGATATGCCTCTGGATTTTAAAATATAAGGAATGCTTTGCAGTTAAATAAATACTTTTGAAAACTTTAGCTTATTTATCATTATACTAAAGTTTTGTATTTGTAGAATTTTGCAACAGCTCTGATCTGTTTTTACTGAAAATATTTTGGTATTGTTACTGTATCTGTACATTTTGATATTAAAGCATATTTTAATCTTGCATCTCTTGATGTATTTAAATTCCAAGGTGGTTGTCACAGTAGCATAAATTTGTCTGTTCTTGGCCATCAAGAGCAACGCATTAATGCAAAAAAAGAAGCATTGGAGCAATGTTTACCATAGCTAACACATCAATCAATATGCTGTAGTCTATACACCTCGGAATAGTAGTATGAGGACTTACGGGTATTTTTCTTTCTTCAAGGCACCCAAGTTTTTATGCATAGGCATCATTTCCTATTTTAATGCTACTCCTATATATAGCTTTCTGTTCAAATGATTTTAATTTTGTCATTTGGAAATTATAGTTGTTGGGATTTATAGTTAACCTACAATCAAAGAGCATTCAGAACTCCACCAGCGATGGAATTGAACCAAACTTCGTACACAGAACTCCCATGATCAACAGAAAATACTGGGGTTGGTGGCCATTAACCTTGAGTTTTGGAGTTATAGTTCACCTACATCCAGAGCATTTGATGGATCTGGACCAAACTTAGTACAATTACTCAATATCCCCATATGTGAACACTGGTAGAATTTGAGGAAAATAGACCTTAATATTTGCGAGTTATAGTTGCTGGGATTTATAGAGCTCCCATGACCAACAGAAAATACTGGAGGGTTTGATGGGCATTGGCCTTGAGTTTTGGAGTTGTGGTTCACCTACATCCGGAGAGCACTGTGAACTCAAAACAATGATGGATCTGGACCAAACTTGGTTCCTAAGACCATCGGAAAATCTATATTTCTGATGGTCTTTGGCGACCCCTCTGATGCTCTCCTCGTGACCCCCCTAGCGGTCCCAACCCCCAGGTTGAGAAATGCTGTGTTAGGAAAGGCAGGTAACAAGTACAATTTATTATTGTTAATATTCTCTATTCCCACAGGCACACAAATGATACTATAGATTCCAATTTCTGCAAGCTGTTTAGTGTTATCAACCCTCTGTTTCTTAAGCTATTTTGCAGGAACCACAGCTGGCAGAACCTACTATTCTTCCAATGCATCCTGAACAATACTTTTCAGTTTAGGGTATTGCCAATCCCATCCCTCCTATGACCCCCTTTAGGGAACAGCATTTAGGAAACTAGCGAATAGACTCCTCCTCTTCCAACAAATGCAACTGATAGCATCACTGTACTGCACTAACAAGACTGCAGTACACGCAATAATTTGAAGTGACTACATCTCATTGCAAAAAGGGTGTTTCAAAAAAGCCAAGAACGCTACATTCTTTGTTTCTCTTCTTTATTTTATTCTACCTGTCCCTAAATCTCTCACTATCCCATAACTCTTTCTACCCCTACACCCATTTTCCACTCCCTATATCACTCTATTTTCCCTTCCCTTTCTCTTCTCTTGCCCCTCAACTCTCTTCTTCTCTTTACTTTTATCTTTAATTTATGTCTTTACATATTTATTTCTATTTAAAGTTCTTTGATATTTTATGGCAACTATGTTTTTTAGGAAAAGAATTCTTAAAGAAAGGTGTTTCAAAATGATGGACTAAATTTCAAAGCAGTATAATTCACAATGTCAATTACACAAAAAGCTAGAAACAGTTTAATGAGTTACCAAGTTTTAACAGTCTTGAGCCAGAAACAAATATTAAAAATAATTTTTCGAATGGAGAATGTTAAGCCTTTTTCAGGGATATCTTGCAAATGGCTGATGTTAGGGGCTGCTTATGTGTTAAGAAAGGCATCTAGCAGTAATTTGAAATTATAAGGAGCCCCCGGTAGCGCAGTGGGTTAACCCCTTGTGCCAGCAGGACAGAGGACCAAAAGGTTTGAATCTGGGAAGAGCATGTACGAGCTTCCTCTGTCAGCTCCGGCTCCCTATGTGGGGTCATGAGAGAAGCCTCCTGCAAGGATGGTAAAACGTCAAAAAACGTCCGAGTGTCCCCTGGGCAATTCTCGCACACCAGAAGCAACTTGCAGTTTCTCAAGTCACTCCTGACTTGAGAAGGGTAAAAATTCCACTCTTGGGTGGTTCATGCTTGTTAGAGATACAGAGATTTCAAGCCTGGCCAATTTTTCTGAAATCCCCTATATTTTGCTATATAGATGTTTTTGAAAGTTCATTGAATTCTCAGGCAGTGGGAAAGGTATTTTGCAAAGCCTTCTTTGGTCTGAAGACAATTTTCTGAAAAACCAGAAGTGATGCAGACACACTTTTCTCCAGAGCCTAAAACAGACTGGCTTATCAAATTCAGGTATGTATGTGGCAATATATGTGACCTGCACTTTTTTCAACCCATCGTATCTCATCCCTAAACATTCTATTCATAACATCCCAAGTTTTACTTCTTACATACATAAGGGAGAATTTTAAAACCAAACATGAAGTGTGAATTTCCTTTTACTGCCAATTCCCAAAAAGCCTTATTTTCCATCAACGTATAAACTGCAACTGATAGGATGACACAGGGATGTAAGCTGAAAATGTACTTGACTCCAATTGTTTTGTTATAAGAAGATGCTACTAATTTTTCAGTGCACTAATAAAGCTTATAATAGTGTCACAAAAATAAATTTACTTTCCATCCAAGCAAGTGCTTGCAGTTAAAGGAAAGTCAATTCTATCACTCCCATTCCTTTTAATAAAAACAATTTTCCTACAAAAATTATTAATTTACAGGCATCATTTTACCTGTAAAGATTAAAAAATTTAACTTTAAGAATGTCAACTATTATGAGCGTTCAAGATCTTTCTATTAAGATAATATACCTTCACAGGATCAGCAACATTGCTCTCAGTTCTTAAAGTTGAAGGATGCTGCTCCAGATGGCTTTGCATTTTCACCTGAGACGAGATAAAAACCATGATGTACTTTGCTAATGTATGAACTGCAACAAAAGATATGGACTCAACTGTGGAAGGTCTAACTGTATATCAGGGTTCCCCCTCTACTTGCCTCAACCCCACTTCCCTTTCCTGGCCTTTGCACTGTGAAAAACACTTCATATTTATTTTGGTACAGACCAAAAGGCCACATATAAACTTTTAAAACATACTATCAGCAGAAAACAAACTGTTTTAAGACATGTGCCATCAGTCTGAAATGTACACAATTTAAAATGCATGCCATCAGTTAAAATATATCAAACATTCAAACCATGTCACATCTGTTACAAATATATATAGGCAGTCCCTAAGTTATAAAAAAGAATGCTATCTGATTTTTAACACCCAGATGTTGCTCATAGAAGGAACGCAGAAAGGATGGCTATCTACAGTGTCTGTGTTTATTAGTATGTTAATGTAAGGATTTGTGCCCATCCAAAAATGACCCCAGGATACTGAGCAACTTAGTATAACCCAACAATAAAATCCATATAAAACAAC
This sequence comes from Anolis sagrei ordinatus, assembly GCF_025583915.1. Lineage (NCBI taxonomy): Eukaryota > Metazoa > Chordata > Lepidosauria > Squamata > Anolidae > Anolis > Anolis sagrei. Next base: position 82,080,370 of record NW_026846588.1, read on the forward strand.
AGTTTAAATCGAACACAAATAACATAGCAAAATCATGGTAGCAAATAACCATTTATATTTATAAGAATTACGTTACAAGAAACCCCTGCCACCTTGTCTTG